>JAJTUV010000691.1:0-579293 GCA_021653895.1 Mastomys natalensis
TGTCTCCACACAGGGAACATGGGTGTACTTGCTTATGTGGCCACTATTGTAAACCTTTTTGTGTCCTTTAGTTCTCAGCTCAGTTACTGGCTCTTAACCTTATAAAGGGACTTGCTTTTCTTTATGCCTGACACTTGGTCTCCCTTATATGCAATGTAGGGATGCAGATGGAATTTCAGTCTGCTGGTTACCCCTCCTAGTACCCATATTAGGTGGCTTCTGTAATAAAAGCAAGGTCACAGAGACATCAGCCAAGAATAAAGCTATCAGAATTCTCCCCAGTTCCTTCCAGGCTCTGATAGCAGAAGGGTAGAGAACTTGCCTGTGTATTACAGCATCTTCAAGTGAATGAGAGGCAGACAAAGTCAATTAGGGGTAGAAAAGGGGGAGAATTATAGCCTGGGAGTTGGTCAGAAACTCAAAAATGATGACAGAAAAATTGGTGGATAAGTGCTCTTTGCAAAGAAGAACAGATGAAGCAAAGTACATCCACAGGAACACAGCAATTTTATCTCAATTGGATGCTAGACATCGTGGGTCTGCTTAACAAATCATCTGACTGCCTTGGGAGATCACTGACTCCACTGGGAAGTGGAGTCAAAAATGGGTACATAGATCTAACCTTTGTCAGGGACATCTGTAAGGAAGCAAAAGACAGCTGGCTGAACTGTAAAGTTAGAACATGAATGCAGATGGCTCTGTAGAAGCAAAGGGGTCCATGTGATGGACAGGTCACTCTGCATTCTCGTGACACAGGATCAATGGCATATATTAACTGGTTGCTTATCATACAACTGGATTTTTTCTTAATACACATGTGTGTTTATGTGTGTACATGTGGAGTATATGTGCACATGTGGAAGTCATAGAACAACTCTATAGCATTCCTCAGGAAGGTTATCCACACATTTGAGACGAGGTCCATTACTAGCCTAATGCTCTCAGATAATGCTGGGTGGCTTTTCCACCAGTACCAAGTATCCTCCTGTCTTCAGCTTCTGAGTGCTGGGATTACAAGGTATTCCACTATGCCTAGTATTTCTTTGAGGTATATGGGAAACAAACTCAGAGGGTTTTACTGACTAAGCAGCCCATCAACCCATGTCTGGTATTTTCTATTCCATTTCTATCCTATCCACTATGAAATGAAGACATTTGAATCTAAAGTATCTTCTTTGCACATGTATGGTCTTAACTGCCATCCTACACAACCAGGCCCAAAGAAGAAACAGACTTAGAACGAGAGATAGTGGATATGGGTCCCAAGAAGAAGGGAGTAGGCTGGAATCTAGCAAGTTTACAGAGGCCCTCAGATATTGTCACCAAGTTTTGTTTCAAAATAGCCATGAGACTAATTTCCATTTGCCCTGCAAAGAGTCTTTGACATGTAACCATCTGTGCCCAGTTAGTTAAATCCTGCAAAGAAATTGGGCCTAGAACGATCGATGTTCCATGGTGCCTTGATCAGATAAAGACCAAAAAGTGAAAAGGATCCAGTTAGAAGGAAGTCAGTGGAGAATGGGAGTCTTCCAGAAGACTTGAAGAAAGCAAAGAAATATAAGGCATTCATTTTTACAAGAGATGATATGACCTGGAGCAGAAAATGATGCAAAGAAATTTCTTGTCAAGCTTCCTAGTACATGAACCAAGCAGGTCCTGCAACTTCCATGCATAGCATAATATTTTAGTAACTTTGACATTTGATCTTTGACATGAGACCTCAGCCCTAGCCAGCTCCAGAGCAGTCATTTGGTTAGACAACCTGAAGCAAAAGGATCTCCCGTGATGCTTGCCTCATATCTAGTCCACACAAACTGAGACAACCAAAATAGTTTCTATGAAGCCAATCAAGCAGGGCACTTAGACTGTACAATTCCACTCTTGACCCTTCATCTTTTCAGGCTGCCTTGACTCACTGGACACACCATGCAACAACATGGGTCCAAAGGTTTAATCATTATCTCCCCTAAGTCACCAATAACTGTGCAGAGCCACAGCCCCTTGGAAGGAGCTCTCCTCATAGTGGACTAAAGGGGAAAAAAATGTGTGAATCTGTCTCCATCTTGCAACTTCCTATAAACAGGACTCACTTTCAGTGCAACTCTGACAATCAGGGAAATAAATTAGATCCTTGAATCTTCTCTGGATAATAGCTCGTTGCAGGAAGTCATTAATGCAGCAAATCAAACCCACAACTGTTGACACCATGAAAGCGTGTTGTTTACCTTCCTTTGATTCGGCTGAGTATCAATTAGTTCAGTGATATTTACATAAATATCTCGATTTGGAAAGTAAAATTGTCCATCTGCTTCTGGAAGATTTAATTAGGTCTGTGTTGCTACGGAAGAAGAGATTAATCCTTTTCGACATTAACCTTTTCAATTAATATATGTTTTGCAAAGCATTGTATAACTTGTTTTGTTATGTAAATTGGACAAACTGGAACATTTCAGCCCGGGGAAATGATGTCTTTCAAACTGAAAGCATATCCTTCTTTCCAAATCTCAACTATGACTGCATACTTTCAGGCTTTCATGTTTTGCTTTTTTCTTGCTAGGGGGTTTTTCTCCACTTCTCAAACACCTCTCTAATGCATCTCCTTTAGCCCACGCAGAGTGTCTGGGCTTCTTCACCCTACTTACTACCTCTTGCTGGGACTCTGAGCCTTCCTTAACATCTCCTTTGTCAAGGTGTGTGGCCTTCTTTGGATTCTATGGAGTAAGATCCAATCTCTTGACATACATATTCATATCCCACTTGAAATTCTCTTTTATCCATGCCCCATCTGTGATGATAAAGACCATGCATTTCTCATTGCTATTTGTTTTGTTGTTGCTCACAAAGTGTCTGGCCCACGGAAAACATTATACACACATTGAATGAATGAACATAAAAAAACAGATCCATTAGGTAACAATTCTGTTGCAGTCTAATGGCTCAGCTGCTCCAGCCAACAAAAGCAAAATCCTCATGAAAGCAATAGGACCCACAAAAGTGCTTCCCTTTCTTCTTGTCTACACTTGACCTGAATAGAAGCTATTACTCCCAGACCCTGCTCCTTCACAGCCCGTACAGCCTAGTGAACTCACTGAAGACTCCCACAGTGTTCAATTCAACCTACTCAAGGTGTCACTGTTAAAAAAAAAAAGATGTCCTTTCTACTCCACTCCCTGGAATCCGTTCTCCATCTCCTTTCTCCTCTCCAGTCATGTGTTTCTCACTACCAAAAATCTTTCCTAAGGACCAAATTTTTCATGGAACCTCCCAAAACATTCATCCAACACAGGGAAGGAAAATATGCACAGTGATGACAGTCACCAGTCAGATGTCTCTAATGTCCATGGCAACGCAATAGGTTCCATTTCTTCTGCTTCCAGGTAACAAAACAAAACTCAAGATGGTGAGCAGCTGCAAGTCACTTTGCAGGTATAACGGGCCTGATGCGGTCTTGATCTGCCCCCTAAGCACACGTGTTTTGCTGTTAGATTACAGAGCCAATAGGGTCTGTGCTGCAATAAAGTCAAGTGTTTGAGCTTCTGTTACAGATCTCTTGAACAAACGACCAGAGTCTAATAAGTCAGAAGAATAGTCCTCAAAAGATGTAGTTCTGTTCTTGTTATTGCCTGTAGAAAACTTCAACCTTCTGGAAACTGGTTGATGAAATTTGAATTTCTATCACTGAGATTGACCAATACTTTATAAAGAACCAAATAGTAAATAGTTGGGATTTGCAGATCCATCCTGTCTCTGCTACAATTTCTCAATTCAGTGATTATATAGAGAAAATAGCCATAGGCAATAAATAATGAATAGGTATTTCTATAGCTATGCTACAGTAAAATTATATTTATCATGCAGCTTGCTGATCTCTGAAATAGAGTGAAAGTTGACTTCATGGTTTTTATTATTCTTTTTAAATATATAACCTAATCTTCATATTAATATATTAAAGCTGGTCTGACATTCCTTCTATTTGAAAGACAAGAACATTAAGGCTTTTGAGTACAAATACATGGCTCTGCAGCTGTAAATTGTGAATATGTACTCCTGGGCACAGTTGGTCTTCATTTTCCCAAACTAGATATATATCATCTGTCTGTCTGTCTGCCATCTGTCTATCTATTTACAACAGAATTAGGTATAGGAAGTAGTACACACTTGTAGTCCAAGACTTGGGAAGCTGAGGCAGAAAGTTTGCAATTCCCAAGCCATTCAGGCAATTCAGGTAATACTTTCCCCTCACTCCCCTACTCCTCAAAAGAAGAAACTGTGTCAAAATCCCTAGGCTTGCAGAAACCTTCAACTTTTCAATATTAAATTACCATCCTTTCTCCCCTTAGCCCTTGTGCACATGGTACATATGGAAATAGTAAATGTTGTCCTTGGGTTTTCTTCCTAGCAAATGACAAGAAATATATCTCTGAACAGAAGGGGCCTTCCTGCCTTGAAGATGACCTGCAAAGACCAGTGATAATAGTTCAACACCAAACACTGTGAGTGGATGGGGGCTATGGTATAAACAAGGCAGCTATGCTGACTAAGGCAGATGCTAGATAAGTACTAGGCCTTTGGTCTGACCAACCTCTTCTGACTTGTGATCTTGCCATACACAAAACAAATAGCCAGGGTAGCATTGATGAAGTCATCTCCCTCATCTACACTAACACCAGTAATGCAAGTTCCACTCTAATAAGCCATTGTGATGATTCACTGAAACAATGCATGGGAGACGTTCTGGTTAACTTTAACTGTTACCTCGCCTAAGAAGAGAGTCTCAGTTTGGGGACTGTCCAGATCACATTGGTCTGAGGATGAGTCCGTGAGTATCTTGATTATTAAATGTAGAAGGCCCTCCCACGATGAGTAGAACCATTCTCTGCTCAAGTGGTCCTGGGCTGTATTATTTTTAAAAAGTATTTAAGCCTGAGCCTGGGAATAAGCCAACAATTAAAGTTCCTCTGAGGTTTCTGCCCAAGTTCCTGCTTGAGTTCTGATTCCCTTCTATAATGAACTGTAACCAGTAAACTGAAATAAATCATTTCCTCCCAGTGTTACTTTTGGTTGGGGTATAACAACCAAGAAAAGAAGCTAGGGGTGAAGGTATATAGCATGCACTGCACTTTAACAAAAGGCTGTGAATTTGAGGACTATGATTACTCTTCATGTTGGCTCTTCTACTCAGCCATTTCCATCCTAGAGAGAAGAGGCATGTTTCTTTGTTAGTGTTAAAAATTCCTGCCATATACTATAATGTATGGCTGAATATATTGCCATGCTGGGTTTATTGTCAAACCTACCCCGAAAATCCTAAGTTCTGAAGGAGTCTAGCATAGAATTATACTAATATTGAAATAACCAGAGTGGAAGAAGGCTGGATATATAATAATATGAAGACTCATGGGTAGAATTAGCTAATAAAGACAGATCCACTAAGGTTTATACAATATGCTTTTCTGTTTGTTTATAATGCATTCTGGTAATGCAGTCACTATGCTACTTTATAGAGAGAAAAATAGAATAAATAAATTTTTAAGTAAAATGAAACAAAAATCAATGGTGTTTAACACAGGAAAAAGGGGCCTCTCTGTGCTCTAAAACTATGAAGCTACTTTAAGTTAAGCATTCATGAGATTGCTACTTTTTAAAATTGATTAAAGAGTCTTATTAACACATGGTTGGAAAGACTCATGAATTGCTGCCCTGTTCCTATGGACCACACAGAAGGCTGACTAACTGAAGAGCCTTTTCCTTCCCGTCATCCCTGTTTATTACTTGTTTCCACTCAACAGAGGAGCCATGGGATAATTGGACCATTCAGAGGAAATACTAATGGCCATGTATGAGTAGTGTCTGCCCCATCAGTCCCTCCAGATGGTACAGATGTGGGGTTCTTGGGACATGATGTCATGAACTCCTTATTTCAAATAAACAGGCAGCTCACTGACCAACCAAGCACTGGACCTTGAGTTTTTTGAGAGTTCCTTGTTCTTTATTTTTTTTTCCTTTTTAACACTGACCAAAATGATCTAGAGAATAACAGTCTATCATCCTGTCCCTGAAACCCCAATACTGACCCCCAAGGGTCTCTAAATGGAACAACAGTTCAGGGTCAGCATTTGTCATGTGGATTGGCCACATGGCTGGGAAATAAATTCTAATTTCTCTGAGTTTTATTTTTGTTAACTTCCTTGACAATATCACGTATATACTACAAAGAAAATAGTTTTCATCATGATTTGTTCTTTACAGAACCACAAACTAAGCACATATAGGTATCATTTATTCAGATTGACAACTGACACAGAAAAAAAAAGACATAGTCTCCATTCTAGTAGAAAAAGACATATAGATTGACAAGGAAGATGGAGGATCCTGTAGGGTCATAGTTCATATGTTGATGAGGTACAAATACTCTGCTATCCATGGCAGAATAAAGGATTCACAAAATAATGGTACAGTTGATTCCTAACTTCTTTGGGCTCTTCTTTGAGATTACATGTTATGCAAATTCTCTTCAATCAAAATCCTAGTCCTAGCCAAACTAATTACAGATTTGAGAGACCATGATATAGAAGGTCTCCAGCAGATCTGTGCCCAGATGTCAAGCCCACATAAATTGTGAGGCAACAAATATATGTTGGCTTAAGTCACTGAGCCTGTTGCCATTGGTATTCATATGTGATCCCTTGTTTACGCATATTAAAGCTCAAAAGCATACATGTATTTTATAAAGTCAGTTTTCTAACAGGGCAGAGAGAAGATTAGAGGACAATAAGGAAGAGAGATAGGCTAAGAGGCTCTTTCAAGTTGACACATGATGGAGTGAGGAAGGGAACTAGGGAAGAGTAGAAGAAAATGCACAAAGAGACATTAGAGGTAGACTCATCAGAACATTGTTCTAACAGGATGTGTAGAACAAGAGGAAGACAGCATGGAGGGAAAAGAGGATGGGATCTCTACATGGCCTTACCATGAGCTTTGGGATTTGTTACCTCATCAGCTACTCAAAGCATCAATCTGACTTAATACCAGATCCATTGAGTGGCTTAAAAAGCACAAGGAAATATTTTAGACAAGTCCTAAAAGTCTCAAGTTGATGTTTTGTCTTTTACTGTCTATTATGTGGCCCCCAAGACCTGGAGTCTGTGTGTAGCCACTGGGACTCTGCCCCCAAGTTAATTCTGATTGGTGAATAAAGATGCCAACAATCAATAGCTGGGCAGAAGAGACATAGGTGGGATTCAGGTTTCCTGGGCTTGAGGAGAAGAGGACCAATAGGAGAGGGAGGAGAGCCACTGTGGGATAAAGGGAGACTGAGCAGGAGGAAGAAGGAGAGCCACCATGGACTAAGGGACAAAAGAAAGTGGCCCAGAGGGCTGCTCAATTGGAGTTTAATGCAGCCCAAATAGAACATAGTAAATAGTAAGTGATGAGTTGGGGTTATCAATAGGAAGGTAGATTCTAACAGCATGGAGGGTAGGCAGCTGCCCAGCTATTGTGCTGTTTAAGACATATTTAAAAATATAAGTCTATGTGTATCTTTCACCCAGGAACATAAATGGTCTGAGGCAAGGAAGAAATCCTGTGCAGGATTTTTTAATATTATCTACTACAGTCTTATCCAGGGGGAAAAAAAGCAATTTGATACACTTTTTAGTCATAAGATTATCCCTTAGAACGTCCCTGCCTGTGGATACCATCACAAGTGCCATAGAGATCCTATCTCTATGTGAGCACAGAGATCCTCTCTCAGGTGACATGACCTCTACAGTACCCACGACAGTGCTCACACAGGGAGAGAACGCATCATCAATGTGTGGGTGGATAAGAACAGGTATGCTTCAAGTCACATACATCTAATTTCCTTTAAAAATTCTTATAATTTGAAATGAGTATGTTGAAAATTCATGCTTTCATTCACTTTTAATGAGAATTTTTTCAAGAATTATTTGTGGCTGCCTTACAAGCCTTTCCCCAGCCATCTGGAAGACAGGCTTCCACTCAGAAGTGCTAACAGGGATATATATGGAGGCTGGTTCTTGACAAAATTAGAGATGGAGAGAAGCACGTTTTAGCAGCCCTTGTCTTCCCTCCCCTTCCTCCTACCTTTCTCTCATGAGTCTCAGAACTGGGCCTAGGTGTTGTATGCCACTAATTTATGCAAATGCTTTTAACAAGATTCTATTCTTCCCATAAACCTGTTCTATTTTGTCAGGGACAGTGAGGGCTACATAAGAAAGCTAGAGGGTGATCAGATGAGCATTTACTGGTACCTTTAAGAACTCCCTCAATAATGGAAGCAGTTCAGATGTACAGATCATAAGTATGAAATAGCATATGAAGGTAGAATAATTTGTCCATAGTTCTAGAAACAATAGGACAGTGGTTAGTGACATACATCCTTAAGAATAACCCTGGGGATGAGCAATTTCATTTAGTGCTCATCCTTGGAGCATTTTAAGTACTTGTGAAACACTGTCCTCGACAGAAAAGAAACCTACAACCATAAACACAAGGCATACATTTCTTAGGGACACACAGTGCTCGCGCCACAAGTTTGTGAAGAAGAACATGGCAGTTTGTGTGTGTTGTGAAGGAGCTTATTCATCTTATTAGGAACAAGAAGCAGAAAGTAGACATACCAAAGGCAAGAAGATGTAGTACTGAAGGCTAAGTCCTTGTGACCCCATTCTCTTACCTTTCTTGACCACCCATTGCTCTATCGGAAACCTATGCATACTGTATGTTACTTTCTGTTTGTTTGTGTGCATGCTTCTGTGATTTCCCTGCACTCTCCTGCTGGCATAAATGTGAGAGAAAGAAGTATGAACAGAAGATGAAATGCTGAGCAATAGCCCCCTCCTCTGTATGCTGCATACCCTGTGAAGCTGTAACTGTAACCCCCTCTGAAGGCTACACAGGAAAGCTAGAGGGGCATCGGATGAGCATTTGCTAGGCACCTGCCACATGCCAGGTTCTGTGCACAGTGTTTTACTATTTCTGTGTTTCTCAATGCCTGCATAGGATTCTTTTCAGTGTGCAAATGAAGAAACGAAGGCAAGCTCAGAGAAAAAGCTACTTACTTGAGACCCCCAACTACCAGTTAAAACTGTGGTCTGAACTTCCGGCTCTGACTACCTCCAAAGCTGTACTCTCCAGAACAGGAGTCACATCAATATTCTGACCATTTAAAATCTGATGGATTCCCACTAAGATTTGTTGTACATGTAAGACAAACACAGATTTCAAAATGCAATGCAGAAGCAAGACCATAAAATAACTCAGTAATTTTTATTCTGACTACAAGCTGATTTGATAATATTTTTGCATACTAGGTTTAATAAAATGGGTTAGTAAATTTAATTTTACTGTTGCCTCTCATTTAGTTGTGCTGTGTTTTTTTTTAACTGAATATTGGAAATAAAAGATTGCAAGTGTGGCTGACGTTGTGGCTCACTCCTCTTGGGCAGGTATTAACCAAGAAAATAGTGTGATAAGGGATGTAAGCCTTTTCTCTTTCTTCCTTCAACAGAATGTGCTGCCTTCCTTGGCTCAATACTGACTCCTGTGTCAGGAAGAAATGTCAGTGTAGAAAGGTGGGACCATAGGCAGAACCTGACCATGAAGGCCTGTATTATCTGTGGTCCAGAGGCAGTGGGTTCCACAGCAACCTGCCCATCCTTAGAAAACCCTTTAGAGTGGGTATTTACTGATATTTAAGCAAACTGAACACAAGGTGACAACCTGACCACTCTGAGATACCTCGTTAATACTTCTCACTTCCCCAGTTATAACAAGAAATGCCATGAGCAGAGCTGTAATCTAGCTCAGGAAAACTAAATCAGGTCACACCTTCATGCATCCTCCGCCTACAGAACTTATTTGTTTGTAATAATGGCAGTAATGAATACTAAAAATGAGACACATCAATGAGGGATGCTAATTATGCTTATCATGTATGTGAAGGAGAAGAAAGCCATACTGTGATCAAATGTTGAGGCCCTGTTAAGGTGATTTTATATGCATGAATTCATAGATCCCCACAGCCTTCCATGAGATCAATACTTTTATCAGTCCTTTGGGAGCAAGGTCACTGACTTGTAGACAATAGCCTCCTCTGTTGTATGAGATGAGATGGATCTGAACACAGGCTCTAGCCCTATGCCCTTCACAGAGAGAAAAGCAGGACAGAAGAGGATAATGAGGTCAAAACTAGCTTTTATAGGGTTTTACTATTTATGCGTAGTCACATATTAGGTCTAACATGTGAAGACTGGTCTTCAAATCACCATCAGGAACGATGTGCATTTATCTGCTAAATATGCCATTTGGCTGCTAGAGAAGGTATATAATAATGAATAATTCATCTAAGGTCATCCAGCTTTGAACTCCATTTCTTTGTCCCTGTGTGACTGGGGCTAGGACTATGGGCTGGGGTTGGGGCTGGGGCTGGGGCTGGGGCTGGGGCTGAGGTTTTGGGGGTTTGGTGGTTGGGTTGGGTTGGGGTTGGGGTTGGGGTTGGGGTTGGGGTTGGGGTTGGGGCTGGAAGGTGAACATCTTAGATATGAATGGAGGGGTAAGAGAAAAATGCAAAGAAGTACCCGTGTCGGTGTGTGTCTTGTATCCTCACGTGCATGGATTATTCCATGAAGCCAACAAAAAACAACTTTTATCACTTTTTAAATTATTAGTTCTGTGTTATATGTGAGTCTTTTGGCTGTGTGTATGCATGTGCTCCATGTACATGCTTGGTACTTGGACAGGACAAAAGAGAGCACCGGATCTCCTGGAACTGGAGATATATATTATTATTAATCATCATGTGGGTGCTGGAGATTGAATCCTAGCCCTAGTGCTCTTAGCCAGTAAGCCATCTTTCCAGCCCCACATCTTCTAGTTTAAACCACTCCTCCCAACTCTTATCACAAAGCCTAGTACACAGTAGGTCCTCAAATTCTGCTTACTAAACATAAGATATACCTCTGCAGAAGCCTATTGCATGTGAGCCACATGAGAGGAAGCTGATATTTATTTGCTCCAGATAATACACAAGTTCCTCTTCCAACTGATGAATATTTTCCCCTTGAGATTCTTTAGTGATTCAAGCCCACCAGCTATTTTAAAACTCAGATTTATTATTGTAGCACACGTCCCTAAAAAGATCTGGAGAGTCCTATCCTCTTTTATTTCCTTCATATGTCCTCCCAGCTCATTTACAAAGAAGAAGCATAATTTAAGGTCACTTTCATGTCTAGCCCTGTCAAAAGATAGCCAAATACACATTATGAAGACAATTCATTCAGACTTGGGAGGCCAGCTTCTGAATCCATGGTTAGCAGATACAGTGGGGGCTGAAGGGGACCAGCAGCTGGTTAACTGTCTGTTTATGATAGTTGCCCTTTGAAAGGGCCATTTTAAAGGAACCTCCCTCATTGAGAAAAATGACATAAATTAGATGTGATAACATAAAGATGGCACGATTAGAGAAAAGAAAAAGAAGCACTTCTAGGATTTGTGGTATTTACTGATGGGATCTATAGCTGGTACTTAGCAAAATGAAGGACAAAATGCCATTTCTTCAGAAGAAGCTGACACCGTAGCCCCTAGACTATTAGTTAGAGATTAATAAGAAATGGATTCTCTCTCCCTGTAGCCCTTTGGGGAAATAGTATGATAAGAAATAATTCAAAAACGATTTTGAGGATTTGGCAGTAAAAGGAATATAGCTAGCTGGTAAGAGTAACCTGCAATGTCCATATAATAAATTAAGATGAATTGAATTAAAAAATGGCCCTTTAGCATAACTGACAGAATAATTGATTCTAGTAAAAATCACCAATTGATTTTATTCTACTTACTATTGCTCCTAGCCATTTTTCCAGATCACTGGGATTTTAAATTTCATCAGAATTTTGTGGATCATAAATTCAAGATGTGCTTATTCAGGCTGTGCTTGCAGACATTCATACAGTTGCAGTCTGGCGTCAATATCCTTAAGGTGCCTGGGCTGTACCATCCACTGAGGCTCACTTAGGTGACACAGTTTATGTTTGCCAATAGCTGATAGCTAGCATCATCTTTTGAATAGTATAGTGGTCTAAATGTAAAATATCCCTTCACTTTCACCTACCTATATTTAAAACACTTGGTTTCTAGCTGGTAGTACTGAATAGAAGAGACTGTAGACCTTTAACAGGTGAGACCTAGCTGGCAGAAGTAGGTCATTGAGGGTGAATTTATCAGATACAGTCTAGCCCCAGCGCAACAGTCTTCCTCTGTGGGACTGCGTAAGGGTATCTTGGTTCTTGGTTGGGCTTGGGCCTGGAACCCCAAGACTCCAAGGGAGAAATGGCAGGTGTTTGGCCACGTCCCCGAACCCAGGGTCCTACGTGCAGTCTAGTCTCCATGACCTACATTGTTCAATCATGTAGGCCATTACAGCCCCTCCCAAAGTGCACAGGTAGAGGGTGTGACTACAGGATTCAGGCCCTAGAGAGATTTACATACTAATGAAGGCCAGAGGGTGGAGCCAATTCTTCTTCCAGACCCTTCCCCCTTTCTCTCTCGCTATTTAACTCAGTCTGCCCTGAGTTTCATGGGGGTATATCCAGATCCATCTACCATCTGCCATGAAAATAAACCCTTTTGGAACTCCAGACCTTTCTCCTGTTTGTGGGACCCACTGGCAAGGAAAGCCTCTGGAACTCCGCCGTGGCCTTTTATCCACATCCCTCCCCAAACTTTCTGACTCATCCAGATGTGTGCAAGCTGCCTCAACACAGTTGAGAGTCACACCTAATAAAGTGCCTTTCCCACTATGGTGGACTATACTCCCCAATCTAACAACAAAATGATCCTTCTTTCTCCCTTAAGTTAATTCCCTTTAGGTGTTTGGTCACAGTAATGGGACAGTAACTAATATGGCCAGCTACTCAAGGCCCATACGGCATAGCATTAGGAAGTCATCCCTCACACCTAGCAGCCCTCAGTTTCCTACTACTGACAGACAGCCTCAGAGGACCAAGAAGAAGCTTTATGACCTTTACAAGATAGCCTCAGAGTTAACAGAACAGACTTTCTTTGAACTTTAATGGGTAAAGCCATCCCAGCTTCATGAAGACACAAGGGAAGAGCTGAAGAGATAGACCAGTGATTAGAATGACCACTGTATTCAATTCCTAGCACCCATGTGGCAGCTCATACCTATCTGTAACTTCAGTCCCAGGGTATACTATGCACTTTTCTGACCTTCATGGGCACTAGGCACATGGTGCACAAATATACATGCAGTCAAAATGCCAATGCATATAAAATATGTTTAAAAATATTTTAAAAGAATACAAGAGAGAAAGTAGACCATACTCTCAATGGGAGAAGTATTCAGGACTTTCTAGGTCACACTGTTACAAACTGTCCCATTTGCTAATACCAATGAGTAGGAATTTAACGGGGAAAGTATATTTATTTAGTCTCAATGTACTTCTTTTTTATTATTATTTTATTGTCTTTATTTATTATTTTCTCATATATTACATCCTGATTGTAGTATCTTCTTCCTCCTCCCCTCCAGCACCTCCATGACCCACCTCCCCACCCACCATTCCTCCATTTTCCAAAAGAACAGACGTCCCAGGGATATCAACTAAATATGGCATAGTGAGTAATAATAAGTCTAGGCACCTCCCCTCATATTAAAGCTGGAAGATGCAAATCAGTAGGAGGAAAGGAGTCCCAGAAGCAGGCAAAATGTCAGAGACAACTGCCACTTCCATTGTTAGGAGCCCCACAAGAACATCAAGTTATACAACCATAACATATATGCACAGGACCTAGGTCAAACCCATGCAGGCTCCTGGATTATCAGTCTAGTCTCTGAGAGCCCTATGAACTCAGGTTAGTTGACTCTGAGGGTTTTTGTGATGTCCTCAACCTCTCTGCCTCCTACTACAGTCATTCCTCCCTGTTTTCTGCAAGATTCTCCCAAGCTCTATCTAACATTTGGCTGTGAATTTCTGCATCTGTTTCCATCAGCTGCTGGATAAATTCTTCCTGAATGTAACTATGCTTGGCTGCTATCTACAAGTATAGAAGGATATCTCAATATACTACTTTCAGATTATTTATTAGGAGAAAATAAACATTATTAAAAGTGAAATGACCTGGTAGACAGCACCTTAGCATAGTCATCATCACCACTTAGGCTGTATTGTCCCCACCTGGTGTGATGTGCTAAGATTTCTTTCCAATACAGACAGAAGCTGTAGAAGTTGCTCATCCCACTTCCTCTCAGAACTTATCCTACCAACACTAAAATCTACCAGGAGCACTGGGAAGTAAATGCCCTAGACCAGTCTCCATCCAACAATGAAGCACCCCATTTCTTGGCCACAGGGTAGTGGTAACACTGGAGCATTTTCTCCCAGAGTTTCCTAGAATATGCATTATTGTTAGCACTTGAATCTTGCTGTACCAGCTAATTGCTTGATAACGTGCTTATATATACTCTTTCCTCCCCTTTTCTGTTCCATTTGCCCACTCCTAATCAAGTTCCCTTGAATCATATTTCAAATATCTATTTGCATTCAGATTCCTGGCTTGGTACCTGCTCTGGAAGAATCTAATCTAACACTATCATGGGCAACAAATGAGGAGCCTGATGAGCACGCTAAAGAGGACTGAGGAGGCTTAGCCATAGTTGCAAGCAAGCTCATGGACTGGAACCAAGATTGAAAGAATACATTTTGCCATTATTGTAATAATTAGCAAGGCATGGATATGAATCTCAGAGAAGACATTTTCTTTTTCTTACAGTTCCAGAATTTTGAAATAATATTCTCTCAACATAAGATTATATCCTTAGTCTTAGGAGCCAAGCGCAGAGGTAGTAGAGATAAAGAGTAGTTTATTCAGAAATAATTTACTAAAAAATAGAGTAAGATGGATATTTAGTGTGGGGGGGGATGTATTGATTTTATGTGTGTCTGAGCACTACTTGGGTGCTGGGTACACACAAATGCCAAAACAGGGCATTGGATTCCCTGAAACTGAAGTTATAGACATATGCCACCATGTAGGTGCTGGAAATTGAAGCTTGGTCCTCCAGAAGAGCAGCCAGTGCTGTTAACCACTGTAGGCAGCAAACATACAATATCAGAAGACTTGGAACATGCTTAAAAGACATCACTTTTCAATTTTTAAGTAATGGGAAAATGTAACGTTTATAGTGATTTATTGAAGAGAATTAGAAAGCAACTAGATTTACTACTGATGCCAAGAGATGTAAATTCTCTCATATTCTCTCTCTGTCTCTGCTCCCTCCACCTTCTTCTCCACTTTCTCAATGCTCCTGGCCCATGTTTTTACACTGGGGTGAACTGTAACAAACCTTATAGCATTCCTACTTTGCTCAGTCTAAGAAGGTGTTTTTATTTCCCCTAGTCCAGAAATGCTAGGTGGCTTACCCAAGATTTCAAACTTGAGAAGTAGTGCAGCCACAATTAAGATGCTGGTCAGCCTGTTTCAAAATATTTGTATATGGGGGTATGAGGGGTGAGGAGGCTAGAGATAAAGACCAGCAAATAAGAGCACTTGCTACTCTTCCTGAGGACGTGGGTTCAATTCTCAGCACCATATTTCAGTTTACAATGAGCTGTCACTTCAGTTCCAGATCTGTTGCCCTTCTTCTGGCCTCAGTGTGTATTATACAGGCACATATAGTCATACACGTAGACAAAATCCTCATGCACATAAAATGAAAGCAAGAATGTGTGTGTGTGTGTGTGTGTGTGTGTGTGTGTGTGTGTGTATCACTTGTGCATGCATGTTTGCACACATACAATTACATATAACTGTAATAGCTGTAAAGAGCTCATGAATTTGAGAGGGAGTGAGAGGAACATGGAAAGAGTTGGGAGATAATGTAGGAGCAACGCTCATGTAAGAAGTTCTCCAAAGAAAATCTTTACTCTTTCCCTCCTCCATCAGTACCATATGTTTGTTTTCAATAAATGGATATGAGGCAAGCCTATAACTGCTCTTTGAAGGCCTAACTTTTGACCTTAATGCAAGTAATTGTAGATCACGGGTAGCTTGATAGAACTCAGAGAACCATTAGCAATTGAACCTGATCATTTTTGTAGATAAATAACTCAAGCCCTGGAAGAGAAAAATATACTGGTTGGAACAGGATGCTGATCAGTAGAGAAGGCAAGCTTCTGAGTTGTTAAACAAGACAGCACTGGTTCTCCTGGGAAGATGGGTTGGCACACCCAGATTCTTATTTTTAAAAACCATGTACTTCCCCCTTTATTGAGCTAGAAATGCTCTGACAACTTGGAAATGTTAATAGACCATCTGAGAACTGGTACCAAATGCAGCTGAAAATATAAAACAGGCTGTTGAGTGTACTAACTTCTCTCTCCCTCCAGGGTAGCAGATATGCTTAGAAATAGGATCATGCAAGTTACTGATGAGAAAAGACTCATAGCCAGTCCAGACCTGCTGAAGGGTGCAATAAACTGATAGTGGAAATCAGGAGGCCAAAAGACCCTGGGAGAGAAATAAATCCCTCCCAACTAGCTGGGAAAAATAGAAACTCGTTGAGAACAGAATCTCTTGAGCAGCCTTACCACAGAGGAAAGCAGTTATCTGGGTACAGTGCTGTGCATGGGGAAGAGAGTATAAATAACACAGAAAAAAATCATGTCCAGACTTTCCTGTGTGGAGGACAGAGTGACGCATGCATTGTGTGTGTGTGTGTGGTGTGTGTGTGTGTGTGTGTGTGTATACTCACTGGTGAGTGTGAGGGCATATTGTAGGTAGATATATGCATTCATATGCAGATAGGTGAGCATATGTGTATGTAGGAAAAGATATGTGTACTAAATGCATCATTGGCATGATTTTGTGATATGTATGACTCATATATGTGTATAATATCTGTAACAGTGCATATATGCATATTTGTTTATGTGAACATGTATACTTCTGTAAGTGTACAAATATATGCTTCTCATATATGTGTATATCAAGTATATACCATGTGAAGGCATATATATACGTATATGTTTATACTATATGTTTGAATGAGTAAATTATGAAAATGTACTGTGTATTTGTGTAATTATGTATACATGTGTATGTTCTGTGTTTATGTGTGTATTTATATATGTGTGTACGAGTGCATGCATGCACACAGGAGTACAGATATAGAGAAAATAAAAGTACATGTATGTCAACAGACATAACCATATCACTAAAACCAAATACATGCAACAATGCATATGAATAAACATACAGCATACACATAGATATTCACACATACTTGCACTATACACACACATATACACATATGCACACATCATACCAAAGTTTCTTTCTTTCCGGCAATAGGTTCTAGATTAAAGAACCTATTTCTTTGTCTTTCTACTTGAGCTAAATGAGACAAAATTCATATTTATATTTGAAAGACATCTGTCTACAGATTAATTCTTTAATTGCACATTGTTTGGCCCAAATTCACACATGCAAGTATCAAAGCAACTCTAAGGCATCACTGCCAGAGCCCTCTGGAGAAAATTGTCAGTGCCATAGAGTTCAGAGTAGGGATACTGGCACACCCAAAACCATGTGTTCAAAACCCATTGATAGCCCTTTGTTGTTGGGGTGCAGGTACTAGAATGTGTGACATTTCTTGGAGGGATGATAAATTTTTCAAAGCAACCATCAAATTGACAGGCGATTTGGCTCCATCAGATATGCCAGCATGATTGATGGTCACTCATCAGTGGAGTCAAGATTTGATCTACCAACCCAGCAGTGTAATCAGAACATTATCCATCCCGAGTCCTACGACCTGATGAGAAACTTAGTAGGGGGCTGTCTGTATTCCTCTTATTGTTATTATTCTCTCAAGAGATGCCTGTATCTAGTGAATTATAACTAATTTCTCTTGCAGTCTATTGCAATTTGCCACTTTGCTCCTCTTGTCAAAAACTCAATATAATCTTCAGCCAAAAAAAATACAGCACTGTATTATGATAATGATGCCAGCATTTCATTCATCAGCAGGAATGGGATGACTGCTTAACATGTTTCAGAAGACTTCCTGGTGAATATGAAAAGTTGTCCTTCTGGAAATCTTTAGATTAAACCTTTAGATTATCCTCCAGGTTTGGGAAAAGCCTCTGGGAACTGAGGAAGCCTTTCTCAAGCCTCATACCCGAGAACTGAGGCCAAGGCAGGGATAATCAGAATCAATTAGAAGGAAGTTTAAACTCTAGGCAATGGTTGCTGAAAATGCCAGTGACTGGCTTCAAACATCCATCTGTCTCAAATTGACTAACTCAGGGAACTGACATGCAGAGATAATGAATCCAAGGTCATAGGATCAAGTTCATGTACATCCAAGCCAACTAGCTTGGGAGAGTGGTGGGTATAGCAGAGACCATGGCAGTTGGATCTCCTCCAGCCTCGTTGGCTCTGTGTGCATACAGCACTGGTTGCCAAAAAAAAAAAAAAAAAAGCTGGCAGGAGTTGGTGGATTGCAACATCATTTGATTTAAAGAGCATTGGTTGAGCTGCTATCTGAAAATATGATGCCTCTCCACTTAGAGGAACTAGCAGAGAGAGTGAGGCCTGGGCTCCATCCTCCAGAAGCTCCCAGGCTGGTAAATGAAAGAAGCCAGAGCTTTATGTCCTGTGAAGGGGAAGGAACATAACAGGAGGGGAGACAGTGGCTTAAATTTTAGGGAAAGTCCATGGAGGTGCAAGGATCACAACATTTTAACAGGGCTTTGGGGGAATAATTATTACTTCATCAGGGATAAAAAGGAAGTAGGCGAGGCACTAAGTATACTCTTAGGAGCCTCCATCAGCAGGGACTAGAGGTCTCAGTTCTTTCTTCAAAGTCAGCTCCCTCTGTAAAAACTTTCTCTTCTTAGGGCTTTTCAATCATTCACCTTCATCATTATGAACCAGCAATAGTAGTTATTTCATCATGATCTCCGCTATGTGTGGTCATGGTCACTGCAGGCTCCTGTTTTGATATCTGGTCCTGTTTCTAGTTGGTGCTGCTCCTTTGGGGGAGGGTGGTGTCTGGCCAGCTGAAGTAGAACCCTAGGGGTTGGCCTTAAAGGTTTATAGCCAGGCCCCACTTTAGATACAGATCCCATAGTTTCTGCTTCCCAATCAGCCAAGATGTGAGGAGATGCCTTCTTCTTTTGCAGTTGCAGATGAAGCGTGGTCCCTCGATACCATGCCCTCCCTGATGTAATGAACTGTGGTGTAATGACCCTTGAACATGAGATCAAAATCCTTTCTCTCTTAAGTTGCTTCTGTCCAGTCACTAGAAAAGTAACTGAAGCAACTAAATTATAACCACACCTTATTTAAATCAAGCAGCAGACTGGATTCGGTCCAGTTTGGTGAGTGTTGCTTTACATAATGAATTGAAGAACAAACTGTCTATTGTCAATACAAGGTACATTGATAGGGAATAGGGGCCATGATCCAGGAAGGAATAAGTGGCCAGAGAGAATGTTGTTAAGACAATTGCTAAAGTGAGCCACTAGATCTTAGTCCCAGGAAAATCTGAGGAAAACAGTTAAAATCTAATTTCAGAATCATCCCAACCCTAGGCAAGAGAGAGGTAAGGTCTTTATATGCCCTCTCACATTCCCCACAGCTTCAGAGATGCTCCTAGGAAGAAATATTGTTCCCTGGAAATTCCAGCCCATTCAAATCTTAGGAAATTGGATATTTTGTTTTCTTTGAGCATGGCAGCGCTGGCCCCAGGGGGTCAGACTTGTGATATAGAGGTAGCATAAAGATCTTTAGTGTGGGGAAAGTGCGACCCTGTCTGAAGTCTGCTCTGTCCTTTGCACCAAGCCTGCTTTCAGCTGATTCACTCTTCAAAGTGATTGAATAAAGACATTGAAATATCTTAAGAAAAGAGTCTTGCTATGGAGATAGCTGAATCCAAGGCCACAGTTGCTATCATTATAACTCTGCCTATGATTCTTTGATCCCCAGCCAAGGATTTGCTGATTTAGGTCAGGGTAACCTAACATTAATGTTTCTGTAACTGAGTGTGTATTCATTTGATGACAACATCTTTTTCTAACAAAATGAAGAGATCCTGACTAGTCCTGTGTAGCACACAGTAGGTCCTCAATATGGCTAACCTTCAAATCATTCTCACCTGTGAAATAAGCAGAACCTACTCACTTTGCAGAAAAACAAAACTCTTGCTTTTATTATTTAGGGGGCTCTTCTTCGCCCGATTCCACATGCTAATGAATTCTTGCCAAATGCAGCTGTGGACTCATCAGAAAGCCGTTACCTCTGCCGATTCTTCTAGCACTGTCTTAGTGGCTGGCACAGTGTGCTGCTTGAGTAAAGCAGGGGTGTTGCTGGCTGATAGAAACTGAAGCACAGAGATGCTCCTGCATCCAGAAGCAATTTCATTCTCATCGCATGGTCTGCTCTTCTCACTGGCTGTCCCACAGAGCCTGACTCAATGGGAAAGAACAGTTCTTGCCCAGCCATCATTGATGTTCCAGAACCCTGGGGCTCTTCCAAACAGCATATTTTCAGGCTCATTTCATTTCCTGCCTCTGATTCAACCATCTGGAAAAGAAGTTGGGAGAATGAGCCCATCTCTTGTCCCACAGGACTTGGAGAGGACACACTAGCCAAGTTCATGTCAATCTGTTTGTAGACTGGCAGAGGAAGGAGGGCCCCCAGGGTCCCTGGTGCTGACTGCCCGTGTGCAGCTGCTGGTGGAGTCAGCTCATTGTGTCTCCCCATCCTGTATGAATATCAGGAGCCAGCTTGGCCAAAGTGAGCATACAAAGAGAGGGGAAAACTCCCATTGGTAGCTCCTCCTCCCAGCCCCAAAAGTGAGCTGTGGAAGAAACCACTGTCAGGAAATCAACAAGCAGATCTGGGTATAGGTCAGGAGAGAGTGGTGACATTGCAGAAGTGGCCATTGAATAAGATATTTATCAGAGAAGCAGCCCCATGGAGCTCAGAACAAATTCCTGAGCTCTCTCCTGGCTCTGCCTTTTACTAAGTCTGTAAAATATGGTGCTTATAACATCCTGTGTCCTCAGTATCCTCATGTGTGAAAAAGGACATGCTCTAACTGTTACAGCAAGAATCTCAGCAAAAATTCAAAACGAGGATGACAGACACTAGGCTACTTTGTAACTGTCACTCACATTGATGGGCTTAGACATGCTGACTTCAATCAAAAAAGGCACGCTCAGAAGTCTGGTTGGAATCCTGACTCTATTTCCAGTCTTCCAAAGTTTAACCCTAACTATTATAATTAAAAGACTTCACCATTCTTATCCTTAAATTTCCATATTGAAAAACTACGAAATAAATCCTCTTGTAGAGGGCTGCCATGGAATTTAAGTGGTCATATAGAATTACTCAAGGAAAGAGATAACTTTTATTTATCTCTGAACCAAAAGTCAATGAATAGAATAGAAAATAGAAAACAGATTTATCAAAAGATGTTTCTTGAGTGAATGAATGATGAATGAATGAATGAGTTACTTAAAGCATGGTAACACAAGCAAGCATTACCAGAAATAATCACGCACACACCACGCGCACACACACACATACAAAAATCACATTAAGCTAGACTGCATTCTGGCATTCTGAACACATCTCTGGTACTGTCACAATCAATCCTTTCAACTGAGAGATAGTTCTAGTGTGTGTGGCTATGTTCTTTTAGAGGGCTGGCAAGTCTTAAGAGATTAAGTAATACATCCCAAGTCACAAAAGTCATCTACAGAAAAGGTGATTCAAACCACATCTCTGGACTTTAAGGACAATGGGTTCTTAGACTGACAAATCCAAACACAGGCCCCTGTGCTTTTGCAGATGGGGAACAAAGAAAGTGTCACTCTGATGCCTGGCAACTGGCTGATGCCTACAAAGCATTTCCAAGCATTTCATATCAACTGGCCTTGTGTCATCCCCATTATACCAATGAGAAACTTGAGGTTGATTAAATCAAATACCCAAGTTCAATGCAAAGACTGAGTAACAAAGTCAGATTTGAAGTTAGGAAAACTGGCAACTGCTCCTATGTTTCAAAAAACACTCAAAGACCTTTGAAAGCAGACACAGATACATGGCATCTCATATTAGGTACTCTTCTCCCTCACAGAGTTCCTTTCTTAACCACCTTGGCATCAAAGGGTGCAGAAATCTCCATTGCCACCTTCTGGCTCTATGAATAGATCCCTAGAATGAGAATTGCAGACATCTAAACAGGTTCTAGACTCCTCTGGAACCTGAAGTAATCTGAAGTCTGATGCTGCCTTGGGTGTCTTCCAGACTCATAGGAGAATGAAGAAACCCAAGTGAGCCGCCCACAGGAGCCATTGTGTGACCTTTTGATCTCTCTGTGGCACATCTAAGTCCCTCTTGCCAAGACATGAGCCTCCACCTCCAAGGCTCTAACCCTTCAATAAGAGAGGGAAAAATGCTAGTTATCTCCTTAGAGAAAAGGAAGCCTTAGCAATGAGAAGAAAAGAAAACAGCCTGGAAGACAGAGATCCAGAAAACAAACATCATTCATGCTATGCCTCTCCATGCAAACACCCACACACATCACACTGGGTGATGACCCAGTGCCCGCCCCACCACCTCCATCCTAGATTCTGCTTAATTTCAACACTCTGCACTGATCTCAGAACTTAAAACTGTTTCCTATGTCTTACTAAGACCACTAGTCAGGCTGTGGTCAACCATACATATCTTGTCACATATCCCTATATACCTGCATATTCCTGAAAGTAAGTAGGGTTGAAGTGGGCTCTGCACAGGACAGGATAGCCTCCAGGAATCTTAGTGATTACTTCTACCTATGCAACCTCACCCTCCATGTTTTACTTCCCAAATCTCCACATTTCTTCATGCTTCTACCTACGCATCCAGCATGTTTTCCCTCTGATCTACCCAAACACACACCACACACACACACACACACACACACATAGAGGCACATAAGCATGCATGCACATGCACACACATACTCACACACACATTCCTACCTCCTCAATTCCAGTTACTTCTCTGGCTACAGAGTCTTGTAATATCCATGATGCAACTAGAATCTGAGCCTTTGAAGCTACAACTAAGATCTCTTTGAACCTGAATCTTTTGCCTCCCACAGTGTGTGCACATAGTACACACTGGATAAATGGTCACAATTTACTCCATTGTTAGAATCAAATGAGATGACAGATGCTTTTAGTAACCAGAAAACAATCATGCAGTCTTACATGTTCTACTTGATTATGCCTAAAATGAAAAGGTGAACTTTGCCCACAGCCTATTTGAAAGAAAGCTCTTGTACAAAAAAATGCCACAGGATTTTAAAATGGTATTTATCACCACTTGCAAGCAGCTATTTTTCTTTATAAAGGAACCACTATATAATTTTACTTTATCTATGCTTATAGATGTCAACTCATTTTTATTTATATTTTACCTTACTTCAAAAATACTTTAAAACCATTTTTAAGGATTTAACTTTTTATGTGTTCTAGCATCTTCCAACCTCACCAAAGAGATAAAATACATATCACCTGAATTTTGGAATATTTAAGAGTCTTTTCTTTCCTCCCACTGTGGTCTACAATACAGAGAGATATCCATGTGAGAAGTGGAAGCCGAGTTGCGTCTATACTTGGCTCAGTCTTTAAAAACATTTAAAAATGATAAAATCCTAAGACTTGAGGGGTCTGCAAGATTTCTTTTCCCTCTTTCCAATATGACCACTTTGAATCAATCCCTTCTTTCTGCTTTACATTTTATTTCTGGCTTATTGAGGACTGGTAGCCTGACATAACTTCAGATACAAGTTATCAACTTGTTCAATAATGTGTTAGTCACAAATGGAAGTAATCAAGGCATATCTGAGGGTGTCTTCCAGCCACAGTGAACTGACCCTAGGTGGGTAGGAAAGGAGGAAGTTCCCAGCGGCTGCTGGAGCATTTCCTCCAGGGACATTTTTCTCTTCCCATTCAACGGCATTAGCTGCTTTTGACCTTTATTTAGTGAAGCAGAAAACCAGTTTGGACTTTGTTTTGGGATTTTCTAGAAATTCTGACCCTTGGGAAGTCTCTGCCTGAGCAGCTTAGCTCCCTGCTTCCCTTTTGATCCTTTGAGCAATTTAGGGCTCTTCTGAACCTTTGGCAGCAGTCGCCATTTTGTGACTGGTTTTCTCTTTCAAGGTTCTTCTTTAAAATTATTGGAGTATTATCAAAAATTGAGAAAGAGAGTGGCCATGAGAGGCAGCTCAGAGAGCTAACAAACGCTTGGGAACCTGACTATAACTCAGTAGGGACTGCAGAAATAGGAAGGTAGGCTCTGCTGTTCCTAAAGTCAGAGGCTTAGGGAGCCATGGTTAGAGGTTTCCTTTGTCTTGGGTTTGTCTTTTCCCTGCTGTGACCTGCTTAGAAGGGGTCCTTCTACCTCTAGAAGGATATGTGATTTACTTGACTACTACAGTATTTTTAAATTGTCTTAAAGAATGTCTTAATCCATAATCTAGCATAAGGCCATCTGTAGGACAGGTCTTCTCAAATTGGAAGCTTTTTTGAGCCAATCTGGAGTTCTCTTGAACTATTTGGAGCATTACCTTGTGGGAGGAAGTTTTGTGTCTCTTGATCCATCAGGGTTGTGTGGACCCATTTGGAATAGAGACCGGGTGCTGGATATTTGCCTTGGTTTATGTAACCTTGAATGTACTGACTCTTTGCTAGTTTGGGCCCTCCTAGGAAGAACTGAACCAACCAGTCTTCTGTCATCCTAGGATGATTTCTAAGACAATAATGGGAAAAGACAAAACAAAACACACAAACAACGAAAAAACTTTGTCTCTGATGCCCCAGAAGAGAAAACTAGGGCCATTTCAGTGTTGCATCTCTTTTGAAAAATTCATTTCATGCAGATAATCACGATTAGCATGCCTTTAAAAATGTGTAATCAGTATGAATGTGTTTGGGGTCATTTTGGATTATACAAGAGCAATTGCTTCTCCGTCTAATTTTTTTTTTTTTTTTTTAAAGCTAAGACTGATGATTTGGGGAAATTTTAAGATAAAAAAACTGGTTACTGGACTTTATCTGGCGGCTTATCAAAATTTAATTGAAATGCTAAATTTACATTTACTCCTTAAAATGATTTAGAGGTGAGACCAAAAAAAGGAACAATATACCTTGCAGACCAAGGCTTTTGTTTCCAGTTAAGACAAGAGACAATTAACAATAAGTTCCTGTTTGTCCTGTGCAGGAGAAGGTTTTTATTTGTAGTTAAAGATGAATAACTTCATGGTTGTCCTCTGTTAAGTCTGTGAAAGTGAAGTTTTCTAATTTATAATTAAGAATATGTTCCTGTTTCTTAGATCAAATGTAAATTTCTAAAACATGTTTTCCAGTCTACACTAGATTTGCAACAACTTACACATGATATATATCCTTACATGTGTTCCTTCCATGTCATCGCATTTTGCTTTTTTTTGCATAATTTATTTTTGTTATTTACTTTACATCCTAACCATAGATCCTACTCCCTCTTTTCCTGCCAGTTCTGTCATTACAAATCCCTCCATTACCCCCTCCCTTTCTCCTCAGAGAAGAGGAAGGCCCCCTTGGGTAATATCTGACTCTAGGACATCTAGTCCCAGTAAGACTAACTACCTTCTCTCCCACTGAGGCCCAACCAGGCAGTTCAAGTAGAGAAGGGGATCTAATGGCAGACAAGCAAGTCAGAGACAACCCCTGTTCCAATTGTTACAGAGCCCATATGAAGACCAAGCTGCACATCTGTGCCAAATGTGTAGGGGGCCTAGGCCCAGCCTCTGCATGCTCTTTTGTTGATGATTTAGTCTCCGTGAGCCCCAATAGGCCCAGATTAATCAACTGTGTAGGTATTCTTGTAATGTCCTTGTCCCCTCCAGCTTGCTCAATTCTATCCCAACTCTTTCACAAGACTCCACAGGCTCTGCCTGATGTTTGGCTGTGGATCTCTTTATCTGTTTCCATCCACTGCTGGATGAAACCTCTCAGGAGACAGTTATGCTAGGTTCTGGTCTGCAAACATAGCAGAATATCATTAATAGTGTCATGGGTTGGCTCACTGCCATGGGATAGTCTCAAGTTGGGCAAACTGTTAGTTGACTATTCCATCCATCTCTCTTCCATCTTTATACCTGTGCATCTTGTAGGCAGGAAAATTTGGAGTTGAAGGTTTTGTGGATGGCTTAATATTCCCCTCCTTCCACTGTGTCCTGCTTGACTACAAGAGGTGACTACCTCAATCTCTATATCCCCTAACTGGTAGAAATCTCAGCTAGGGTCACCTCTATAGATTCCCTGTAGCCTCCCCTATCTCAAGACTCCAGGTAGTTTCAGAGATGCCCCTCACCGATTTCCATTCTCACTCCTGGCCCTCTCTTATTCCCCTATCCCCATATACCTGATTGTCATCCCCATAACTCTTCCTCATGCCTCTTCCACTCAGTTCCCTCACTACATTCACCTCCAATGACTATTACCACAGGGACACTTACTCAACAATACTCATAGCAGCTTTATCCTTAATGGCCTAAAACTGTAAACAACCTAGATGTCTTTCAACTGAAGAATGAGTAAAGAAAATGTGGTACATCTACACAATGGAACCCTATTCAGTTATTTAAAACAAAGACATCATGAAATTTGCAGACAAATGGACAGAACTTTAGAATATCATCCTGTGTGAGGAAATTCAGACCCAGAAAGACACATATGGTATGTAACCACTTATAAGTAGACACTATCCATAAAGTGCAGGATAACCATGCTATAATACAAAGACCCAAAGAGACCAGTCAATAAAGAGGGCTCAAAGTTAAATGCATTAATCTGACTCATTGCCTCTTTCTAACATGTGTAACACCAACTTTCTTGCACCTGTAAACACTATATCTCTCCTATAAATTGTCTTTCAAGAGCCCAGAAAGGCTGCTCTCTTAAATCCCAATTTACAGTGAGACAGCCAGATGGGCAATCCCTGGTATACACCCAAATACACCTTGCTTTAATTGGACGGGTGTAGATTTGGTCTTTTTTCTTTACAATTCTCAGGCTTAACATATGTCTGGTGCTTTCAAACACTAACAATTCAGGGCATAGAAAAGCTGATTACAGAATTTAAGAGAGATAACCTAAAGATTGCTCAACTTTTTTTTTTTAATTAAGTGCTCCAGAAAAAAAAAAAAAAAATCTGGACTCTTTTGGCTAATCTTAAAGTGTAAAGTTAAAAGATTATTTCTGCAACGGCTACAGTTAAACCTGCCTCATTGGAGGCCTTCTGCCACCTGGGACAGCCAGGTAATATACCTGTACCCCAATTCCTCACTTGCTGGGTCCTCAGAAAGCCAGCACCTTGATGTCTGCTCTATCACTTCTGTGTTCAATCTTCTGGGCCACACATTTATCTGCAACCTTGGATCTGCACTCCACTCCCAGGGCCACAGCTATGCCTGCCTCCTTGGAGGCCTGATACCACTCAGGATAACTAGCTTTGCTTGTTTCCATGGAGACTTGCTGTCACTCAGAACAACCAGAGGCTGTTGCCATTAGGGACCACCAGGCTAGCCAATACTAGACACTACCAGACGGTTAAAGACAAAACAAAAAACACAATCAACAATGTGGCACCATCAGAACCCAGCTTCCTATGATAGCAAGTTCTGGGTATCCTAACACAGCTACAGAGCAAGATAATATTCTTAAATCTCATTTTAAGAGGAAATAAAAAAGAAAGAAATACAGAAAAATACAATCAAACAGGTAGAGGTCTTTAAAGAGGAAACCAATAAATATAAAGTAATACAGGAAAATACAATTAAAACTGAGAAGGAAATACATAAAAATGCTCAAGACCTAAAGGTGGAAATAAAAGCAATAAAGAAAACACAAATAGAGGCAACCCTGAAGATGGAAAACTTAGGGAAAAAAAACAGGAAATACAGACACAAACATCACCAACAAAATACAAGACATGGAAGAGAGAATCTCAGGAGTAGAAGATACAATAGAAGAAATTGATACATATGTCAACAAAACATCAACAAACTTTGGGACACTATGAAAACACCAAACCTAAGAGTAATAGCAATAGAAGAAGGAAAAGATTGCCTGATCAAAGACCCAGAAAAATGTCTTCAACAAAATCATGGAAGAAAACTTCCCTAACCTAAAGAAAGAGCTGGCTGTACAGGTACAAGAAGCTTATAGAACACCAAATAGATTGGACCAGAAAAGAAAATCCTCTTGCCACATAATAATAAAACCACTAAATGTACAGAACAAAGAAAGAATATTAAAAGTAGCAAGGGAAAAAGCCCAAGTATCATATAAAAGCAGATTTATCAGAATTACATCTGGCTTCTCAACAGAGACAGTAAACACTAGAAGGATCTGTACAGATGTCTTGTAAACCCTAACAGACCACAGAGAATAACCCAGACTACTATCTATACCCAGCAAAACATTCAATCATCATAGATGGAGAAATCAAAATATTCTATGACAAAAACAAATTTAAGTGATATCTTTCCACTAATCGACCCTACAGAGGATACTTGGAGGAAAAGTCCAACACAAGTAGAATAACTACACTAAAGAAAACTAAAATATGTTAATAATTTCACAGCAAAACTAAATAAACAAATACATAAGTAAATAAGCAAACACACAAATACCAACATCAACAAAATAACAGGAATTAACAATCATTGGTCCTTAATATCTCTCAAGATCAATGGCCTCAATTCGCCAATAAAAAGTCACATGCTAACAGAGTGGATGTATAAACAGGATTCATCATTCTGCTGCATAAAAGAAACACCCCTCAGCAACAAAGATAGACACTACATCAAATTAAGGGCTGGAAAAAGGTTTTCCAAGCAAATGAAACCAAGAAGCAAGCTGGAGTAGCAATTCTATTGTCTAATAAAATAGGCTTTTAACCAAAAGAAATCAAAAGAAAAATCTTTATGAAAGGAAAATTCCACCAAAACAATATCTCATTCCTAAAAGAAACATTACTAAAGCTTAAATCACACATCAAACCCCACACATTAATAGTGGGAGATTTCAGCACCCTATTCTCACCAATGGACAGGTAATCGAAACAGAAACTAAACAGAGAAAAAACAACAATGACAACAACAACAAAACAGATGTTATAAATAAAATGGACCTAACAGACTATTGTTCTCAACATGTCATGGAACCTTTTCCAAAAAATGACCATATAATCTGACAAAGCACACCTCAACAGATAGAAGAAAATTGAAATGCTTTGTATCTTATCAGATCACCAAGATTAAAGCTGGACTTCAACAACAACAAAAACAACAAACTCATGGAAACTGAACAACTCTCTATTCAATGACCACTGTGTCAAAGAAAAAATAAAGAAATGAATCAAAGAGTTTATAGAATTCAATGAAAATGAAGGCACAACATTTCCAAACTCATACTAGCAACGTAAGAGCATACTTAAAAGCTCTAGAACAAAAAGAAGCAAACACACCCACGAGGAGTAGACAGCAGGACATAATCAAACTCATGGCTAAAATTAATCAGTTAGAAACGAAGAGAACAGTACAAAGAATCAACAAAACTAAGAGCTGGTCCTTTGAGAAAATCAACAAAATAGCCAAACTAACTAAAAGAGAAAGAGAGAGACACTATCCAAATTAACAAAATCAGAAATGAAAAGGGAAACGTAACAGACACTGAAATTCAAAAAATATTGCGTCTTACTTCAAAAGCCTATACTCCACAAAATTGGAAAATCTAAACAAAGTGGATGAATTTCAAGACAGATACAGCTTACCAAAGTTAAATAAAGATCATGTAAACTGTTTAAATAGTCCTATAATCCCTAAGGAAATAGAAACAGTCTTTAAAAGTCTCCCCCCCCCAAAAAAAAAAAACAGAACCAAATGGTTTTAGCACATTTAAGTGGATCAATGACCTCAACATAAAACTGGATACACTAAATCTAATAGAGAAGAAAAGGGACATAGCCTTGAGCTCATTGGTACAGGAAACAACTCCCTGAACAGAACATCAAAGGATCTAGACTTAAAACCAACAATTAGTAAATGGGACCTCATAAAACTGAAAAGTTTCTGTAAGACAAAGGACACTCTCAAGAGGATAAAATAGCAGCCTATAGATTGAGAAAAGATCTTCACCAACCTTACATCTGACAAAGGGCTAATATTCAAAATATATAAAGAACTTGAGAAGTTAGATGCCAACAAACCAATAACCCAATTTAAAAAAATGGAGTATAGATCTAAACAGAGAATTCTCAACAAAGGAATCTTGAATGGCCAAGAAACACTTAGTCTTAGTCATCACAGAAGTGAAAATCAAAATGATTCTGAAATTCCATCTCATACTGATAAGAATGGCTAAGATCAAAACTCAAGTGATAGCCTGGACCCGAGGTTCTCAAAGACTGAACCACCAGTCAAATAGAAACATAAGTTGGACCTTGGGTCCCCACATATATGTAGCAGATGTGCAGATTGGTCTTCATGTGGGTCCCCCAACAACTGGAGCAGGGGCTGTCCATAAATCTGTTGCCTGTCTGTGGATCCAGTTCCCCTAAGCAGGCTACCTTGTCTGGCCTCAGTGGGAGAGGATATGACTAGCCTTGGAGAGAGACTTGATGTGCCATGGTTGTGGTGGATTGGGTGAGAGATATAGGAGGGGGATATAGGTTGGGGTGGGAGGTTTCTACCTTCTCAGAGAAGAAGGGGAAAGTGGGGGAGGGATTTCAGGAGGGAGTTCAGGGGTTGGGATATAAATTGAATATTAAATAAACAAACAAATAAAAGAGAAGAAAAAAAGATTACTTCCAGGGTTGACTTGGTTAGAGATAAACTGTTGTATTTAAGATATATTGACTATGTTCAGATAAACTAACTTTTAATTTGAAATAATTGCTAGGAGATATTGTAGTATGTTTTAAATAATATTTATATTAGTATCAAAATACATTGCTAGTGTTCCCTTTCTCTAGTATTTAGTCTCCTTGGTGTGAAACTTTGAAAATGAAACACAGAAGGAAGATTGAAAACCATGCAGTATGACAGGGGGGTGTCCAATAACCTGCCTGCTTGTCCTATCTGCTACCTGCATTGTCTAGCAAAACAAAGCATATTGGAAGAGAGTAATTCATGGACAAGACAGTTTTATTACTGCCCCAGCTTGGAAAATGGAGTAGAAGGCATATACAACTCCCATGTTTGAAGCAGGACATAGTCTTGGAAATTTTTATGGGGAAAATAGAGGGAAAAACAATCCCATGCTTAGATAATTTTTTTTCCCCAAGAGATAGGATCCCTTGAGGTGAAGTGCTCTGTGCTTCCTTGAAGATTTTTCAGTCCTAGCTAAACTTGCATCTCTATTAAAGTAGGAAAGAAATGCTGTCTAGTAAAGCAGAGAGCACAAAAGGTTAGTCAGCCAGTCAATCATACTGATGGGTGATAGAGTATAGGCCTGGGTGTCCTATGCATACCAAAGCGTAGCTCAGAAAGGCTACTTGCTGCTTGAGGACAAAGCTCTCTTAAGGATTTATTTTTGTCTTTCATGAACTTTATTCTACTCTGTAACAATAAAAACAATATCATTCTCAAACAGGGTACTGTTAGATTTAGATTTTATGTTCATTGGATTATTAAAGGCCTTCTTTTATTTCCTGCCTCCTTTGATAAAAGACTATAGCATTTTTTTCAGTTTTTCCATTTTGTTTAAATATTATTATTTCCTTGGAGTATCGAGACTTGTCTTTTCAAAAATTTGGTTAAAGAGTTTACTGCTATGGACTCTGTATATTTAAAACCATGGCACTGCCTTCTACTTCTGTTCTGGCTTACTAAAATGCTACAGGAGCTACATGTAAATGCTTACTGAGAAAGGAAGAAGCAGTTTTGTTCATGTGTGTCCATCGTATGAAATATGCCCCTGACTATCTAAGGTTTCAGAAAGCTGCTTTTAAAAACATCCTCGGAGGCTGGGAGGCAGAGTCTCAGTAGGCCTCCTGCTATTTTCTTTTAAAACATTTGTGAAGGAGGGAAGAAGAGGAAGAGAGAAAAAGAGAGAGGGACTGGGGAGAGAGAGAGAGAAGCGCAGGTAGCTTTGTTCAAATCTCTTATGAACTGTTTAATAAAATCCAGCTCCTGTAAATTCTGTCTCTGTGGTTCGTACTGTCTAAGCTTACCACTCCACCTTCAGACTAGCTAATATCTTTGTAATCTGACCTGTTAATTAGTTCTCCTGTGACTGTGATTGTATGTCTTGTTCTCTCTCTGTGTGTGTAAATGTGATTTAGGAGACCAAGGTAGATAATCAACCAAGTTTGTAAGTTTTTATTTTTCCAAACTGTGTAAATTTCATCTGGCCATTGTTATCAAAGGGCGACTACTTTAACTTTAATTTCTTAGCTCTTTTTTAAAATGAATGTATTTATTCACTTTACCTGGGTGGATCTGGCTTTGTCTGGCATTTGTCTGTTATATGTATTTGTATGCATATCCTGTAAATGACTAACAGTCATCTTCTGAAAGAAATTGTTTTAGTGCATGTAATGAACTTAAGACAATATTTTATGTTCTGCTTGAAGCAATTGTTTTATGTTTCTACCAGAATATTCCCTGTTTCCTTTTGATCATAGGTCAGGCTGGATAGACTAAGTTAACTCTACTGAGGGTAAAAAGATACAAGAAAGCCTCATGACAGCTAGGGCTTGAAATAGCCTGCGCACAACCTAAGCTGTTTGCATTGTACCAGATGAATCTCACAGAGAGATTCAAATACTTTGGGCAGTACACATCGAGCTGTGTAAGTATGACCAGTAAAAGCCCTGTGAGATAGACCACTCACACAGCAAACTATATAATGTGAACTCATTGTTTAAAGATAGACAAGACACAACACAGCCTACAGTTCAGGGTGTCACCAACATTCAGGAAAGCTTTCCAAAGTGATCAGATTGTAACTACATGCTGTATTCTTGCACTTTTGACCAATGGCTAAGGGATCCTGGAGATTCCCCCCACCCCCACCCCCTTCCTCAAGCTTTACAGCCTGGAGCAACAGGATTCTTGGATGACTTATCTGAAGGATAACCTGTCTCTAAAGGGAGCTGGAGCCTGAGCCCAGTTCTCCCCAGTGCCCTCCTTGTTTGGGGATGCTACACTCTCTAAGCATTCTACAACTACCCTGAGAGCTACAAACAAGAAAGATAGGACCAGATCCAAATGATCCTGGAAACTGCCATGCTCTATCACAGAATCCACATAACAAAAGAACAAGCGTGATGCACAGAGGAACAAGCATCTGAGGCCACTAAGGAGGCCCATGACTATACGCGACAACCATGTCTTTGCTATTCCTCATCTCATTAAATAAAATCTTTGTTTTTTAAAAAGTTCTTTCAGGTCTGATCATTTGGTATTGGATAGCCAATGGGTGTGCTCTTCCCTGAGGAAGACTGTTTCTCCCACTCTCAGAATTCCTCACTTGTCTATAGTTCATTGTGAAGAGTTGAGGCCTCTTGGGCTCTCTATATCAGCATGCTAATTGTTGTCCTTGTTCAGTTCATATTTAGGTAGTCATGTTGATGATACTTTATGGGTATAGATTCTGACATTCCTAGAAGATACAATCTCACAGCAAACTCCCTGTTACTCTGGCTCTTACAATATTCTTAGCCCTCTTCTACAATGATCCCAGAGCATTAGGTGTAGGAGTTGTATTATAAATGTATCTTCTGGGCCTCCACAATTCTGCATTTTGATTGGATGTAGTGGGTATGTGTAATGCCCTCTGTTTGTTGAAAAGAATATTTTCTTTGATTTGTAGTGAAAATACACATATTTGTGAGTGTAAGGACAAATATTTAAAATATAGAACCCTGAGAACACATATGGGTAGCATACAGACTAAGCAGGTTGTACTTATGTATTTAGGTATATATATAAATATATAATATGTGTACACTATATGTGTATACATATATATATACACACATATATACATATTATAGGTGTATATATATATGCATGTAAACATGTATGCATATAGCAATAATAAAAAAAGAGGCCATAGATTTGAAAAAAGAGCAAGGGCTGGCATAAAGGAGGGTTTGGAGAGAAGAAAAAGATGTAATTATATTATAATCTCCAAAATTAAAAGAAGTAATAAAAATTACATGTTAGAGAAAGAGAATCACTGTTATCCCTAATCAGAAAGCAGCTTATCAGGCCCTATGCTTTGAGGTGACTTTTAGACAATTTCACTTTTATCTACTTTTTCACTTTTCAGTGGCTCTTACTGCTTCTACTAAAGACAATCCAGTAACATCAGGAGCCGAATCTGTCTTTTTTATGATCATATAAATAACAACCATCCAGGGATGGCCATGGCTGTTGTTCTCTCCAAATATTAAATTAGCTTCTGTGAAAGAGAGTAAATTTAGAAGACATGCCTTATTGCTTCTATAAAAACTGGGAAGATGGACAGGAGGGTCGGCTCAACCTGGATTTTCAAAGGTAGAGAAGGAGGGCAGAGCTGGGGCCATCCATCCGAGGTCATGTCCCTGACTCAGTGTTCTTAGACCAGATTGTTATATTTATATACCAATCTTCAGATCATAGATTTCTATTATTCTCTTACTGAAACTGTGTAACAAAGACTCTGAGTGTTTCCAAAGAGGTGTGAAAACTGCAGACTCAACACCTTTCATCATTTGTCCTATATTCTGCCACATCTCAGTTATTTGAAGTCATAGTCCACTTGATTGCAAGGTCAGCTGTTTTGAAAGCAATCAATATCTGGAGTTAGCCAGAGTCTCTGTGCTTAAATCAGTAAGGTCCATGACTCCTCCATGACCCAAGATAGAAATCTTGATGCTTTTGTTTGTGCATTCCCTAATTCACTCATTTGTCCGCTCAATAGTAGTTTGGGGCACCAAATACAGTTTCAGGTAGAAAATATATCTACTAAATAATTTCAGGGCTGAACATTTGCTATTGGAGAACCAATTTGTTGTGTGGGGAGGGATCTTTCCTGAGGAGGACTGATTCCTCTTCTCTTAGCACTCCTTAGTTGTCTATAGTTTATTGTCTAGGGATGGGATCCAGTAAGATTTCCCACTTCTGCATTAGCATATCTATTGGTGTCAATATAATCCACAACGTCTCAGCCAGCATGGATGCCTAAACAGACACCAATAGAAATACTAGAAATAATTGAGTTTGAGATTGAGCATCGCTAATGACACTGCTTCTGTACTGATGTCCCACTGTGATATAGGTGTTCTCACCCCAGCTTGGGCAGCCCAAATAGTGATAGACAAATGAGGAGAGCAACGCTGGAAGAGGTAACATGATATCTAGGATCACACAGCAAATGTCAGGAAGCAGGTCTTTAGTTTCTCATTCCAGATTCATCTCATAATGCCTAATTCTCGCCCAAATTACATTTTGCTTTCAACATAGCTTACACTGTCTCAAAGATCTGTTTTTGACAAATAGCTCTTCCAGACTCAGGTGAAACACTCTATTTCAACTGCATCTTACAGGCTGCAGAGGACGTTTCAAAACTCAAGGGTTTTTTTTTAGCATTTCTATTGGTGCCATCCTTGTTCATATCTTGTTTAGGAGCATATATGCATATACATGTATTCACATAATTAGATATATGTAACTATATGAAGTGAGAAGACTATATATAATTTTTGAGAGAGAATATAACAACAAAGAAAAAAAGATATCTAGAACCTGAGAAAGCAAGGAAGGATATATGAGCAGCATTGGAGAATGTAAAGGAGTTAAGGGAAGGGGGCATGATGTCACTATATTTTAATGAATGAATTTTAATTTTCTTAACTCATCATTTGTCAATACTCTGATCATGGAGTCCATAGTAGCACTGCAATATGAATCAGGAAGTTTACTTTCGAAATAGAACTCCAGGTATCACCCATAGGAATGAGCTTCTGGTGGGTCACCTGATGAACTGGGTGATAAGGATGCTTTATACTAAAAGTCAACCATCATCAAGGTCCCTGGGGTCATAAGACAAAACAAAACAGAGAAACAATTGTTGCTCAATCCAGAGGCCAACTGCACTTCCTGACCCATTCCCTTCCTATAGGGAAGATACAACAACCATCCTGAAGGAAAGCCTATGGGATAGGACGCCAAGGTGCTGCTTCTCCTGGATTTTCACTCAGCAAACATGTCCTTCTTCTTTGACACGCAGTATAAATTACATATAAATTATAAATACTTTCTGTCCCTCCCTCTTCTTCTTTGAGGGATTAATGGCTTCCCTTACCTGGGTTCTCAGAGAATTTTGTTCCTATCATTAATATAGTTTCTTGGGGCCCCAGGAACAATGCTGCCTACTTGTCTTTGAATTTGGAACCTAAAAGAGTCCCAGCATGTCTCCTAAAAGAGTCCTAAAATAATATTTGTGGAAATTAAAAGGAAAGAAGAGCAATGAAGAATGCATATGGGACATTGTGAGCTCTTATGGCATGTTATAGCACTAAAATTTGCTATCTATGTGTACCAGGTGATTTACTCCCATGATCCATTTCACTTCTCTGGCAACAAATTCTGTAGGACATTGAATAGTTTCTTCTTAAAAATGTAGCGAGACTTTGAGACTATACTACAAAAAGAAGTCCCCTTAGAGACAAAGTGGAGCCACATTCAAACCCAGGTCTCCAGTCTGGCAAACCTATGCTCTGTTTACTGTACTGATTTACAGAGTTCCACAGAAAAGCATTCTAGCCATGTGGAAACCAAAATTTCTTTCCAAACAGCATTTCTGTCACTGGCTGCTTCAGTGACATTCTTTCTGAAAATATCATATAAAAGACAAAGTAAGTTGGAATTTTAAATAGCACACCCAAGACGGGCCATGCCTCATGGTTTGCTGATGTACACGCAAACGCCCAATTTGACTGATTAAATCTTTATACCTCCCAAAAGATAAAAAGCTGAACCTACTTGTGGTTTGAAGGAAAATGGCTTCAAGAGGTGCGTATATTTGAGGGCTTCATTCCAAGTAACTGGAACTATTTGGGAGGGATTGGGAGGTTTGGTTGTATTGAAGTAGGTGTGTCACTAGAGGTAGGTTTTACGGTTTCTAAAGCCCAAGTTCAGGATTCCCCTCCATGCCCCCACATCTCTCGTTTTCCTGCCTGTGGATCATGATGTAAAGCTCTTAGCTACTGTTCTATTGCCACGCCAGCATGATGATCATGAACTAACCCTCTAAAACTACAAGCAAGCTCCAATTAAATACTTTCCTCTATAAGAGTTGCCTTGGTCACAGTGTTTCTTCACAGCAACAGGATAGTGATTAACATACCATTCTTTTGCCCTATCAGGCTTCCTAACATATCCTGTATTGTGCTCAATACTGTAGAAAAGCTAACAAACAGACTTCAGGGAAAATCTGTAGACCGAGAAATTTTCCTAGGGAGATCTTTTCATATTGGGAGTATCACATGTTCTTAGCTCAGTAGGAGAATTCCTCCAGAACTCAGATCAGCAAAGCACCATGCTGTTTCTTTTGAAACTAGCCCTCCAGAATCAATCACATTTGATATTCTGATTGTTAAGAGTTTCTCCCTTGATCATATAATGCAAACTTGGTGAAGCAAAAGTATTACTTCTTTATTTCACTTTTTTTATGGCTAACTTGATACTTGTAAAAGTTTTCATCAAATATCATTCTAATAAATCAATACTTCGAGCTAAACTCACACAACTCAATATATTTGTGCTACTGCAAGCCCTAAAACACATAGACATTTAGTTAGACATGGTCATACACTCATACATGCATATGCATGTATACATACAAACAGAGAACCTAGGCCACAAACCCAGATGCTAACAAGGATGAAGCCAGCTAGAAAAACAAAATGAAAAACTTCCATTGTTGGAGAATAAATGAAGTTTGAAGGGGGACAAGTTCCACATGGCCTCAGGAACATAACTACATTCCTGGCAGGAACTCTGGTCCTGCTCCATGCCATTAGACAAGTGTAGCCTCATGCTTCCAAACCCATGCCATGTCTAACTTACATTTTCACCAATAAGATTCCTTCTCATATTATTATTTTTTTAACAACCCAGTATCCACTTCTCTATTGTCTAGATTGAGGATTGAGAAAAAACCTATTATAAGCCACATAATTTTTGTTAATAAAATATTTGCTGTGAGATTTTGGAAATGCAAATGCATCTCAATTGTCTTTGGGCACACTATTATCTGAGCAGACCAAATTTTATGACAGGTCCATACTTTCTCTCAAAGTCTGAACTTTTCCAAGTAATTGTCATTGTTAATTTAATTTTTGATGCTCAATTGATCTCTTATCTTCTAGAAGCATTCTCATGGTCTTTTACATACCCTTAAAAAATTACATTATAGCAGTGTTACAGTAATTGTATGCTCATTTTCCAAGACTTCTCTTCCTTTGGCAGTTTTTCTAGCATTTCCATTTCTTGTTAACTCCCATGCCTCTTTTAGCCTCCTTAATAATGGAATAGCCTAGATTTCTATCCCCACAACTTGGCTATCTCCTGAGAATTCTGACCTCCCTCCTACAAGTTACCTTTCAAGCAAGGGAACCTATAGCTCCTCTCGGTTAGGGTGTCTCTTTCATTTCCTTCTTTCTAGGTACAATTGCAGAGTGAGCCCAACCTTGACCTAAACTCATCACATATTCACCTGATTTGCTGGGATAGAATGGGAGTATATGAATACGCATCCTTGCTCTGACATACTTTCCTAACACTCCAGTCATTAGCAAGTCATGGCTGTCATGCGTCCCTGCTTATAACACAGCAGCAAACACCAACAGCCTTCCTTTACTCTTTCAGCCCTCGCCATCCTAAATATGTATGCCTCTGCCTGAAGGCTCCACTAAGCCTATACAACTATCTTCAGTCCACAGGCAAGACAATCTGGGAGTGTAATGGAGGAAGGCAATGTCTTGAGAAGCTTGGGTCATGATAGATATAAATAAGAATTTTAAAACACCCTGACTTCTTCACTTATGAATAGAACATCTACAGCATTTCTCATCTTCCAGTTGGACAAATCCTAGTTACGTCTGATAGGAACCTACTTGTGAATTCATCTTCTCTCAGCTTCCTTCCCTTTCACTTCTCGTATTCCCTCTTTCCCTCAAAACCTTCCTGAGTTCACTCCCAAATAAATAACTTGTAATCAAAATCTAGCCTCAGGGTCTATATCTGAGGGAACCAGACAGGGCTCACCACTGCATATAATATTCCCTACTTCATAAATTGGAGCTGATCATATCTAGGTTATCCTGGGACACAAAAGGTCATACTTGCTTGCTAACTTAACCTTATAATAAATTGTATACTAGCCTGGAAACAGAACTGCTTTGAAAAACTCAGTCTTGCATGAGCAGTGTTAGAGTTCACATTGGCTCAGTCCTGCACAACCCCATGTTCCTTAATATGGGTCAGTTGGTCTCTATTACTGGGTCTCTTTAGTAACTATCTTATATACCTGCTCACTGGACCAAGTTGACAAGCTATTCTATTAACCATTCCATGCCCTAGAGAACAGGTAAATTACTCCACACAGTAGGCAACTACAATGAAACCAATATCCAACTCATTTTCACAGAGCACCAGTTGAATGGGCTTGCAGATATGGAAGAATATGTTAGTTTCAGGACATGGTGCTGGTGAATAGCCTACAAACAGCAAATTGGGTATGCAACCAAATTATTTGTCATCTACAGTATGATAAATAAGTGGGTAGGAAGAACAAATGTATAGATAATCCTAAATCTTTTCTCCAGTAAAGGGGTACAAACTCATGCTCTGATTTAAAATTCAAATGATTTTCTTTTTAACCTCATTCTTATCTGGGGCATAAGCCCACTGAGAGCTCTACCCAGATGTCCTCAAAACACAGCAGACAAGATGACTTCTGTTTAGTTGCTGTTTTTCCTTCATTCATGTGTTTTCTTATAACAATGGCATGCATGGACATTGCCAGAATTACAGAGTGGCATCTAGACACTATTGCCTTTTATCAAAATTAAGACTATTTGCCCATTCAACTTCTCAGTCTGCATTTGGCTTCTTTCTATGACCAAAATAAGCTAAATCTCTCCTTATTTTCCAACTTTCTTCACACTTCTGTCCCTTTCTTTAAGAATTTGCTATTTGAAGTAACTGTAATACTCTGTCCTCATCCATCAGATAGAAATATCACTAAGTATCTCTTCTCATGTCAGCAATATTACTCTTTAATCACTTCTTTCATTTATGTCCAAGAAATGAGGTCATTTTTAGACTTATATAAAATTTCCATACTTCTAAATGCTGACAGTAGATCTAATAAATAGTGGGTAAATAAATAATAAATCTCTCAGAATAGAGAACTATCTCAGTAAGGATTGAGAACTACTTACGTCTAGTATGATCTAGTATTGGCTACTTGAAGTTCTGTAGTAATATAGTATCTAGGTATTATTTAACTTGGTTATGTCGGATTTCTTATGATGTCATTGAATACTTATAAGTATCACTAATCCAAAATATATGGAATGATGAAATCCAAGACCATAGTTGCCCACTAATCCAACAAATGCTAGGTTTGATGGAAATCCATTTTCATGAATCCTCGAAATCAGGCTCGTGTAGTTTCCATCTGGTCTTTGTACACTGGAACCTGAAGGTAGAGCTCAACAAAGAACCACGGAGGTATGGATCTTAAGATCCAGGTGAAGCAGGCTCAGAAAAAGTAACCATTCTTCATTCTCTTTATAGGATTCACGTGTATCTGTCTGGTAAAGTTGTGTCTTTCCATTAGATTGGTTTAAAAGCATGTTTTCCTGCTTGATCTGCATGAAACTGATTGGTCTTTCACTTAAGATTTGGCTTTTAAAAAGCCCTTTCTGCCACTCAAGATTCAGGTAAAGGTTATGTTTCCATCATCAGATCAGCTAATAGGTGCCAGATTTCTATTCTAATCATTATAGCTTAGCAAGTTTACAATCATGTCCATCACACTCTTGAAATTGTCTTTGATTTCAGGTACTATTCTTTACCAATGGTTTCCTTAGCCTGATTTTTCATTCTCCTTCAGGTAACTAATCTCTCTTTAAACTTTCCTTATATCATGTTTACAATGCATCCTTTATTCCGTTTTCCCATTCAATTCAGAGATCAGTCTTTATAATGACATTTATCTTGCTAACATTATCCCATTTAACAACATATAGTTTTGAGGGAGAAGGAAGTTGAGTTCTTGTATTGATTACTGAACATCAAATTTTGTCCTGCCAATTCAACATATACATATTTCTAGCACCTGGTGAAATCTCCTTGTACCAGGCAGGATACATGCTAAATAATTATTCACTGGATAAAGAATAAGGGAAATAAATGAATGGAGAGAGTTATTTCTTCAACAAATCACGAATTAAGTTTTTCACAGCTACGTACATTGTATAGAAACTAGTCATTGTGCCTATGATGTCTTTCTCTCTCTCTCTCTCTCTCTCTCTCTCTCTCTCTCTCTCTCTCTCTCTCTCTCTAGATACGTGATATTGAATTTTGGGTAACCAGTATGTTACACCTGTAATATGCTCTAACTTGTCCCTTCTTCCATCCTATCCCAACTGTTCCATTATCGGTATCTGATTGCTCACTTACTTTGTCTAACCTAGTGGTTCTTTGGTAGGCACAATTTTGAAATCCAATGACTATTTGACAATAGCTGGGGATTATCATAACAGAATGTACATCTAATGGGTAAAGAATAGGGATGCTGCTGAAACTAGTACCTGCAAAGGGCTGCCACACAGCCAAGAATCGATACAGCTCAAAGGGTTAACTAACCATACTTTGTGGATTTTCACTACTGTCACTGAATTGGTATATATCCAAAGAAGAGTTACAAAATGACAGTAATTAACAAATCCGCATGATGCAGAATGGAAAATGAGGCTCAGAATAAGTGGCAAATACACTGAATTGGGCCTGAGTGTTGTCAAGGGAAACTGTCAACACCCTGACCTGAGCTTGCTTTTTTTGTAGCTCACAAAATTTCTCCAAGACTTCCGATTGTTTTGTATTTTCTGTGATTGGTGATGACCTTTTAAAATGAATTTGACTTGAACAGTGCAGTTGACACTAAAACAAATGGGCTCTATTTTCCCCTATAATTTTAATGTGGATCATAGCATTTTCCTCTATAAAAGTTGACACTTACTGTCTAGCTTGTACAGAAAATACCATCATTATAATAGTAATAACTACTTTTTACAGTTCTAAGTTGGAATACTGTCCCCTAAAGAGATACGTTGACATCTCAACCCCCGGATCCCTATGAATGTGATCCCATTTGGAAGCAGAATTTTTACATAAGGCATCAAGTTAAGTAGAGGTTATTCTTGAAAAAGGTTATTATAAGGAGGGAGAAGACTCCAGGTGCAGTGTCACCTAGAGAAGGATGCCATGCAATGGCGAGGACAGAAACTCAAGAGCAATGCAACTGTATAACCATGGACTTCCAATGATTCTCAGAGCCACAGAAATGACAAAAAAAAAGTGAGAGCTGAGAATACCACTCAGAAGGTAAAAAGCAACTGCACCCAAGGGTGATGAACTGGGTTCACTCATCAGGACCAACATGGTAGAAGCTGAAAATTGACTCCCCACATATTGTCCTCTGACTTCTCATACATGCTGGGACATAGGCACATGTGTGCACCCACCCATGTACAAGATAATCAATGAATTTAATTAGGAAAAAAAAACAAGGAATTCCTCTTTCCCAAAGCCTCCAGAAGAAATATGACTTTATCATGCTGTGGTTTTAGAAGTTAATTAATTGAAATGCATCTTCTCTGTGCATGGCATAAACAGCAGGCCTATAGCTCTGCTTTGGGAATGGCAGAAAATAATAGAAGAGTTGATTCCCTGCTACAGAATGACATTTCGGGACTAATGCAATTGCCCTCCATGCAGTTAAATGTTTTATTCTTACAACAAAGCTGTAAATTAGCTTTCATCATTTTGCTTATTCTACTGATGAGAGAGTATGGTCATTTGCCCAAAATCAAACAGACAGAATATATTAAAGTCAAAATTAGTTCCCAGAACCAGGGAGGCAGCTCAGTCAGTTTAATGCTCGCCATGCAAGCATGCGAAGTTAAGTTTGGTCCCCATCACCTATGTAATATGCTGGACATGGTGCTATATCTTGCAATTCTAGTGCTTGGCTGGCAGATATAGGGGGATCTCTGGGGCTTGCTCGCTAGCCATCTGAACCATAGAAATCCAAGTATTTCTCTAAAATCCAAACTTCAGGCAAATTATTTTTTATATGGGGGGAAAATGAGTATTGTGAGGGATGGCAAGAAATATCTCATCAAGAGTGTACTGTCTGGAAAGATTCATAGTGAAGGTTCTTGTCTCCTTGTAGCCTTCCTATTTTTAAAATAATGATAATGTCTATAGCATGAAATTGGTATAAAGATAAAATATAGTAAGACATGAAAAAATGTTTTATTCAACATATACCACTAATAGTCATTCATGTCTTTATTTCTATCTTGCTACATAGTGAAATACTTGAATGCAACATTACATGGAATGGTAAATGACAATGGTTTATTAATTCAGAGTCTTTCTTCTGGGCAGTGGTGTGGCTGAGAATACTGCATAGCAAGTAGAGTAAATGTTAAGGGAAAAGCCAGAAATAACATGAAGTGAGTCACAGGTCATGTTAAGAAGAACAGAGCATGCGCTGGAAACGCAATACAGGAATAAGTCTAAGTGTCGGCATGGCTCATATGGAGACATGAGGGATGTGGACCAGTTTCCAGATGAGTAATGTGGATATCCGAGCCTACACCAAGGTCAGGAGGAAAATGGGAAGTGGCATGGTTAAGAACTTACAGAAGTTCAGTTGGTGGCACCATAAATTTGGGAACTTTAGGGATCAGAAAAGGCTTCTGAGAAGTAGCTCAGCTAACGAAAGACTGTGAGTCAAGATGAAGAGTTTACCATCAGGATTATATGAGGCCTGTAAACTAACTCAGCAGAAAAGTGGCATCATCATATCCCACACTAGGAGAGTTGGTTTAAGAGAAGTGTAAAAGATAGGGTTAGGACTTGAAATACAATCAGTAGAGACATTAAAGGTAATGTTGGTCTGGATGCCAATAATCATGAAGAATGGAGAGAAGCTGTACAGGTAGAAAATTCATAAGACTCAACAAATAGCAAATTTGATGAATAGGAAGTCTTCAACTCTCTCAAACTTCTAGTTTCTATTCATATCCTGATTTTCTACCCATCTTCTTCATTGCAGACGTTTAAATAGTCTCCTTTCACTAAGAATACTGTAAGAGTTTCTGGGGCTGTTTTCTAATGGAGGACACTTCTGCCTTCTAGAGTTGAAATGGAACAGCTGTTTATCACTTTTTAACTTCTTCTAGGTATACAGATGGACTATGTCTTAGCCACTGTTCTACTGCTTGGAAGAGACACGGTGAGCAAGGCAACTGTTATAGAAGAAAGCATTTAGATGGGGCTTGCCTACAATTTCTGAGGCTTAGTTCATTATCATAGACTATATAATGGCATGGGAAGCAACAGAATCATAGCGCTAGAGAGGTAGCTAAGAGTCAAAAGAGAAACTCTGTGCTTGGCATGGACTTTTGAAACATCAAAGCCCAAATCTACCCCAGTGCACATATCCTCCAACAAGACCACACTTCTTAATTCTTCTCATCCTTTCAAATAATGGCAATCCTGTTAACTAACCATTTAAAAATATGAGTCAGGCTGGGGGTGGGGGACACTTTTGTAACTATAGACTACATTTCTAGATTTCTTTGTAATTATAGAAAGCAAGGGCTGACTTTTGGCCAAATCAAATATGGGCAGATAATATGTGATTTCTGGATCTAGTCAGTACAAGTCTCAAACACATCTTTCTCTGTATTCTCATAGAAAGCCAACGTGTGAAGTCATCTTAGAAGACAGAGATGGTACAGTGGATAAAGGACTTATTACCAACCCTCATGACCTGAGGGCATGCTCAGGATCTAAATAATAGAAAGAGAGCAACAAATTCACAAAGTTGTCCTCTGACATACACACAACACACACCACACACACACACACACACACACACTAAATGAAATTATTTTACAAAGACAAAAGTGGAAGAGATCAGAGGCCTGAGACTCCGATTCATTGTGAACAGTTCAATCATTCCCCATTTCCCTTACTATAAATGAAACAGGAGAGAGCAAACTACATTTCACTTTACTAATCCACTGAGACTTCGGGATTTAGCTACTATTACTATCCAATTATATAGCAGCTAATATAGCAGCTAATATTACATTACATATACAACTGTATATGCTTTTTGCTGGTCTGTGCACTTTTTTTCTGTGGTGATGCCTCACACTTTGCCTCTCAGTATTACCATCATGCTCTCTTACACCAGAAGTTGTGATCCCTGTGCTCCTCATGAGAAGAACCATATAACATCTGTGTGCTGCTGGAGGATCCCCAGAGACTCTCCCAGAACTTCCAGTACAAGCTGATGTTCTTTATCTGCTGAGTGTTAAGAAATGTCTGTGATGTGCAAAGTTCTTGACTTTGCAGAGGCCTGTTCCGAAAGACCTTGGGCTCCAAGGAATCAGGTTAGATTTATCAGTGCTTTGACAGAACACCTTAGTCAGTGTTTTCCCATGATATCACCACATAAAAGACAATCCCCAGACTTTATCTTAGGAAACAGATATCTATGTAATTTTCCTAAGTCCATAGACTGGCAGTCTTTAGTTAGTCTTAGCTGGGTTTACAGACTGAGTCAAGTTAATACTGGGAGTCAGATAGGGCTCAGATTTCCACATATCCACTTTCCGGGACCCAGATGAAGAGCTGGGAGCTAGTTGTGACAGCTAGAAACATGATCTACTTCATAAATCCCTCCATAAGACAGCAAACAGTCATGTCTGCCCACATTCTTCTAGCCAAAGGAAACCACACAGCCAAACCCAACTTTTATGGGCTCAGAAAGCATAACTCTCCCACAGAGATAAATGGGAAAGATTGACTATTTCCTAAAACACATACCAGATCTCCCAGAAAGTACAGATGGACACTGTTTTGGCATTTCTGGCTTACAATGATACAAAAATGATTATCATCCATTAGAAACAAGACTCTGAACTTCAATCTTTGCCTGACTAATAACATGAAGATGATGATTTCATAAAGGAAGCTAAGCAAGGACAGTGAGCCACAGCCATTAATCAGTCATATCACCATAAGTAGAACCATCTGATACACTACAGTGAACTGTGTTGGCAACTTACAACTGTCAGTATGTTGATTATATGAAATCTATTCTGAACTTACAGTTTCAGCTTACAGTTGGGGTATATCATAAGTGTCATCTTGACAAGGAGAGAGTCATTCATTTGAGAATAAAAAGAAGCTACAAGTTTAATAAGACAATGCTGTTTGTGAAAGTAAACATTTGGAAGATTTGTAAGTGTCCATTAATAAGACATTTTATTGATAAAAACAAAATTATTGAACAATCAAACTCCAAATAACATGAGTGACAGCTTAAAAAAGTTAACTTCAATTATATAAAATAAAGACCTAAAACACATGTTAAATGTGTTAAATACCTAACTATAAAGCAGTGACTAGAGATCCTTGGCACAACACACTAGATCTCTTGCTTAATATGAGTGATGCCCCGGGTTCAATCCCTGGTGCACATAATTGCATGAATCACCTTTTCAATAATCTCCAAACCATTTTAAAGATGTACATATATGAATGCATCAAGGCACGTACATCAAGGAAGACAGAAAGAGCAAAGAGACAAAGGATGATGATGGAGAAGGAAGGACAAAGGAAAAGGGGGAAGGGTGAACCTAAGTAACATATGTAGGAAAAAACAGTATACTCTAAGAAATGAGAATACATATCAAGTGAAGAACATTCAGATATGAAGCTGTTCTGTGCAGACCCTCACTTACTCTGTACTCATCATCGTACACAAGAAGACGGTCTTTTTCATAACTACTGTATGGTACCCATGGGTGCCAAAGAAGCAAGCTCATGATGCCTTGGTTCTGATCTCCATCATTTGTTGACCTTGCTTTGGTGAATCCTCCTTTCCCTTTCTGTAGACTCACAGAAAGATTGCAGTGCATGACCAGCCACTAATGTGTAGTTAGACAGGAAAACATTCTTCAGTAGCTTTGTCAAGATAAAAATATTGTTTTTAATTGTTCAAAACCATCCACTATCATAATCAAGACCTACATGTGTGTATGTCATTTTTTTACTCCAAGGAGGATTCACATGGGTCTTGGGATTCCTGAATTTCAGTAGACAGCCCTTTGAAATGCCTCCAGAGGACCCCTATCTCTGCCTGAGGTAAGAGGAATTAGGGATGTTAAGGGAAGTGGAATGAGAAGTCTGCTCTCTGAGCCTTTCAATGTCCTCTTCACAGATGTGGTGATCGTTTCCAGTGTAACAGGGCACAGCTCCAGTCTCTCAGTTCATTCTGTATAACTGGCCAATACTGCACTCCAGGGGTGGATGTTCTTGGCATGGATTTTACTAGCTTCTGATTTCTAAGCCAAATCTAAGACGAAGAGATGCTTTTAAATACCCAGTTACACAATTATAGCTAAATAATCAAAGACTAAATAATTTAGGACAGAAAGAGACCATAGCCAAAAGACTTGAGGTTTAACTATGCCTCTCTCCTGCCTCTGAGTCACATATACATGGGCACACATACATTAGGCATAAAAGGCTAAGATATATGAAAGTTTTTGGTAACTTCTAGAAATTATAAAAAGCTTAAATCTATAAAAGTTATAAAATATCAACAGATGCAGAAAAGTAATATAATAAATCCAAAATGAATCCTAAATGTTTTCTTCTGTTCCTTGGTGTACAATATCACTTCATTTTTCTTTACATGATAATGTTTTGCTGGGGCCTACTGCTCCCTAATGCTCCCACCAAACAAGAGAAAAGCAACGTATGTCATTTCTTAAAGAACTGAGTACACACACACACACACACACACACACACACACACACTCCTCTTACATTAACTAAATGGATGAATAAAGAATGAATAAAGGTGTACAGGCAAATATTCCTAACTTGAGGGGGTCAGGAGGAAAGATTCTAGAAGAAAACCAAATCCTAAGGCTTGGACTTCTCCATCGCCATGTTAGACTGACAAACAGGAAATGATAACTCATTCAGGAATCCTTGCCAACAAGGAGAGATCCAAGACAAGTCCATTCCACCATTAATACCCTGTACAGATTACAGCACAATGCTCAGAAAGATAACTAAGGTGGGAATTTCTCATTCATAGAGGGCTCTCCCCCCTGCCATCAAGTGACCTGAGTCACTTGAAATAAGGATTTAAATCAAGATATATACATGGTAGGCTACTCCAAATGAAACACAAATATTTGTAGATCCATAATTAACAACACAAATGAATGAAAGCATTGTCTTTCTGGGCCTGGGTTACCTCAACCAGAGTAATTGTTTCCAGTTCCATCCATTTACCTATGAATTTCATAACATTTTTCTTAAAGGCTGAATAATATTTTGTTGTGTATATGTGCCATATCTTCATTGTCCAGTCACCAAGTGATGAATATCCAGGTTATTTCCATTTCCTGGGTGTTGTGAATAGAGCAGCAATGAACATGAATGACCAGGTAGCACTACAGTAGGATACAGAATCCTTTAGGCATATACCCAAAGCAGTGATAGCTGGATCATGTGGTAGATCTATTTTTAGATTTTTATGAAATTTTACACTGATTTCATAATGGCTATACCAATTCACATTCGTACCAACAATGAATAAGTGCTTCCCTGTCCCACATCCACTGGAGAGGAAACCTAATCATCTGGTTTGCACAGATGTTAACCCTGCAAGCTACAAATAATGATTGAGCTGGGGCAGCATGCCTATTGGTGCAATACTGGGACAAATATTATGGGAGTGACTACTCATTTTTAGATTGAATTTAAGACCCACTCCACATGACAAAATACATAACTAGCACCATTATGGGGAACAAAAACTTGTATAGACAGGTAATAGGTCCTAGGAGAGAATCCACCAGTATTATTCTGTTCAACTGACAAGCTATGAAACCAGTTCCTAATAAATTGCCATTAAATTCATAGATTAGCACATCTCTCAACCCTCACCATAGAATATTAAGTCTTTGGTAGAGAGTGATTAACAAAGGTCTATAACTAGTCAAGGTATAGAAAATAAGAGACTAAAAGCTGCTAATCCCTAAGAGAAGTGTCTATATCACATCCCTCCACCCAGTGGCTCAGGGAATACAGAGGAAGCAGAGTCAGAAAGATTGTAAGTGTCAGAGGCAATGGATAATTATAATGAAAAAAAATGTTTTCCAGACACAGCAAGGTAGTTGCACATGTGAAGTCATAGCAGGTGTGACAGCATGCAGAAGACCTATACAAGTTCCAGCCAGGAAAAAAGAATCTTGGCATGGAGATGGGAGGTGAACACAAAGTTCTACCTTTAGCTGAGAAGCCATTGGCAATTGTTATCTATTAGGAGAAGGAGACTCAGTTTTCTCTGAGTATCCCCTGGTAGGTCAACCAAGCTCCAGGAAAAGGTCACATATGTAAGAATTTATGGGCAGCAAAATTTGGATTTGATAGACATTTTTTAAAAGACATAAAGTTGAGTGACTAAAGCCAGGGGCTTAAAAGAATTAGGGTACAAAATTGGATACGTAGGGATGGGGGTGGATCTGGTAGAAGTTGGAGGAAGAGAGCAATAAGATAAAAATACATTGCATGAAATCCTCAAAGAACTCATTTTAGTTGCAAAAACAATGATATGTACAAGGGCATTAACCATATACCAATGAACAGGTAATATAAATATAAGGTCAAAAGTCAGCAACACATTCTATGATCCAGTGCTGATAAAAGATATAAGCTTCAAGGATAAGCTTCTTTATAAAGGCTTATTCGAGCTTTATGAGGTTAGCACTAGGTATGTACGTTTTCCACGGCAAACTGATACTTCAGAATCAGCGAAAGTAGGAGATACCTGGCATTTGTAGTAGACAGTGGGGATGTCCAAATTGCCATTCCACTTTTTGCTGATCCATATCTGCTAGATGGTGGACAGTGAGGCTGGGATGGAGGCACCAATCCATACTGAGTATATGTACCCAAGGGGAACAATGATCTTGATCTTCACTGAGTTGGGTTCTATGTCTGCAATCTTCAGCATCTTGTTAGTAATGTCTAGATTCATGGAGCTGCCACTAGGCAGAACTGTGTTGACGTATAGGTCCTTGTGAATATCTACACCATACTTCATGATAGAGTTGAATGTGTTGCCATGAATGCCACAGGACTTCACACCAGAAAGGAGGACTATAACAGAACCTCCTAATGCTAGTACCATTTATTGCAGCTGCTGCTTTGCTGGTGTGTGTGGCAGGAAGCTCATAGCACAGAAAAAGAATGTGAAAAGATGACAGTTTTTTAATGGAAATCCAGGGCAACATAGCAAAGCTTTTCTTTGGTGTCACACATACACACATACTCTTCTGCTCAGCCATGGAAGTAAAATTGAATCCTCCCTGGGTCAGGATCTTCACGAGATAGTATGTTAGCCCCAGCTAGGGCCATATGTAAGATAGAGTGAGGAAGAGAGTTGCCTTCATAGATAGGCACTGAATGTGTAACTCCTACACCGGAGTCCATGATAATGACAATGGTGCCCTGAGGGCATAGAGAACAGTTCTACCTGAATGGCCATTGAAGGTCTCAGACATGATCTGTGTCATCTTCTGTATGTTATCCTTGAGGTTCAAGGGAGCCTGGGCCAGCAATGCTGAGTACTTCTGGGAGTGTGGAGACATGCACAGTTGGCTGTAGAGCATGTGGTATCAGGTCTTCTCCATATAACTCCACTTGATGACAAAACTGGGTTCAGTGGGGTTACTTCAGAGTCAGGATATCTTGCTTGTTCTGTACTTCATTGCCCATGGAAAAGTTCTCATGCACCCCATCCCCAACCCTGCCCCACTACCGTTGCCAAGGTGTCCTGCCATTGAGGGCTCCCAAATATGGCAAGGAATATGGTTCTGGGAGTGTTGTCATCAGCAAAGCAACCTTTGTACATGCTAGAGCACTCTCAATGAGAAGTATGGTGATTTCTCCTTCCATTGCAGTCCAGAAGGGCCGGCCTCAAAATAGCAGAGTGCAGACCAACAAGAAAAGGTTACTTGGTGTTTTGACAGAAATCAAGAGCGGATGAACTGGGAGTTAGATTAAGGTCAGGTTTTGTTTCACACATAAACTGTATTTCTTTGGAGTATGCATTGCTATGGAAAGCCTTTCTGCTTTTGCTGGTAAAGCTATTTGGGAGCTCACTAAAATGCAAATTTATGCATACCTCTCCTGACAGAGCTGAAAAAAAACTGAAATCCTATGCAAACGTGGGTCTTCTGGGGCTGGGGATAAAGCATGACTCCCAGAATTCTTGATGACAACCACACCACTCCCTCCTCAGAGGCAAACTCTTCCTTCCTATAAGTAAATATTCCTTCTTTCTGTATCCACTGTTCCCCAAATGCAGGTCTGTGGCATTCCTGGTTCTCCACTTGGGCTTCTGATTTAGTTCCTGCTCTATCCCCAGGTCTCCAGCTGAGATGATAACAAAACTACACTCTCTCCTGCTGTTTGTTTGCCTTCTTGATGTCAAATGCATGTAATTTTCAACATTAAAAAACGTGTTTGTCTGATTCTCCTATATAAACTGGCTGTCCATCAGTTCAGTTCAGTTTAAGTCAACAATTCCAAACTGTGCACTCAGAGTTAAGCAACCCCTCAGGTCTAGGACTCCTTCCAGTTAAGCCATCCTGCAGCCACAAGTGGAGTTTTCAGACTACCCACACTTGTGCCTGCCTGCCTAAAAATCTGGAGTTTCCCACAGCACTGATCCGATGTTCAAGAATTCACTAAATCATACAGAATTTAGGAAAGCAGTTTTTTTTTTTCTCTCCCTGGCTTATTATAAAAACAAACAAACAAACAAAAAATCCCCAAGATTAACCAAAGGAAAACAAAGCCTTGGCCTCTGGATCTTACAGGTTCTCATTGCTCTGAACTTGCTATGGCCTCCCTTCCAGCTGGCCTTCAGTATTGCTCATTAGCCTTGACCATCCCTTGCTGCTTTATTTTCCACATTAGTTCCAGCCCTCTTGAACTGTGAGGAACTGCAGGGTGAAGCCTGAGGCCACCACATGCTGTTGGTTGGATTGTAGTCCTGGGGTGGAGGTAATTATCAAGTCTAGGAGGTTACTCCATATAAAGGCTCTGTCCCTTTACAGAGGACAGGGAAAGGACAATATGAGAAGGGCTTACAAGGGAAGTCACCTAGGATAACAGAGGGAGAGTCTTCATACTTAACACCCAAGATTTGCCAGGCATTAAGTAGGTTCAACATGGGCCCATCAGCTTGCAGTCTCTCTGTGTTAAACAGTGTTTTCCAAGGCTTCCCCCATTCTTCTTCTTACTTGCATTTTAAAGTGTTTTTCTCCTCTCAAGAAAGTAAAGCACTTATAACAATAATTTTTAAGGATGATTAAGATAAATACCATCTGCTCTCATCGTCCTGGGAGGGAAGAGTGGGGAGAGGTGGTGCTGAGCACTTCCTTTCCAATGCAGGAAAATACTTCCATCCACTTCCTCATCCCTCTTTTAGACTACTTTTGTGTAGCTCTCCATAATTAGGGTCCTGTCCATAATCATCAAAGAAGTTTTCACTTCATGTCATTTATATATGGTCATTGCTATAAGGAAGTGTCATTTTGTGGGCCATTAATGGTCTTAACAGTCTTACTTTACAAAGGAAAACTTCTCATAGTTCGTATTTTTCAAAGCAGAGTCAAAGGAAAAGCAATATGCTATGACCTCTCATTTCTCTCCAGCCGATGTTTATTTAACACCTTCCAAGGCCTGGTGCCCTAATCATACTGTTCAATTTAGCTGGTCCAGCAACCCCACTGGGTAAGCATCAATACCCTTTAGAAACAGGGACATAGATTCAGCAAGGTTAAGCTACTTTATAAATGTCACAGTGCCGGGAAGCCATAGTCATGATTCAACTCCAAGTGAGTAAGACTCTGAACTCTTCACAGATATTTCCAGAGAGACTAATCAAGACACTTACTGATTGGTATCAAACACAGTCTAGATCACTGCCCATATGGGATCATTTAACTGAATGTACACAGTAGGAAAAATTAGCCAACACTGAACCATTTCTGAACACACAATGACTGAAAATGAACTCAAAGTCTAGATGGTAAATAAATCCAAAGTGTTCCATGAACTGATCATCAATATTGCACCGTGATATTTCACTGCAGTTTTGGTTCCAAACACAATATTCATACTTTGAACTGCAAATACCATAGTACCACATAATGATGACAACTGTCACTTGAAATACCTCAGATAGGATTCAAAGCATCATGAATCAATTACATCATGAATCAGAGTGCTTTTGAGGTATGACTTAGTTAGGGTTTCTATTGCTGAAACAAAACACCAGTACCAAAAAGGAAATTGCAGAGGAAAGCTTACACTTCCACATTGCTGTTCACCACCAAAAGAAATCAAGTCAGAACTCAAGCATGGCAGGAACCTGGAGGCAGAGCTGATTCGGAGGCCATGGAGGAGTGATGCCGACTGGCTTGCTTCACATGGCTTACAACAGCCAGCTTTCTTATAAAACCCAGGACCACCAACCCAGTGATGGCACCACCCACCCTGGGCTGGGATCTCCCTCTTGATCACTAAGAAAATGCCTTACAGCTGGATCTCATGGAGGCATTTCCTCAACTGAGGCTCCTTCCTCTCTGATGAGTTCTAACCTGTATCAAGTTGACATACAACCAGCCAGTATAAAATATGTACAAAGTTATTTGTTCTTATAAGAGTATATAACGTTTTAATTACAGAAAACAGAGACTTTGAAGACTTCTCCACTGCAATTTCTCAGTGTATAGAAGAGAATATAAGTTTGGGTTGCACTGTGTTAGAATGATTGGATTTTAAGATTATTATTTGCATTGCTGACTTGAGTGTCATAAAAGAAATAATTAGATGAATTTTGTTTGGAATTACATAAGAATTTCTAGTAATTTCTGAAATGACCTACACATATGCCCATATTTTTGTTAAACATATTTAAGGTGGCTTTATAAGTAAAGTGGCTTTCTCATTATTGACAACTATAAAATCAAAATATCAATCAACTATGGAACTCATTTGATATAGCCCATGTACTACATTATTAATATAGTATTAAACATTTACCTAAGACTAAGGGTGGTTTTGGTTTTGCCTTTTTGTTATTGTTTGTTTGGATGGTTTGGTTTTTAGGGGTGTGTGTGTGTCTGAGCAAGTGTGAGCATGCATGCACGCATGTGTGGGTATATGGGCGTATGTATGATGAAGAGGTATGGGGTGTATGGGTGTGCCTGTGGGGACTGTGAAAGTCAGAGGCTGCTGTAAGATGTCTTCCTCAATCCTTCTTCATCTTGTCCTTTCAAAACAGGGCTTTCTTACTGAATCCAGAGATCCCTTATTGGCAAGACTGGCAGTCCTAAATTGCAGGAATTGCCTTGTTTCTATTCCCAAGTTCTGAGATTATAGGCAAGCAACACACACACACACACACACACACACACACACACCACATACACTCATCTTTTATTATTGAAAGCACTTCACTAACGGAACCATTTCCCCATTCAAGACGTAATTCTTTATGTCAAAAGGAACAAAAATTAGTCTCATTACCATGTAAATTTGCTTTCATCTTTAATAAATGCTAAAATTGCTGTATACTGAATAAATTTTTTAAATAACTGCCTTTATGATTTATCATCAATAAATGTTTATTTTTGTCTTCCTCTCTCTATCTCTATCTATCTATCCAATATATATATATATATATATATATTAATATATATATATGGATATATATGCATGCCCAGGATCACATAAAAATTTATCAGGCAAAAGGAGTCCTATGAGGGAAAAGTTTAAGAAGCCCTGGTCTGTGAGCAGGCTTTTGGGTTCTACAGCCTCCTCTATCACAAGTGAGCCCTGCAACCTTGGCTCTACAACTTTAATTTTTTGCTTTCCTTGTTTGCAAGCTGAGAATAGTGACAGTGGTGACCCCAAAAGACAGCTGTAAAAATGATAGTATGGACATAAATCCACTTGAAGAGTGCCTGACACACACAGCAAGCATTAGTGCAGATGTGCATTGTTAACAGTATCATTTCTTTAGCATTGAGGCATCAACCACAGAGCAAAACAGCTATGCCATGTTTCCTTTACTGAAGTCTAGGGACATAGGCACTGTAGGCATAAATTTCTGCAACCTACTTTTAATAAGGGTTCAACCTCTCCTCTAGCCCACCACCCAGCAGAGGTAGTGGAGGAGAAAAGTTATTGGGATATGGAGGAAGTGGATCTGTTCAGCAATAGTTCTTTGGGGGCAAGCTTGATCTTCCTGGGCAGCAGCTCAGTCCTATAGCAAACACCAAATACGATTCAGCAGCTGCAGACCAGTCCTCTCTCAGCAGGCAGACACCAGGCACACACCAGGCACAAACCTGCAGTTACAGTCCAGTACTTTCAGCAAGCAGACACCACCAGACAGTCATAGTTCAATCCTGAAGAAACCGCCATACTTGCCATCTGTCCCGAGGCAAAGCCACAGAAGTGGCAAGCTGCCACAGGAACCTCATGAGCAGTTCTTGGGCAAGTTTCTCTCAGTGGCGACCTTATCACATGTTGAGCTCAACAAAGCTATGTAAGATGAACCAATACATGTGTGTCTTTAGGAAAGAATAATGAGATGAAGCAAACCAAACCAAGGCTCAGTGCTCATCCCCCACTGCGGGTGGGGGATATTTATACTCCTTCATCAAGCATCCTTTCATGTTTGCTATATCAAAACATCCTTTCACCTGTGTCTGCTTCAGGAAAGCAACCATTCACATCTTTGCTTTAACAAGACACCATTTCACCTGTGTGCCCCAGAAAACCATCATTTGTGATAACTAACTTTCCAAAGAACTAGAAATTTCCACTTCAAGGCATACCCAACAGGATTATCTTATATGCACTTAGAATAATAGGTGATAACCATCTAGCTTTCTTGCTTGAACATTTCACCTTCTATTTTGATGCCTTGAGTATTTCTCTGTTGTCTCATTTATGGGTTTTAGATATAAAAACATTCAATTATTTCTCTTTACATTCTGGCCATGTGATCTGTTCCTTTCTGACCTAGCTAGCCTTCCACTCTAGAACATTCCAATTCTCTGCTTCCTAACCTGTGGATAACACCTATTGGAAGGGTTCCTTTTGATTTTGTCGTGTCTACTCAACATATCTCCACTGTGCCTCTCCTGTCACCAGCCCTGACCTGTACAGCATTTTTCTACTCTTTCTGTACTGTCCAGACCTTATTTCATTTACTTGAAAAAAAAAAAAAACACTCTAACTGCAATCTAAGTGCTCTTGGTCCCCTGATCCTGACTCCAACAGAGACTCATTATCTTCTCTGTAGATGCTTGTTTTGATCAAGCTTCTGATGTGACTACAAAGATGTCACTTGTCACCAGTACTTGTATTTGAAATTCTTCATTTCTAGCAGAACCATAGGCCTTACTACCCTTTTCCTGGTTTCCCCAAGATCAGGAAACAATGTTTGAGTGTCCTCAGAAGGTAGGAACTGGGATGCATGGACTTTATTTGGGGGATGTAACAAACATAATTAAGAGGGGTGCAGAAATAACATAGGGAGAAAAAGAAATTAGGAACAATGATAATGAAATAATGAAAGCATTGTTACTTCAGCTCCAAGAAAGAATGACTGAAGTCTAAAGCAGAGGGAAAGAGAAACAGGCACCTCTCAAGCATAATCCTGCTGGGAGTCAAGAGATCGAGAAGATTCACAAACCAACTCCCAAAAGCCATCAGCTGACAGATGCCCAGGGGTGTAAGCTCAGCAAGGTTTGCAGTCTGCCACCCCAGAATCCCTCAGGTGTTGAGGTGAAAATAGTATTGGAAAGTTTCTGGAGAATACTAAAATGTCATATCCAAGAGATATGAACAATACCTGGAGCATATATTTGACAATACCTCCTTCCTCAGTCCCAACCTCTGGAATAGAGTAAAGTCTGTCTCTCCTGCTTCTAAACATCTGTGGTCTATAGATTTTTTCTATCTACACAACCATTGTGTGTATGTGTGTGTGTGTGGTGTGATAGGCACATAAATGTGTTGGTTCAGAGTCCCAGGTACAAGTACATGGAGACCAGAATAGAATATAATGTGTCTTTTCTTATCTTTCTCTACCATATTGTCTTGACATGATGTTTAGCTATGCTGGCTGACCAGAATACTCTTGGGATCTTTCTCAATTTGCCTCTAATTCTGAGTTTATAGGCACACAAAGCCATAGCTGGCTTTTTACATGGCTCCTGGGGATTTGAACTCAGATCTTCATGCTTATGGAAGAGATGTTCTTTCCCATTGAGACATATTCACAGAGGATTATCCACTTGACTTGCAATTCTTTTGGTAAAAGGCATAAAAACTATCTCCCTTTATTCTAGACTCAGACACTGGGCTGATCAACCAAGTTCACTGACTCATGCTATGGCATTTCCATGTCACACATCAAATCTTTAATTCTATATTGAACCTCAAAATAAAGAAGACACATGGAAATGGGCCATGCCATTTGCAGCCAATATGCAGTCTGAACAAGTTTTTCTGTTGTAACAGCCACTGTTGACCAGTTGTTGGTGATGATGGTATTGTGTGTTGTTGTTGTGGTGTTGTGGTGGTGGTGGTGGTGGTGTTTTCTGGCATAATCTTGAAAAAGTTTATTGGAACCTATATCAGAATGGTCCATTCTCCTCCACTCTGGTCCTACCCACTTTCCCAAAGACTACTTTAAAATATAAATTGATCTGTCATTTCTGTGTCCAAGAGCCAGTGGTTTCCTACTGCTCCTAGGATACACAAGAAGACAGACTCATGGTTTTAGAAGTTTTCCTCCCACTCTCTTCTCCCAGCTCTGGTCCTTCCTTTCCCTTGGAACTCTCTTCTACTTCTATATACTTATTCCCTACTCACTCCTGAACTTCACTCCAAGGGATTTGTGTTCATCCAAAGCCTCCTACCTAAATTACCCTCATACTAGTTATTCTTCTATGAAGAATATCTGACAGAAGCTAATCAATGAAAGAGCAGTTTATTTTTGGCTCATACTTTTAAAGTATATCGAGTCAATATACTTGTGTTTAAGCCCCAATGAAGGGCTTCCTATGAACTCAGATTGTCTGCAAGAGCGCTATTCAGTCCTCACTGCTGAGTCATCCTCCCAGCATATTTTAAAAGAACCTGTTGGACAATTCAACCAGTGGGTTCACAGATAACAAAGGAGTTTTAGTTTCCCTTATAGTTTGTCATTTCTGTGATTTGCAAAGTAACAGGAGTCTTCCCACTAGAACTCCATATGGCCATATTCTATATCAGTAGTTACAACTGAGTTGGCATGTGAATTCCAGGGGCCTTTCCTCAGGGACACAGAAGTGAGTGAGATTGTGTACATAATAGAAGACACTCAAAGGATCTCTTCTAAGCCACTGACCCTTTAAGATATCACATCTTAAAATGTATCATCCCAGGAGAGATTGGAGAACGTGCTGTTTTACTTCTCCAATCAGCTCAGGAAGAAGTCAAATTACACTGAGTCCCTGGGAATGAAATGCCAAGCAGGACCCATTGTACAGTAAAGAGCATGGCTTTGGGAGCCTGCTGATCCTTGAGACACATGCGGTGGTGGTGGTGGTAGTGCTGTTTTCTAACATAATCTTAAGAAATTTTTCTGGAACCTATCTCAGAGTGGTTCCATTCTACTCCACGCTAGTCCTGGGCAACCTCCAATTTTCACCAAGAAGGTCTTCGGTGTGAGTATTCCTGAGGAAATCACAACAGATCTTTTCTTAAGATCATAAGAAATGACATCACAGTAACACCCTGGATATGCCTGGAGACATTGGTAATCTTCCTTCTGTTTTGGTTCTGAAAGGATGCACAGCAGGCCTGGCAAATTAAAGATGCCTGTGCTTCCTACTTGGTATGCCTTCTACTACATGTTTCAAGCATCAATGTCACTTATCCTGAACCCGAATAGATGCCTAGGATCCTGTGCCAGCCCTCAGGGACCCATAACACAGGTGGAAACAAACTTACTTTGTAAGCCAAGTTCACAGAGAAATAATCTTTAGTCCAAAAGCAGGTTTCTTAGAATCAATAATAATGGTGTCAATATACTTGTGGTTACAACCCATCTAGGGCTTCCTACGTCAAATACCCATGTAGAGACAAAGGAACAGAAAACTGTTTTTATAGTTTGGAAAGGCCTAGCTGTGAGTCACCAAAAATAATCATTCTATTAACACAATGCACTTCCTGACTGGGCCCAGGGTCACATCTTAACTGCAACACTGCCCATATCAGCAAGTCTGCTCACCTACTTGCAGTTTCCCAGTACCAGGAGAGTCCTGTAGCAGCCCTCAGGGGTGAAGCTGTGTTGGAAGTCTACAGGTTTCCTAGGAGAGGGAACTTATTTCCACAAAGTTGCAGCAGGATCTTAGATTTGTCTCAGATAAGAAGTTGTCCCTGACAGGTGAGGTGAGGAACAGTGGGAGGCCAGTGACCTGCCATATACCATAGACTGTGCACAAAGAAAATGTCTCACAGCTACTTGCTGGGAAGTGATATTAGGGTGAGCAAGTGATTGTTTGACAACAATAAAGGTCAGAAGGAAAGGTGAACTTTACATTGCCCAAGGAGTAAAGAGCTATCAAAATACTCCCAACACTGTGTCTTGTTCACTTCACTCTGAAAGAAGCCATTCCATAGCCTATGGCTTGCTTGGCTAAATAAAATTCAAATGCACCTTAGACCTTTAGGCCTTTGCTTCTAATACCACCTGTATCTCTTCAGCTTATGTCTGGAGTTCAATTTTCTTCCTCTATGTTATCATTATTGGGGCACATGCATGCTTGCATGCATTTATTTAGACCTTCAACGGAGAACCAAATGCCTCATGCATACCAATCATCATTATAGTTACTCAAGGACACTATTGTAAACAAAACAGGCAATGTTCTCATGGAAGAATGAAGACAATGATCAGAATAAAGTAGAAAATATTATATGTCAGATGGCAAATACCACAAAGAAGAGCACTACAAAGTAAGAGAAGAGGCAGAATGGAGAAGACCTAAAATTGTAACTGGGATACTCAAGGGAAGCTCTTGAATGGTCTGTAGTTTTTTTCTAGCAGCTATGTTTTAGAGTGGGTGATTATAAATAGCAGACATTAATTGCTCACAGCTCTGGATATTGTAAGGTCACAGTCATGATGTCAGTTGTTGGTATCTCCTGAAGACCCACTTTTAAGAAGTAGATACTCAATTAATTATATCCTTCCACAATGGAATGGGCAAAGAGCCCATAGACCCTTTTAAAATAAGGGCTTTTCTTCCTCATTGATGAGCATTCCAAACACATGACTAATTGTCTCATCCAACCTCCTCTTGCCAGTCTCACAGTAAGATTTCAATAGAAATTGGTAGTAAAAAACTTTCAGACTATTACAGGGAATATAGGAGCTATGTGAAATTATGGTGAAGCAAAAACAAACAAACACCCTAAAGTCTAAATGAGGTGGGTGTGAGTTTGAAGAAAAAGAAAGAAGCAGAGACATGCATGGTTAATTTTCATTAAGCCACAAAATAACTGGTGAGAACAGGACAGACCATCTGTCCTGAAAGGCTACATAATGACTAGTGTTATATTCTCTGAGTAAGACAAAGAGGTCAAAGGGTCATTACAGGGGTTAGAGCAGAGCAGGAACTCAGGGATGCTGCTGTAATGATAGTTGACTGGACGCAGGATGCTCAGAGGATAGGAGAATAAGCATGGGGCCAGTTAGATAGCAATGATGGCTTGGGAAAGGAAACTACTGTGGACCAAATAAGCAGTCAAACTCCAGTCACATTTATGAGAATAGAGCCAGTGAGACTGACTTCATGATTTATAAGACAAAGAGTAAGTTGAGTCTGTAGGTTGGGGGAGGGGTAGATAGTAAAATGCCTGTGATCTGCAAGTGGAGAATAATGTCATGGTTAGAAAAGTTGTGAGATGGAGAAAGGTGTTTGTAGGGGCAGCGGGGCAAACTAAAACTAAAGATGTTTGGGAAAATCTATATAGAAAACTACTTTATAAACTAACAAAATATTATTAAAAGTATAGGTACCCAGCATTGACAGAAAATGCTGTTCTCAGAAGCCATAGGTTTTGAAATAAAAATACAAGTTGAATATTTCCCTATGAGTTGTTAGCCAAGGAGTCCTCCCAACATAATATAGGCTATTGTTATTGCTCAGGATTACCTACCAGAACTAGGTGATAAAACCCTGTCACTCAAGACACCACACAGATTGAATATAGGACACTAGAAAACCAAGCTGGAACTGAGCCAGAAGCTTCCTCCCTACTGGCTAGCATCTATACTGGCAGTCTAACTGATAATTCTGTGTTCTATAATGATGACCTACCAGGCAAAATATGCCTGTTAGCACGATAGTAGCATAATTGTTACAAGAGCAACTGACCACTCTCTGCTTGGATTGAAAGACAAATCCATAGAAAAGAATATAGGTGTGACACTGAAAAAGCCTCTAGGGCTAGGGACATCATAGGCTCTGGGGGGATGGCATTAAGTACTGCTATTTTTACTAGATAGATACGTTGACAAAAATGTGTCCTTAAATATCCAAGTTTATATCCATAGACTAGAGCTGCTCTTAGCCTTGGTTTGAGATGCTTCTGTTTACAGTGACCAAAAGCTAGTGCAGAAACTGGTCACAGGCTGAGCTGACTTTTGAGTGCTCAGCCCTAAACAAGACACCTATACCAACCCCATCAAGGCCCAGGGAACAACACAAAAGAAATAGAAGAAAGATAGTAAGACCCATGGGTTAAAGAGGAGTGCTATGAAATTTTGTCTTCTGAATATGACATGACTATTGTAGTTATGAACACACAAGAGCTGTGGCTGCCTGCAGAAGACCTTCACACCACCATCCTCAAAACAGACAAGGAAGTGGGAAATAAGGAGGAGGTATGTTGGGAAGAAGGAAGATGTCATCAGGACTGGAAGAGAGACAAAAGAGGGATAGAAGTTGAATATAACCACAATAGAGTGTATACATGTACAAAAATTGTGTTTGTTGATGTTGTTGTTGTTTTATTTTGTAATTAAGAATAGAGTTGAATGTGTTCAGGATTCTGACCTGTCTCACAGTCCTGCTATGGGCGGACTTAGCAGAGGATCTCATCTATAATGAGCACTCGGAAAATATCAGTGTCATTAGAACATTGATCTGATTCTTTTTAAATTGCTTTTATTGATCCACAAAGGGGTGGGAGAGACAGGGGGGGGCAGACAGACAGACAGAGACAGACACAGAGGCAGAGATAAAGACAGAGGAAGGAAAGAGGGGAGGAGAAAAGAGGAGAGGAGAAGAGATGGGAGAGGAGGGGAGGGGGCACTTAAGGAGAAGGAGTCTAATCTAGAGGAGCCTGGTGGGAAGGAAAAGAAATGCCATTTAGCCATAGAGGAGAAATCTGAGCAAATTCATTAAGAAGTTACACAAGAAGTCAGCAAAGCCGTATCCATTCAGAGACAGTTAGTGGGAGGCTCCACATTCCTACATGCATCACTGAGTACCTAGGAATTGTCTTATAAAAGTTAATTTTCTTAATGCCAGTGAGTCATCCAGAAGATCAAATTATGTTTATTGTACTATGCTTAAAAGATCAGTAAAGTGTGTAACCCATACAGGAAGACTTCCATCTTAAAATAATAAAATGCTTGGTGCTTAAAAGGACAAGTCCTCCACTACCTGGGGGCGGGGGGGGGGGGCGGGAGCCTGCCTTGAAATTCTAGGAAGCCGCACTTTATTGAAGCAGCATTAATTCACCTACATTCAGATGTGAAAGACACATTCACATCCATTATCCTCTTTGATGCCCATAAAAGCCCTCAAAGGTGGTTAATTATCCTGAACTTCATGGGTGTGAAGCACTCACCGAAATATGAGGTGATTTGTTTGAAGTCGAGTTGTAAAATAGATTAAAGCCAGAATTGGAAAAATGGAAGATGTCCTCCTACACTGGGTTTTCCTGGTTGGTCCATAACTTCCTGCAACCATCTGCTTAAAGAAACAATCCACAAAGAAGATTGATTCCTAAATGGAAGCCTAATCCTACCTCTAATATCCATGTGATGTTCTACAATCTTAGAAATAGTTAAATATTTTATATGACAAAATTATATCCTTTATAATGATTGCTTCTATGATCCAATGACTACCAATGTCTGCCAGTAGTGCATGCATGTACACATACACACACACACACACGGAGAGGGAGAGGGAGAGGGAGGAGAGGGAGGGGAGGGAGAGGGAGAGGGAGAGAGGGAGAGGGAGGAGAGGGAGAGGGAGAGGGAGAGGGAGAGGGAGAGGGAGAGGGAGAGGGAGAGGGAGAGGGAGAGGGAGAGGGAGAGGGAGGGAGAGGGAGAGGGAGAGGGAGAGGGAGAGGAGAGGAGGGAGAGGGAGAGGGAGAGGGAGAGGAGGAGAGGGAGAGGGAGAGGGAGAGGGAGAGGGAGAGGGAGAGGGAGAGGGAGAGGGAGAGGGGAGAGGGAGAGGGGAGGAGAGGAGAGGGAGAGGGAGAGGGAGAGGGAGAGGGAGAGGGAGAGGGAGAGGGAGAGGGAGAGGGAGAGGGAGAGGGGAGAACTTCTGGATTAGACAGCCTGTAATCTACTTCTAAATAACATGTCCACTGTTTACATCTAGACAGAAATAGTGAGATCTGTGAATAATGAAATAGAATTCATAAATTGAGCAGTGAATACACTTAGGCAGAAACCACCAGAGGTGTTTTGTATCCTAACAACACCTTAAAATATTTATACTCCACATCGCAGAATATCTTAACTCTGAAGAGATCAAGGTAATATACTTTACTTACAGTTTTGTACGTACTCCAATTGCCACTTGTAAAAATTTTATCCCAATCTTAAACCACAGCCAACAAGACTTTGCTCATATTTGCAGAATGTATGTTAGCACTAACAGTAGAAGTTGCTTTATTGCTTAATCGGTTACTCAACAAATCCTACTTTGCTGATTAGGTGACACTTTTACAGAGAAATAAAACCACAGCCTAGAAGTAAGAAATACGAACTGTATGCAAGCTTGTAGTTTCTACAATTGACTCTATGGGGAATATTTGTCATCCTAAACAAAATACGCTATTGTTGGATGGAGGATTCTGTGGCCCATCTGTACTGTTTCAATTTTTTCTTCTTTTGAGATAAAGTCTCATGTATCCAAGAGTAGCCTTAAACTTGCTATGTAGCCTGGGATGACCTTGAACTCTGAATCCTCCTGCCTCCACTTCATTTTTGCAATTTGTATTAGTTCATTGAGAATTTCATGCATGCATTTTGATCATATTCATCTTTTTTTCTACGCAGCTTCTCCCATACCCACCTCCTCTCCCTACTCATGCAATGTTGTATCATCTTCTTTAAACATAAAACTCAACTCCATGCATTCTTGGATATGTGGTCTCCTGGAATATAATCAACCTACCAGGGATCACATTCTTTTTAAAAACCTGACTTCCAGCTTGTCAACAGAGATGCTCCCTGCAGCCTTCTCCTGTCCCCCTCCTCCCACTCCTTATCACCATCCCATTCACTTCTTCACCCGAGTCCTATCCAGTTCCTTCTCTCCATCCACTTCTGATGACTATTTAGTTTCCCCTTGTGACTGAGATTTGTGATCCCGCCTTGGGAACTCCTTATTACCCAGTTTCTTTGGGTCTGTGGATTGTAGCATGGTTGTCCTGAACTTTATGGCTAATGTCCACTTACAATTAAGTACATACCACACATGACTTTCTGGCTACGTGTTACCTCATTCTGGATGATATTCTCAACTTTCATTAATTTGCCTGAGAAATTCATGATGTCTTTGCTTTTAGTAACTGAATGGTATTCCATTGTGTAGATGTGCCACATTTTCTTTATCCAGTCTTTAGCTGAGGGACATCTAGGTTGTTTCTGGCTTCTGGCTATTACAAATAAAGTTGCTATATACATAGTTGAGCAAATGTCCTGTGGTATAGTGGGGCAACTTTTGTGTATATGCCCAGGAGTGGTATAGCTGGGTGTTGAAATAGACCTATTTTTCTGAGAAACCATCAAATTGATTTCCAAAGTGGTTGTACATGTTTGCACTCCCACCAGAAATGGAGGAGTGTTTCTCTTGCTCCACATCCTTGACAGCAAGTGCTGTGGTTGTATCTTTCCATTCTGATGGGAGTAAGATGGAATCACAGGGACATTTTGACTTGTATCTCCCTGATGACTAAAGACTTTGAGCATTTCTTTAAGTGCTTCTAGATCATTAGACATTCTTCAGCTAAAAATTTGCTGTTTAGTTCTGTACCCAGTTTTTAATTGGGTTATTTGGATTTATGGTGTCCAATTTATTGAGTTCTTGACAAATTGTGGCTATTAGCCTTCTGTTGGATGTAGGGTTGGTGAAGAACCTTTCCCAATTTGTAGGCTGTCATTTTGTCCTATTGAACCTTTCCCAATTTTCATAGGCTATCCTGTTTTGTCCTTTACTTTACAGAAGCTTTTCAGTTTCGTGAGGTCCTATTTATCAATTGTTGATCTTAATACCACCTGAGCCAGTGGTGTTATATTCAGGATGTTGTCTCATGTACCAATGAGTTCAAGCTATTTCCTACTTTCCCTTCTTAAATTTAATGTATCCAGTTTTAGGTTGAGGTCTTTGATAGGCCTGGACTTTAGTTTTATGTAGGTTGATAAATATGGATCTATTTGCATTCTTCTACATGAGACATACAATTAGATGAGAACCATTTTTTGAAGATGCTTTCTTTTTTCCATTGTATGTTTTTGAATTCTTTGTCAAAATCAAGTGTCCACAGGTGTGTGAGTTTATTTTTGGGTCTTTGATTAGATTTCATTGATCAACCTGTCTGTTTCTATAGCAATATCATGCAGTTTTTATTACTCTATAGTACAGCTTGAGATCAGGGATGGTGATACCTCTAAAATTTCTTTGATTGTTCAGGATTATTATAGCTATCCTGGGTTTTTTACTTTTCCATACGAAGTTGAGAATTACTATTTCAAGGTCTGTAAAAATATGTGTTGGAATTTTGATTTGAATTTTAATGAATCTGTAGGTTGCTTTTAGTAAGATGGCCATTTTCACTGTGTTAATCCTACGATATATGAGCATGGAAGATCTTTCCATCTTCTGATATCTTCCTCAATTTCTTTATTCATAGACCTGAAGTTCTTATCATACAAGTCTTTCACTTGCTTAGTTAGGGTTACACCAAGGCATTTTTTTAATATTATATGTGGCTGTTGTAAATGGTATTGTTTCCCCAATATCTTTCTTGGCCCATTTATCATTTGCATAAAGAAGGGGTAATACAAGGAGTCTGTGGGGATGACCCTAGCTGAGATTCCTATGAGAAGGAGATATAGAGACATAAGTGGTCACCTTCTGTAGATAGGCAGGACTGCCACAGGATGGACGGGGACATCAGTCAACCCAAAAACCTTCACCCCAAAATTTGTCTTGCCTACTAGATGTGCAGTGATAAAGATGGAGCAGAGACTGAGGGAACAGCCAACCAATGATTGCCCCTATTTGAGACCCATCCCATGTAAGAGTGTCAGAGCCAACCTCTGACACTATTAATGATACTGTGTTATGCTTGCAGACAGGAACCTAGCATAAGTGTCTTCTGAGAAGCTTCATACATCAGCAGATGGATACAAATGCAGAGATCCACAGGCAAGTATCAGGCAGATCCCACGGTGTCTTGTGGAAGAGTAGGGCATAGAAATGAGCAAGTTGGGGTGTTAAGGACACCACAAGAAGACTTACAGAGTCAACTAATCTGGGACCACTGGGGCTCAAAGAGCCTGAGCCAATATTCAGTGAACATGCAGGAGCTAGGCCCTACACATTTATAGTAAATGTACAGCTTGGGCTTCATGTGAGTCCCCTAACAAGTGGAGTGGGAGCTGTCTGGGTCTCTGTCCATTTCATCCACTTCCCCCTACCTGGATGCCTGGTTGGAACTCAGTGGTAGAGGATGTGCCTAGCTAGTCCTGTTGGGACTAAATGTCCCAAGATGGGGTGGAACTCAATGGGGGCCTCCCCTTCTCTGAGGGGAAGGAGAGTAGGCAGAGAAGGAGACAGATTTGTAAGGGTGGGACTAGGAGGAGAGGAGGGAAGGGCTGTGATCAGAATGTGAAATGAATTTAAAAAAATCACACATATACAAATAACAACAACAACAAAACTTTTTATCTCTCCCAACAGTTATCAGTTGCCAATAGATCTTCAGTTAAGGGTGGGTTTTCTTTTCCATCTCTCCTCTACATGGGGCCACAATTCTGTAAGGTCATATGTGTAACTGGCCTGCTGTATCTGGAAAACACTCTTTCCTTGTACTCATCCACCACCTCAGGCTCTTTCTGCCCTCCCTTCTGCAATGATCCCGAAATCCTTAGAAGAGGGTGTGTGGTATAGATGTCTCACTTGTGGCTTTATGCATGCTAGAATTAGCACTACCAACTGAGCTACATCTCTAGCCCTGTGATATCTCACTTTGGACCAAGTCTATAATATACACCCAAAACATATTATTGGTATTACCACGAAACAAATATCATGGACTGTGATGCAGGCTCAGGCACTGAATTCAGTTTCTTTGACAGTTTTATGCCAGATATCCTCTATTATTTATCGTTCAATCCAAAACACAGGCATATCATCGACTTGTAGTAATTAGAGAACAGATTGAGACTTTTTGACCCACAGATGTAAATCAAGGTACATTTTGTCCTCTACATTTTTTAACAGTCACAAAGTTCATCACAGGCTTGGTTTTTTTGTTTTTTTTTTTTTTTTGTTTTAACTTGATAGCAAAGAGGAGGGTTATAACAGCTAGTTCAAAAGACACATCTTAAGCAGACACGGGCTATCAGATGTTGGCTTTGAAGCAGGATACAGAATGAGTGGTGGTAGAGAGCAGATGAGAATTTAGCTGTTCTGTGTTGTCCATGCTCACCTCATCTTTCTTCTACCTCAGCATTTCTCACACTGTAGTCTGGTGTCAACCAAGTTACTAGCAATAACCCCTTTACCTCACCCAGGCTTGCTGAGCCAGGATCCAGTGGAAAAGTTTTAGTATCTGCCTCTTACAAGCACACTGCTGATTCCATGCACAAGAATTTTAAGAACAACTGGTTTTCACTTTATCATACCCTCAAAATACCTTCAGCAATAAAAGAAGTGCTATGGATGGAATGTAAATGTCCTTCACGATCTCATGTGTTGATAACTTGTTCTCTAATTTAGGGGAAGAGGTAGAACTTAGCTTGAGCAAGAAGTTTCCTAGGGCTGTGCCTTTAAGCATGTATCTTTTAGTCAGCATCTCTTCCTTTCCCTCTTTCTCCCCCTCTCCCTCTCCTTTTTCTCCTCTCCCCTCCCTTCCCCTCTTCTCTCCTCTCTTCTCCTACCTTCAAGAAGCTTTGCCTAACCTCAAGCTCAAAGCAATGGGTCTAGATGACCATTAACAAGAACTCTGAAAACTGTGAACCAAAACTAAACCATGCCTCATTTAAACTGTTTCTGTTGAATATTTGTCACAGCATCAAAAACATTAACATGGAGGTTAGGTACAAGGGCTTGGTTGATATGAGCATTCAATATATATTCATTATATGAAAGTATTGCTTTATTAACCAAATTGCTTAAATATATTAAAGAGAATTATATCAAGAGAGTTTAGAAAAGTATTATTTATTACTATTATTATATTAGTCACAGAGAAAAAATAAACAAAATGTTCACTCAAGTATCTTGGTCTCTGCAAAAGTGTTATCAGTGGTAAAGGTCCAAAAAATGGTTTCTTTCCATGTATGAAATATTAAAATAAAAGATATTTGCCAAATTTTTGTTTAAAATAGAACAGTACAAGTAAAGTAATTTGAACAGCCATCAATCCATCTCCCTCCCTGATACTTAAATCTCTCTGGATTCAGTGCTGATACATCTAAGGCTGGGAAGTTCTCTACCTGCAAGACTTGTGACCCTCCTGTTACAGTCTTTTACCATATGTGTGAAGCTCCTATCCTGTGGTATAATATCTACTTCAGCAATGAATATCCATCACCTATGGTTTTTGTCAGTTACAGATTTGTTCAAATGTCACTCATTGTGTGTTATCTCTTTTGGACTCAGGCCTACAGACCCTCAAAACATCACAAGCTTTTGCTGTGGTACTTGGTGAGTCCTGTGAGCACTTGATGATAGCAGCTTATCTCTGAAGGTATCACATACTCAAATCATACAACATAGAAAAATAACCTGGTGCTGACTTGGAAGTTTCAGCTCTACTGGTTACCTTTCATAGCACCTCAAGGTACACCTGACTGGGGAACAAAAAGAATCACAAATCTTACCCAATTGTGAACCTTGGAAGCTACAATAGTGACTGGCCTTGTAAGACATGCTCACTATTACAACATTAGTATAGATATTGTGGGAATAACTGGTCGATTTATGGTTAGATTTAAAAGACTCCAAAACACAGAACACAAGCTTGGCACTCTTGTTGGAGTCAAAAAAACTTTGGCAACATATGCCCTTGGCCCTTCAGGAGAAGCCACTGCTATTATTTTGCTAACTTCAAAACCAATTCCTTATGACTTATTATTATACACACAAATTAGTGCATCTTTGAACGTTTATCAGAGAAACTTCTTTTCACAGGTGTCAGTTAACACAGAGATACACAACTGGTCAAGGTACAGATAATAGACTATAGAGTGCTCAGATTAAATATGGCATCTGACATCACTCCCTTGGGCTTCAGAGATCATAATAAATGAGGAGTTAAATGAGTGCAAAAGCCAGAGACATCAGATGATGACAACAAAACATGGCTGCACATAGTAACCCACAGAGGTTGCGGTGGCATGGACAAGATCTGTGCAAGATCAAGTCAGACAAAATCCAGCTTAGGTGTGGGTTATCACTAAGTCCCAACCCTTAGCTGTGAATCTATCAGAAATTGATAGCTAGCTGCCAGGGGAAGGGAACTCAGTTCTCTTTAAGAGTAAAGTGCCTGGTTGGTGTTTGAACAGAAGGTGACAAACCCAGAGGTATATGAGCAGCACAACATGGACTCAATCGTTTTTGCTTTGCTTTGTTTTGTTCTTTAAATAGGACACTAAGTTGGGAGCATAGGGATGTGGGCACAGATCTGAGAAGTGATAATGTGAGGAACAGAGGACGAATAGGATCAAAATACTCATCTGAAATTCTCAAGGAATCAATCTTCTTAAAGACACAGGAAGAAGTAAAATTCTGAAACTATTTCTTTTGTAATCCAAAAGGCAGAGTCAACTATTTAGAGACATTCATGATTTGTATTAACTTTAATGAACGTGAATTGAAATCACATGTGATGCCTATGGCCCCGCCTCCAAGTCAAGGATCTTGGTCTGCCAGTAGGCAAATGAGGAACCAGAAAAGTAGAAGAGGTCATACCTTGGGCTTGCTAAGCAGCACCATCTCATGGTAAAGCAAACACCAGGTAGATATACAATACTGGGAAACATCTTTCTCATCAGAAAACATCCAAATATCCTAGAAACCAATAGAGAAAGCCCACTCAAGGAGACCATGGAAGGTTTAACTCACTGTGTTGGAGGGAAAATATCTCTCAATGCTATTTATCCTCAGAAATAAAGACATATTAAGCATATGGAGTTGGAAACATGGTCAAGTATTATTTTCCTCCTTTACTCCTTTTCACTGCTTCCTTATATCAAAGTCACCACTGAACTTTGATCAAGGAGGTCTTAGAAAACGGGATTCAGACCTAGGCTAGAAAAGAACCTGAGCATTTGTTCCTGACCCTTCTTGTTATTCTGTGAAACCTTGAGACTTCTCTAAGTAGGACTTTGTACTAACACAACTGAGAATTGAAAACTGTAGTCCTAGCTGGGCTCCCTGGCCTTCCTGACTTCTGGGAAGCTTGGCTCCCTTGCACAGCCAAGCCTTGCTGGATCCAGAGACTCACATGAGTAACTTACAGAACATTGAAAAATAATGTGTATCTTGTGATAAGTCTTAAAGTTTTCCATCATCTGATAGTCAGTGCAGCAAAAGCTAGCTACTTCATGTTTGCATGGTTTCATCAATAATATACAAAATGAAACTCTTCTCAAAATTAAAGTGCCATTATAAGACTTACCAGAAAAGAAAATAAAAATGAACCCTAATCAATAAAACCTGCAGTGAGACTGAAAGTACAACAATTAAAAGCAGCATTGCAGGAGAGCAAGTGGAAATCACACTGCAAGAAAGTCAACAAGATGGAGACAAGCTATAGATTTAACCTCAGAATAGACACAGACAGGAATAATAAATCGGAATGATGGGGGAAGTACATATAGAAGACAAGTGTTAAATCAGCAGCAGTGCTAACTCCAGATGACAAGAAAAGGAACAGTTATGGAATGCTAAGAGAGGAGGAGGAAGAGAATGTGCAGCAGGGAGCAGAACCTCCCAAAGTCTTCAAAAACATGCCCTGAACTGACAGAACAGTAAGTGCTTGGAAATATGCCTGTTTACCTTAGTAATTACTGGAGTAATGAAACCGATAGCCCAAATAGTTTATTCACAAACGTTTAGAGAAATATGAAGGGTCAACTTTTGTTAGTAGCCCAGTGGTCTGCCACTGTGCCAAACATATACAGTTTTGCTCCAAATAAACAGTTAAACAAACCTCTAAACTACATCATATGAAGCCACCCTTGGAAAATAAAGATAATCCCTTCAATTATTTGAGTCTAATAGAAAATGAAAAATAAGTAGAAGTAGTATTAAATTTTAAAAGAGAGGAAAAATACACACACTGTCCAAATTATAAGGCAAACAACAAGCCAAAATAATAAACTTTGAATACTTAATTTCTGATAAGCTAAGAAAATATTTTTATTTGATACATAGAAAGAGCACAATAATATATTGAAGTATCATAAAAACACCAAAAGTGATTAATTGTAGAAAAAACATTAAAAGATGCTATGTAGATATACAGAAGACTTTTTTTAATTTTATTTATGGTGTGTGTGTGTGTGTGTGTGTGTGTGTGTGTGTGTGTACTGGTGCATTGTAGCACACATGTCAGAGGACAATAATCAGGAATTGGTTTTCTCCTTCCACCATGTGGGTTCTGGGGATCAAATTTAGGTGGCCTGGCTTGGGAACAAGTACCTCTACTCCCTGAGTTGCCTTACTGGCCCCAGAACACTTTAAAATAACGATTAGCCCTTACTCATTGCAATTGGGAATGTAAAAGCATATAAAGTGCTTGGGAAAGGGGTTAGCAGGTTTCAATGAGCTAGCTACTCATGCCTAGGTATATTACCAAACAGAAACGGAACACTCTGTCCACTCAGATTTGCACAATAATATAATGGCTCTATTATTCATAATAGCCCAAAAGAAACAACTCAAATGCCCATTAGCTGATAAATGGATGGGCAAAATGAAATGAGTTCATAGAATAAATATTATCTGGCAATAAAAGGAAATGAAGTTGCCAGATGTTATAAGCTCATGCTTCCAATCCAGCACTTAAGAGGGTTGGAGAGGAGGCTTGCCATAAATTTGTGGCCTTGCTGAGCTATGTAGTGCATTTTGGGCTAGCCTAGGTTACACAGTAAGATGGACAGCAGTAAAAGGAAATAAAGTGGTACCTGTCTCAGCACACATGAACACTTAAATACTATTATCAGGTGAAAGAAGTTTGAAAGAGAGTCTTATACTATATAAATTCAGAAGATGCAAACTCATGGACAGGAAGAGAAATTTAGCAACTCACAGGGTAGAAGAGGAGGGAAGAAGGCAGAACTGCTGATAGAGACAGAGTTTCTCTGAGAAAATGATGAAAATGTTCTAGGTTAGAATGTAGTAAAGGCACAATACAAGGAACTACCTTGTACATTTCTTAAAAATGAATTGGAGCTGAGGAAATGATGCAAGCAGTAAAGTTCTCACGTGAGTTCAATCTCAAGAACTCAAATGAAAAAAAAAAAATAGTCAGTTGTGGTGGTGAACTCTTTGACCCCAGGTTTTAGCAAGTAGAGACAGGAATATTTCCAGAGCATGTTGGCCAGCTAGCCTCACACTGAGCTCTAGGCCAGTGAGAAACCCTGTCTCAAAATAAATAGGGATGGTATCGAAGGATCAAAACTCCAGATTTCCTTTTGCCTACACAAATACATACACCCATATATACATATACTTATAAACCCATGAACATGCACATGCATAGATGTGTGCACACACACAAATGATTTTATAGTATAGTTTTAAATTAATAAAGACCTTATTTTAAGTCAATTTGCATATAAGTAACTCTCAACTAGACAACAATGTCAGTGAAATAAAGCATGTAGCTCAGAAAGAGACCCTCCTGTGCATATAAGAATTGCTATCTATAAAGGATGTATAACAAGTATCTGTGGATTATTTAAGCTATGAATTATTTAAGACATGGTGTAAATTCTTTTCTTTAAAAAAAAAAACAAAAAAACTTTAAGATTAGATTTCACCACCACACAGCAAAAACAATTCCTGTTTAGATTAATGGCTGAGGCATGTAGTGAAAGTAGGTACAAACTTGGCAGAATTTATTGCTCTACAAAAGAAGATGGAATTTCTCAGCATAAAGGCAACAGAAGCAGCCACAAATTAGGACAGTGAAGGATATCCTGTCTTAAAATAGAAATAACCGTCTATGTAACAGAAATGCCTGCAAAATTTAAAGGGCAGTAATAAAACCAACTAAAACAAAGATAATAAATTCTTCATGCTGATATTTAATATTTGTATTTAAAGTGATTTTTTTTTCAAACACATAAATCCCTAATTAGAAAATGAATACTACTCAGGGTATTATGTAATGAATGTTCAACTTTATTAATAATAAAAAAACTTAAGTTACAATTCTTATAGCTATCCAACTAGATTGTATTTGAAAAGTCAGAGAAATAAGCAGTTGCTAGAAGTTCTGGTTGAAGCACAAATCAGAACAGAAGGACATGTGTTAGATGTGACAGGCCTTTTAGATTTCGGCACCCTAGTAAACATGTACTAACACTTCCCTGCAGTCTAGATCAAAAGCTGGGGAATTTTGACTGTTCAGTTACCTAGATGTTCAGATATTATTCTGAATATCTAGACCAGACATGGGCACATAACAATTTAAATGAACTTATCAAAATGAATTTTATACTCTAAAGTAATTCCATATGTTGTATGGTTTTAGAAATTTATGGTAAGAAAAAAATTAGACAATGAGCAGTATTTACATATGTTATTTCTCCCCAAATACTTGTGGAACACCTGTATGCCCAGAGGAGTTCTAAGTGGTTGAATAGAAGCAAAGAACAGATCAGACCCTATATCCTAAACAGACCACAGGCAGAATCTACACGTTGATAAGGGAAGTGAGGATAACTGAAAAAAGACAGTGTATCCACAAAGAACATTTTGTCTACATAGTTGTCAAGATCATATCTGTTTCATACACTTCAAGCATCAAAAAGAGACCTAAAGTGCCTCATTTTTGGCATCTGCTGCAAGAAGTCTCTCTACCAGCCTGTTCCATAGGTTTGCTGGTATATATGTCTATTCTTGCTCCATCAGGGACTGGATCCATCAAGCTCTGATTATAAATGGATAATGATCCATCTCTCCATCCATGACTTCACTTTCTATGCTCTCAATGACTCCATGATCAACTAGGCTTCAAAAATATTAAATAAAAATGCCCCCAAATAAACAATTCATAACGTTTAAATTATGCATAATCAGGATCAGAGGATGAAATTTTGTGGTGTTCTGTCTCCAGTCCTCCAAGTATAGCAATCTTCATGTTGTTTGACAGATCCACAATGTATATGCTGCAAGTCTATTAGATTTTAATTATCTTTTCAGCAGATTGTAATATAACAGTGCTTACATTCAAGTGACACTTTACTTAACAATGATCTTAGTACAAAAATACTGATGCAGATGGTTGATATACACTCAAGAGAATCTGTAAAGTCTTCCCTTAAGTGAGAAGGTGAGAGTTCTTGACCTAATAGAGAAAGACAGAAATTATGTTCTGAAGTTGTTAAAATGTATCTTAAGACGAATCTTCTGTCCATGAAATTATGACGAAAGAAAAAGAAATGTGTGCTAGCTTTGCCACCATATCTCAAACTATGAGCATTACAGCCTCAATATGAGAGCAATGCTTAAAGAGATAAGATAGGCAGTTAAGTGTTTTTTGATTCTGTAAAGGACAAACAAGTATATGTAGAGTCTATACCCTATACTGTTTCCAAAGGCTTACACTGGGAGTCTGGGAATAGGCCTCCTAAGAATAAGGCAAGGATATCTCAACCTCATCTCTCTAACACACAGTGGAGACTGTGGGCAAACATACTGTCTTACTATTTGGAGGAAAATGCCACTGTCATTTAGCAGCCCCCATTAATAATGGCAGTAGTCCACTAGCATCTCATCTTCTTCTTCATGTTCCCCACTGGACTGTGTTTTTCTCTTCTGCAGGGAAGGCATTGAAACTACAGCAATGGCAATTTTCTTGGGAACACATGGAGGCAAATGTGACTACATTCTGCCTTCAAATGAGCTCAGGGCCAGCGAACGTCTCAGGTCTAGAAACAAGGGAAAGACCACAGACTTTTTATCACAGTGTGTAATTTCAGCTCCTGAATATTTTTCCAGTAATTCAGATCATGTTGCACCCTGTAAGCAGGCTTCATGTCACTGTTACCCTTTGGAACATCATGGTCTACTAGTCATTGCCTAGATAGTGTAAGTCCAAAACCCTATTGGCTGGCTCTCCATCCTTCTCACCCTACTAGCTGAACCTAGTGCTAACTGTGATTGTTTTAGAATACGTCCTGTTCAAGTCCTGAGCACCATTCACAGTATCAATTTCTGTCATGAAAATGCCATTGAATTTTGCAGTCTCCCCTCTACCTTATATAGTATGTTGTGTATTCCTTTCATACTTAATGAGAACATGCTACATCTACATTCCTAAGGAGCACAGTTATGTAGTATGCTCATGGTCTCATTCAATAATTCCAATCTATTCTGTCTAATCTTGGCTCTTCTTCCTTCCTCTCCCTCCCATCTCTCCCTCTCTCCTCATTATCTCTGCTATTGTTCTTGTAGCATCTTTATCCATGATACTGGAGACAGAAGGGTAGGACTAGATCCAAGACACCCTTGCTTGCCATCACATCTGGTATCACAGGAAGTGCCCTTGCGTTAAAACGTTTGCTCCTGTCTAGCCTCATGCTTTATGTTCCTTAGCCTAACACAGCAAGGCCATTCTCTCATGTTGCTTTGATTCCAGAACTATATATCATCCTGAGACTGCAATTCTGTAGCCACTGAACCATGCGGCTGCAATTAGACTTCAAGGCTGTGCACTCCCCGATGAGATGCCCCACATCCTGACTGTATTGTTGTAAAGCTAACAAAGAGAAATGGTGTGCATCTCCAAAAGGACAGCGACCATGTTCCAAGCCACCTGCCTTAGACAAAGCCCCTACACAGGACTCCAGACGGAGGTAGCTCCTTTCCTCTACCACAGTGAAGTATCTTGCTTCTGCCATGATAAAAGATTCAGGGAATTCTGGGGTTCTATGGTACTGAGACAATTCAATGCTGTCCCTCCCAGGCCCCAGGATTTCATTTTTTCCTAATTGGGGCCCTAAGTTTGACATAAGAGAATTCTAGAGACTGTATGCTCAGTTTCAGTGGCGACTATGTTATCCTTATCATTGATCTCTGGCTTGACTTTCTACACAGCCTTCCGGTTACTTGGTGTTCCTATGGGCCCCTAAGGCAGGGATTATCTCTGTCTATATCGCCTGCCATTGGATTCCTTTCCCCTAGCTGGACTGCCTGGTTGAGACTCAGGGGGAGAGTATATGCTTGGTCCTGCTGCATCTGGATATCCCACGTGGGTGGGGTGGTGCCCTGGAGGGGCTTCTCCTTCTCTGGGGAGATGGGGCTGGGCATGGGAGGGAGATACTTGTGGGGGTGGGACTGGGAGGAGAGGAGAAGATGGGGCTGTAATCAGCATGTGGAGTAGATGAATGGATAAATTAATAAAGGAAAAAAAATAGTACCTTTTGCCTAAACCCTGGGCCATGAGTTGATCTAAAACTACCATGACTTGACTGTTTTACTTTACCTTGGTTTTTGTTTGTTTGTTTGTTTTTTGTTTAGTTTGTTTTGCTTTAAAACAGTCCATCTTTATGGAACCCCAAAGCTTCAACAAACTAGTAGCCACGACTGGCCTAAAACTCATAAATTCCTTTTCATTCCGATTTCTGAATATGCTCCACCATGCCTAGCTCATTTTAATTTTTAAAGCTTTCAAAGCAGCCAGTTTCTCAAGCCGTACAGTTTGCATTGCCCCAGGCATTCAGCATTAGCCCCATTAGTAACCACAGTGTAATGGTTCATTTTCATTTGAATCACTCAGTGCCTGCTGAAGCGTTTAGTAATTTTGGTTCTGTGCCTGCTATGGATCATCCACACTCTACCTGAGAGCATAGAAAGTGACCCCTGAGGATTTGCTTTCTAGGAGAATTACCAGCGCTCACAAAAAGCAGAACCTGAAGCTATGTCCCAGCAGAAGGTTGATTATTCAGGGGCTGTTACTACAGGACAAGTAGAGGGTGAGACCAGGGTGAACAAAATAGGGAAGGATGAGAAATCAATAAAACGGTACATTATCTAGCTCAGTACTGCCTTGAACACCCAGGGCTCAATTTCCTTGGGATGCTGGGCAAAGACTGACTTAGAATTCTCCAACCTCACACAGACAAGCACAGAAGAGCATGTATTCACCAGTTTCCACTTCCTTTTGATGACAAGCGTCTAAGGCATCTCGGTTTCCTCTCCTCTTGTGGACTGCACGTGAATTCTGTGCCATGGATCACAGAACTACCAGACACAAAGCAAAAATGTAAAGTGCAGACCCATTAAAGGAAGGCACTGCCCACAAAAATGTAAATAAAACCAAGTACAGACACTTTCCTTTGCAGAAGCCACAGCTGGAATCAGCATATGGTGGGGGCATGACAATCTCCTTCTCCCTCACTCCAACACCTATGTTCTAATCCCTGGACCCTGTGAATATTACTTCTATAGGAAGCTGGCATTCTATCTGGGATTAGTAATTTTCAGGCAAGGTATTATCCTGGATTACTTGTGTGGTATCTAAACATATCCCAAGTGGCCTGCCAATAGGATGATGGTGTGATGTTTTCCTATAGAAGATAAAGTGTCACAATAACAGAGGTGGGCTTTTAAGGCTGGAAGAAAAAGCCACAGGTCAATAAATAGATGCATACAGGAAAGAGCTAGAAGTAGAGTCTTCTCCCAGAGCCCCACAGAGGGAACCATTCCTAGATACTCGGCTTAAACGAAATGGCACTCATTTCGATTGATCCCCAAACCTGTAAGAAAATAAATGTATTGTCCTCAGCGATAAGTAATAGTAATGTATTGCAATAGCAACAGTAGAATACCATACAGAATTTGAGAGTGATCCTGTCATGTTGACCACAGAGACAACAAATATGTTCCTTTTTACTCAGATTTAGGCTCAGCAGCCTTTGTCCCTGGCCCTCACACACTCCTGCCTTAGCTGTGTGACTTGGGTTTTCTGTTTTAAAGCACTCTGATACCTTTCCAGTGAATGCATTCATCTCAGCCTTCAGAATTAGCCTATTTCTCATCTTGTTACAGGATGTTCAGGGCTTGCCATCTAGAGTCATCTCTTTAATCCTTCCCAAAGCCCCATTTGTTTCTGTCATGACACCCACAACTTGGTCTTATTTTACTAGGTTTCCTTGAGTATATGCTCGTGTCTGCCTCCAGGGCTGAGTCTTTGTCTTGGGTTTCCTTCTCTTGCTGGGATAGAATACTCATAAAAAGAAAGAGATTATTTTAGCTCACAATTTCAAGTTATAATCCATTACTGTAGGAGGAGTCACAACAGGATTTTGACTGGTCATAAATCATGTCACTCTGAAGAACAGAGAGAAATGACTACACACAGACTTGCTTGCTGTCCCAACTCAATTCTCCACTCTTATACAGTTCAGGACATGTACACCCCAGCCTAGGAAATGAGAATATTGGAGCAATACTCTTCTTTCTTGAGCATAACAAGTGAGGAAAGACCCTTCTGGCAAAAGAGAGGAATTCACCACCATGACCAGGCTAGGTAAACTCAGAAGCTCTACAACTCTACAAGGTATATGATCCTTTCAAATTTAGAAGAACAAAATAGAAAGCCCTATTTGGACTTCAAAACTTTGCCTCATTCTCCAAGCTGGATGATAATGTACTTTGAAACTTGCAGTGTTCTAACCCTTTAATATTTGACCACCAGGAATTACTAGTTCCTGGTGTTTGTTCACAATATGTATGGCCTTGGAAAACAAAGGTCAGGTGAGCAGCATCCATCAACTGCCCCATGGTATTGCAGAAAGAAGCAGCCCATTCTTCCACTACCTGCTTTGCCCCAGGTAACTGATGTCTTTCCACTGTCTGTAATGTATTTATGTCTCTCTCAGCCTGGTTAGATGATATTCTGGCACTGTTCATTGAAATGTCTCCACATGATGTTCCTGGTTCCTCATCTATTAACAGGGATCATTTAAAACCGTGTTCAGCAACTATCTTAAGTGACTTATTCCACCCCAGGCACAGAGCTAGATTACAGAGATAAGCAAGGCATATCTCTTTTATAGGAAGTCCTTATTCAAAAGATACTCAGATATGCAAATAGGTCACATAAATGTTTTCTATGGTCCATGACAAAAAGTGCTGCAATGATTTCTTTTTCTTTCTTTTTTTTTTTTTTTTTTTTTTTTTTTGTTTTTTCAACACAGGGTTTCTCTGTATAGCTCTGGCTGTCCTGGAACTCACTTTGTAGACCAGGCTGGCCTGGAACTCAGAAATCCGCCTGCCTCTGCCTCCCAAGTGCTGGGACTAAAAGCGTGCACCACCACTGCAATGATTTCTATGCTCCAAGTAGTACTTCAAAGGGAGCAAACTCTTTGATCTGCATGTCAAAACTAAAGGGAATTTCAAGAGACAATCAGAGAGCAAGAGCAGGGCATGTCAAATATAACTAGCTGTGTGGGTTGGGAAGCAACAGGTTGAATGATTCAACAAAGCACAGTGTATGAAATTAAGTATGATAGGGAGAGACTCCAGAGGTATTGGCCCTGGAGAAGATGAAGCATTCATTGAAGGAAGCCAGAGCACACACATCTGTTCATCTGAGGTATGACAGGAGGTATGCTCAGGTGCTAAAAAATTTGGGCTAAAAAAGATTGTGTATCCATTGAAGATGCCCACAATACATATATCCATGTTTTTCCCTATGCTCCCACTGAGGGGAGGAGAGTCACTGACTCAAAATTTCATTTAAAAGGCTGGGACTTAGAAGAACAGATACTCATTCCAACCCCAAACCAGAAGCAGCTGTAAGGACTGAATCTACAAAGCATATGCTGTGGGAAATATGAAATTAAATATTCATACATTGAAGTTTCACAGCTCAGTGAAGAATAGTGATTGATGCTCTCTCTACCCATTCCTTTACGTGGGATTTGAATGCTTGACAGAAAACCACCTGCCTTCCACACTGACTAGACTGACTGCTCTAATATGTACCAAGGTTTGGATACTTTTCCTATATTTATTTCATTCAGGGAAAGAATGGCATGTGAGTTTTCCCATTTTGGTGATGAAGAAGTAGAGGTTGGAAAAGTTAATACTAAACCCAACTTATCTCAACCAGCAAATCACAGAGTTGAAATTCCCCTCAGTCTTCTCCATTGAGTCATCTCCAGAGCTCTGAGCTGCACTGGATCTGAACACTACTCACATCCCAATAATGTCTTCCCAGGTTCTTCTCTGGATCATTGCAAGATACTAGCAACGTAACAGCATATATACTATATGAAAATGCATCGCTGGGCTGGGAGATGGCTCCACAGTTAAGAATATTTGCTATACAATCATAAGTTCTTGTTCCAGCACCCAAGGAACAAGTCCTACATTCTCATAACCCCATAACTCCAGTTTAGAAGGATCCGATGCTCTCTTCTGGCCTCTACATACTCATCAACCAGTAAGTACACTCTAGCATATACTCAGACACCTTTTAGGAAGTGCAATGGTGATAAGTATACATACCAAAATCTAAAAAGTTCTCTGAGTATCCTTATACAAAATACTTGAGAATTTGAAGTTTCAGACATTTTTAAGTTTTGGAAAGTTTGCATATGCCTAATGGCACATGTTGGGAATAGGATCCAAGTGTAAATACAAGGTTTTTCTGTTTCACTTGTACCTTATACACATTACAGAAGGTAAATTTGCATAATATTAGCTACGCTGTTTTCTTTTTTACTGTTAGCATCATTATCTTAATTTAAAATCACAATAAGCTGAAGGTTTATTACCAAGACAAACAATGAAACCCATCCTGAAGCTCCAGGCTTCCTTCTACACAAGACTTCAAATTAAACATTTGAGGAAGTTAACATTTACTCTCAGGGAGAGATGTTTAATGTTGAATGACACCTACCAGGTAGGGAAGATTTCCAGAGAAATGGACTACGCCACGTGTGATTTAGAGTATGCGGACATTCAAGGATGAGGTGATCAGCCTAGGAGACGATTGTTCTCGTAACAGGGCCAAGGGTTCCTCGGTCTTGATGAGAAATGGTAAGGAAGGTCCATGAAGCCTGCAGGAGATGATTATTGTAGGCATCAATTATTGGGGGGTGGTATGAGTGCCTGGCATCTGGTGAAGAAGAAATATCTACACAGATATTTATTCTACCTTGACACAAAGCACCTGGTAGAAACTTCCCAAGCATCTGTCTAAGGCTGTGTTTACTGGAATGGGGTTGAGGTGAATGAGTGTGTGTATGTGTGTGTGTGTGTGTGTGTGTGTGGTGTGTGTGTGTGTTTGAGAGAAGAAGGAGAGAGAGAAAGAGGAGAGAGAGAGAACATATGGACATATTAAATGAAATAAGTCAAAGGAACAAGAGAGGAGGAATGACTGAGCCAGGAGGGAGTAAATACTCCAATATTTCAAATCACACAGATATGTTCAAAGCTCAGTTCTTGCACCCACTATCGTCTTTCCTAGATATGTTCTTGAGCTTCCTAAACACAGAGTCATTCTGTGAAAAATGGGAATAATAGCCATGTGCTACTGGCAGGATACGAGGAGCTAATACATTCTAGCTGATTCTAAGTTTAATAATTGCATACGCTGGTAGTGTACATAGCTGCCTTCCAATAATTGTGCTATTGGATATTGTTATTCTCACTAGTCTACTGAAGGATAATGAAACAAAAACCAGATGGACTGAATTCTCCCTTTTTAATGCAAACATCTCCAGTAAAAGCATCTGCGATTGCAAACTATCAGCAGAGCGACAGTGGGTCACATACAAAGAACAACCTGTGAGTTGTGTTGACGCACACCCTTCACAAAGCATGAGGTCCTTGCTGTGGGACATGTGGTCCACAGATGTGGGGCTCACTGAAAATGCGCAGTCATGGCTCCCATCTCAGAAGCTTCAAAGTCTGCATTTTAACAAAAATCCTCTCATGATCCCTAAGTGCAATCAATACACCATGAGGAACCTTCAACTAGAACATAGTGGCTGTGTCCACCAGCACTCCTGACCAGCCCTCTAATATCTGCAGAGGAGGATCCATTTAGCTAGCAGCTGCTCCATCAAGCCACAGATGACCAATTTATGCCCCAGAAAATAAACAGCTGAGCTGACCAGCAATCCCTAATGCATTCATCCCTAAATGGGAAGCAGATGGTGTTTGTGAAGGGCCATCCAAATGATTTTCAATGAGAACTGTCCCTCGCACCATGAAGTTTATGACCAGTTAGGGGCAACAGAGGAGGAGACCACGAAGTCACATTGCTGGATGAGTAACAGGTGGGATAATGTATTCTTCCTGGGAACATCAGAGTTACTTTCTTAGAGAAGGCAGAGGTGACTAATGGTAACAGAACAAGAGCTCCACTGAGGAGAAAAGGATCATGAAGGCACTGGAGGGAAGGAATTCATGAGATGTAGCAAGAGAGGGGTGGGAGATCTGTTCCAGTATAAGACACGGGGCACAAGGACAGCTAAATCTGGAAAGAGCTTTGGAACTAGAATGCAGGTGGAGGCAGTGTGGCAGCCTCACCATCAAGGCAGAGCGAACTGAAGCATAAAGGCATGCAATCGTAAACGAGACGATGTGTGGAATTCGTGTGTGTGCTATTCATTTATTTCGGCTATAGCCTAAGCAATAGGACATAACTTCCCTGTGGCCCAGGCAAGGCAATTCCATGCCATATGAACTTGATTTGTAGTGTTTGGTGTCAGAGACCAGCTCATTTTAAGGGGTTCCTCTCTCTGGTTAGCAATTTCCAGTCACACATTAGTTCTTTTTCTAATATATAGAATGGACACCTTATACCCTTAAATTAGACAGCAGAGAGGGCTGTCTCCATATCAGAATGTACTCCTCTTCATGTGGTTGAGCATTGTCTCTGGAAAGTGGCTTTTCGTAGTGGCCCTACTTTATCAAGTAGGGTCTTGATCCTTTATCCACATTTATGACCAAGAAACTAGTCGTCACCAAAAATGTAGAAGCAGAAGAAATATATTCACATCTAAACCAAGGCATTGAAGAAGAGGCCATTTTTCCTTCTCCTGCCCACAGGCTTGATATTGAGCATGGCAGGACCTTAGGAGAAAGCAGAGTCTGGGTCCCAAGTCTCTATATCAAGGAAGGCAACCCCAGAAAATATGGGCGAACAACTATGCTTCACTGCCACACAGACAAAAGATAAGCTCTGGATATACCAAGGCCACTGCATGTTTTCAGGTTGCTGTGTTATAGCCATCAGCATCACCCTGATACAGATACTGAAGGAATAAATTTTCAGGTAAGGGAAAAAAAAAAAAAAAACAGTAAGACAACACTTAGATTACAGTGTCTTCTTACATAGGAACAGCCAATGAGTATCTTCTGTGTTAGTTACATTTCTGGGTGCTATAACCAAAAACCTGACAAGAAGCATCTCAAGGAGAGGTTTATTTAATTCTCATTCTAGGGTACAGTTTACCATGATGAAGTGGTGAAGTCATGGTGGCTGGAGCATGACATGGCTGGTCATGTGGTGTACTTGCTAGTTTTATGTCAACTTGATACAAGCTAGAATCATTAGAGAGGAGAGAGCTTCAATTGAGAAAAATGCCCTCATAAAGCATTTTCTTGAGAGATGCATGGGAGGGCCAAACCATTGTAGGTGGGGCTACTCCTGGGCCTGTGGTCCTGGGGACTATAAGAAAACAGGCAGGGCAAGCCTTGAGAAGCAAGCCAGTATGCAGCACCTCTCCATGACCTCTGCATCAGCTTCTGCCTCAAGGTCCCTTCCCTGTTTGAGTTCCTGTCCTGACTTCCTTTAAGGATGAACTGTGAAGTGGAAGCAGAATCCAAATAAACCCTTTCTTCCCTAAGTTTTTTTGGTCATGGTGTTTCATCACAGCAATAGATGAATGCTATCCAGAGTCAGTATGGAAAGATGGAAACTGGTTCTTAGCTAACTTTCTCTTTTTGATGCAGTCCAGGACCCCAGCCCATAGGGTGGTACTATCAACCTCAATTAAACTAATCTAGTAACTCTATTGAAGACATGCTTAGAAGCATGTTTCTATGGTGATTCTAAATCCCATCAAGTTGACAAGATTTACCATCACACCTACAGAGTAATGATTCACCTCTAACATAAGCAACAGCACAGATTTGTTTTCTCTTTCCAAGACTAGCTTCTAGCCACGATCCAACAGTGCAGGTTGGAGATTTCAGCAGAGGAAAGGATGGTATCCTGTCCTCATTTATCCATCCATGGGAACAAAAGCTGCTAAATGGTTTTCGCTGAGTTTCTATGTATTTATTTTTAAATGCATAGCTTGTTTTGTTCCAGGCAAGATTTTAGACAGCTTACAAGATGGCTTAATTTAGAAATGAAAATGAAAGGAAAAAGTCAAAACAGGGCGGGACCATGAAACGGAAGTCAAGAATACAGCTAAATATGTAATCACCAATGGCTTACATACTTGCCACAAATTTGGATCTGAGATATCTGGAAACTGAATCAAATGTGATGTGTTCTCTGTTATAATGTTCAAAATTAACTTCTCAATATCCTTATTCATCATAGTCCAGAAGCTCCACAGAGGACAGAGCCTATGCATTTCACAGTACTTAATCCTGTGCCCATATGATCTAGTCAAATCCCCAGTCCAAAGCAAGACCACAAAAAAGTATGTGGATGAGATGCTGATGCGGCCTGAGGTTCAACCACTCTTAACACAGAAACCCAGACACATTCACTCCCCAGATCCTTGAAATATGAGTAAACATGACAGAGTAGCAAGTTGTCTCATCACAGACCTATGATGGGTCCAATGGCAGATGAAAACAGTGCCCTATACCTGGGATATCATTTCCAGAAATCCATGTGTCCACGAAAACAGAGTAAACACACAACCCCAAAATAATAATTTCTTCATGGATGTGTTATTCATGTTCACAACCTCCATTCTTAGCCAGAAGGGTGTAACCTTGAGAATTGGCATCTACTGGAAGGAAGGGATGGAATATACAACTCATTAACAGCCCTCCCCTCAACACTGTGCTTCTTGAAGTATCTTAGATCTTAACAAGGGTGTGGCTTTGGCTTTGATCTTGGACTTATACAGACCATTATAAAGAAGTCATTTGCTTATACTAGAAGCTGCATTTCCCAAGGGGATAATTGAAAGGCTTTATCAATCCTGTTAGTGAGGGGCTCCCCAGTGAAACTGTAATTGGTTGGACCAAAGTACAAAATAACCTACTTTTATTACCAAATGAGACCTTTCCTTTGTGTTTGCTAAGGCTTTATGCCTGGTCTGTTTCGTTTTGTTTGTTTATTTGTTTTTATTTGTTTGTTTGTTTTTTGCTTTGGCTTTTGATTCTGTGACTGAGGTAGCAAAGTCAGCAATGTTTCTTTAGAAGGAATGGAAGATGTCCTGTTTAAGTGGCAGAGTATAAAGGCCAATAGAGACATCAGAGATCAGGGCTATGGCTGAGGTAAATTACTAAAGATCAAGGCAGAAGGAGATTCACAAATCCTACATGTATATAGAGCACATGTCCTCAAGTAGGTTGACAAGTGAGTAAACTGGGCTTTCGGTCAACAGAAACCAAGCTGCATAACCCTCAGGCTCTATCTGCACTGACCCAGTCAATGTGACAGCACCCCCTAGAGTTTTCCTGCTTATCCGTCAAGCAAGACACTGAGAGGGCTCACCCCTAGGAAACAGCATTGACAAAGTGTTTCAGGTGAGCTCTGTGCTCTGTAAGGACTTTTAAAGCATTATTTCACTTCCTCATGCTATTCTAAATAAGCATTGCTGTGGCCATTTACCAAAAGTGAAATGGACGTGGAAAGGTGAAAATGATGTTTTACATAAAAAATGAAACCAGAACTCCAGACAGAGCTTCTGAATTCACACTTTGTGCTCTTAATTGCTTTAATGTACTTTCTTCCTATAAAGGATGGGGGAAAAATACTGTCCAGATGTTGTATAGAACAACTTTTGAGTTTTGCCCTATCAGCTCCCTAAGGTTTCCTTGCTGAAACTGATACCTTGCTCAAGAGGACATTTATGTTAGAATGTCAAGGCAGTAAGAATGTTCTCCAGGGCACAGAGGCACCGGCACAGCAGATCTGGCCTTACAATTGCTCACTGCATGTGGGGATGAATGCTACCTCTAACAGAGATCATGGCAGTGCTAGGGCATGTATCAAGTACAGCCAGTTAACTTCTCCCTCCTGAGGCAAGCAGATGCCTTTTGTTCTCCATAGCAAGAGCTGTTGGGTGCACATTCAAAGGCAAAGCACAGCTGGGGACACTCTGAAGGCAGCAAATCTGAGCATGGGGCAGCAATGGATCTTTCTGAGCTGGAACTGTCACTGGAGAGTGATCCCTGCCTGGTGGCAATAGGGCTCCCACATCCACAAGACACCTGTCTGCCATATACAGAGGAAATGGAAATAAGACACAGCAAATGACATGTTCACAGCAAGATGTTCAGGCATCCCAGTGACTTCCTGCTCTCAGAGAAATCAGTCAAGAATCGAGGAAGCTCAGCAGGCCTCAGCTTCCCCTTCATCTGTCTTATTCTCCATCAGCTTGTTTCTCAATGATATTTTCATCCTTCTGGTTTTTCAGACAGGGTTTTAAACTTGTAGCCGTGTTATACTGAAACTCAATGCATGGTCCAGACTGGCCTTGAAATTATAGCAACCTTTTGCCTCAACCTCTGGGGTGTTGAAATTCCAGGGGTGATCTACCATGCCAGATTCCATTCGGTTTTGGTTTTGTTGTTGTTGTTGTTGGTTGGGTTTTTTGTCTTCTAAGTGTAGATTTAATTTTTCTCCATCTGTTCTTCCTTTTTTGCTTCCTTCCATCCTTCTGTTCTCCACCCTTCCCCCTCTTTTCTTGCTTTTCCTGACTTCTCCTCTTTTCTTCCTCCCTTACTCTTCCCATATACCCTTCTCTCTCCTTCACTCCTCCCTCTCTTCTTTCCTCTCCCCATCCCCCTATTTTGTCCTTTGCCTCTCCCCATTCTTCTTGCTCATCTTATCCTCTTATCTCTTCCTATATGAACAGACAGATCTAAGTCTGATGGATTATTTCTTCATTTCTGGACTCTGTACACATAAACCCAGAGCTGCAGTCCAACCAATCACACTATTCCATGTCTCCCACCCCATTTCTCCAGTGGTCATTCTCTGAACACCTGACACACAGACTTTCTTCTAGGTCTTGACACATACCCAGCCTCACTCCAAGATACTATTCTCCAGGACAGCAACTACCAATAGGTGGTAGGTCCACCTGTGGCTTGAAGCTGGGACTTGTCTCCATTCTGGAGCCTACACTCAACTCATTGGCCCCAAAGCTCATATTTTTGGCTAAGGCCAGACAGGAAATTATACAGAAAGAAAACACAAGGCTTCTTTTACCTAAAGCCATTCAGTCAACATAAGATATGATTTTAAAATGTCACAGAGCCTATTTTAAAGTTTCTTCTGCATTATATTTATTTGCTTACAATTTTGAATTTTTACCCAGACAGCTTCTAGGGTGAAATAACAAATATTTCCTATATTTCCACATTATGCCTTCTAAGGTTTGTTTTGGGTTTTTGTTGTTGTTTTTGTTGTTGTTGTTGTTGCCGTTGTAATGACACATTGAGGGTAGTTCATTAATGAGGTGAAATAAAAGACATATGAGTGGGTATTGATAATTAAACTGCTGGGGAGACAGATATGGGACATGCTTAGGAGATAGAGAAAGAGGATTAAGAGTTAAGACCAGCCTCAAGGACAAAGAACTCTGAGGCCAACCTAAGCTGCATGAGACTCTATCTCAGATAACAGAGGGCTAGAGTGATGGCTCAGTGGTTAAGAGCACTTGCTGCTCTTCCAGAGAGAATATTTTTTTCCAGAAGTAGGAAGCATTCAGAGAATTTTCAGGCCAAAAGCATATCAAAATACAGAAAATGATATGTGAAACCTAAACAAATAAATCAATACTATATGAAAGTCCCATAAATCAAGAATAGGTAGATGTGTTCCAGGAATTCAGCTTTTGAAAACCAATTAATGTAATTCCCTATAATAACAAAAAGGACAAAATGAATTACAGGCATCCCAGTGCATATATAGGAAAAACTACTCATAACCTTTAGTATCAACATGAGTCATCAACATGACAAGAGTTGGGTGAGAATAAACTTCCTTAATCTTAACCATGTTGTATTCTAACATCCAGAAATATTTAATAGGAAAACATTGAAAGTTATTTCTCTGAGATTGACATTATGGCAAGGAATCCTATCTTAATTACTTCCATTCAACACTATCAAGCGCCAAGCCAATCTAATACAAGGAAAATAAGAATTAAAACAATAAAATATAAAAGTATGTCATTGCTTTTACAATGTTGAAATACTCAGAAAGTCTAAAACAGAGTTAATAAACTATTAGAATGCACAGAACTGTGGGAAGTGATTGGACACAAGGAACTCTAAAATTAAAGTCTAATGCAGCGATATAATTTATGTAAAAAAAAATGAAATAAAAAACAATCTACAAAGGCATTAAAACATCAAATATTTAGAAATGAATTTTTATAGGGTATAAAACCCATATGAGTCTTTGCAAACCAAGTTTTACCAAGATATCTAAATTTTAAATAAATAACAGAGCAAAGCATACTTATAAATATAGACACTCTCCATTGTTAGATGCAATCATTCTCAATTTCATCTTTGGTTCACTGAATTTTACCCGACGCCCATGTAGTTGCATCTGCAGCCATAGCCAAGTAAGGTCTTCCTAAGCCATTTCTGTAACAAGCAACCAAAACACTGTGTATAGGTGTGTATGGAGGAATCCCTTAAACTATTTAAAGACCATTCAAACTAAAGTCATGGAAAAAGAAAGCGAGCGGGCGGTGGTAGTGCATGCCTTTAATCCCAGCATTTGGGAGCAGAGGCAGGCGATGTCTGAGTTCGAGGCTAGCATGGTCTACAGAGTGAGTTCCAGACAGCCAGGGCTACACAGAGAAAACCCTGTCGAAAAACCAAAAAAAAGAAAGAAAGAAGAAGAAGAAAGAAAAAGAGAAAGAAGAAGAGAAGAAAGAGAAAGAAAGAAAGAAAAGAAGAAAGAAAGAAAGAAAGGCAGGCTAGGAGCATTTATCAGAACAATGACTGTGCTCAGGACCACAGTTTTGTACTCATCCTTTGTGCAGCTGCAGTCGGTTTAAAATCAACTTTGTGAACCATGACAAGCTACAGCTCTGGCCATAGGAGATATCAGGGCTACGCTTCCTGAAAGGTCCGTTCTTAGGTGCTCCTTGTTATTTGACTTGCAGTTCCCTGGTTAAGCTGACTCACAACATTTGTCTTAACTTAGCTAACACAAATCATTCGTTTGAACAGTCTTTACCTCAGAAATTGCCAAAAGCAGTCAGGGAGCCTGTGAGTAGGTGACTGGGGCATGCAATCTGAACAAGAAGAAAGAGAATAGAGAAAAGTGAAGAGTGAGAAGTCTAAGGATGCCATGAACACCAACATAAGCATAACTATATCCAGAAAGAAGACAAAAGAGAAGGCAAAAAAACATTGAAGCAATGGCCAAGCATACCTAAATCCAATGAAAAACCATTTGTCACACACTAAGAAGTTCAACTGATTCAAACAAGGTAGTTCAAAGAGAGTCACATTCAGACACTCGCAGCCAGATACAGGAGACAAGTCTTGAAAATGGAAAAAGAAAACCAGTCATTAACACAACCCAAGAATCACGGAGCTATTCGAAAAAGAACAAAGTTGGACAACTCACACCCCGTCAGAACTTACTGTAAAGCTAGTTATGCAATGGTGTGAGACTGGGTGGGTGGGAGAGACTGCAGTCTGGAAATAAATCTTCATATTTATAGTCAGCTGGTTGAAAAAGATACCACTGACATCATGAGGAAGTAATCCGGAAATTAGATATCTCGTGGATAAAATGAGCTTACACCTTTACATCATATCAAAAATGACTCAAAACGATTCAGAAGTTTGAATACAATCAACTTCTAAAAGCAACAGAGGAGAGCTCTACAGAGATAGCTCAGCTGGTAAAGTACTTATTGCTTAAGCATGAGTACCTGAGTTCAGATTCCCAGCACCCAGGTAAAAAGCCAGGTGTCAGAGTGCATGCCTATTATCCCTGAACTGTGAGGTGGAGACGTGTGTGTGTGTGCGTGTGCATGTGCATGTATGACTTTGAGACAAGTTATCACTGTGTCACCTTGGCTGTCTGGAAACTCACTATACAGACAAGACTGGCCTAGAACTCACAGAGATCTACCTGTGATCTGTCTTCCAAGTGCTGGGACTAAAAAAATATGCCACTACATCTGACAAATATTTTAATTTCAAATGACTGTCATAACCAAATGAGTATAAAAAATTCACTGTAGAAAATATTTGCAGAATTTATACTCAAGAAAGTACTCATATTCATAATTTACAAAAGCTCATATATCCAATAACACAAAACAATCAAAGAATGGGAAAATTATGCCTAGAAATGTCATCAGTTCTGAAACAGCTAATTTTATACATTGTAGGTGGTAATTGGAGGAATATATAAACAAAACCACAGTAAAATACATTCACATGGAGAGTAAGTATAATAAATGAAAAGGAATAAAAATGAATTCTGAAGGTGTAGAAACATAGATAATGGCACATCACCGGTGATAAGAACATTGTGCAAATACTTTGAAAGACATTCCAGCAGTTTCTAGAATGTTAGAGGCAGACCTTAGAGGAGCCACTAATCCACTTTTAGTTATCTACTCAAGAACAAGGAAAATGTTGAATGACATGTGAATATTTACTTCAGTCTTGTTCAAGTAGAAAAAAATTACAAGTAAGCTACATGTCTATTAACTGCGGACTAGATCACTGAAGTGTAATGTATCCACTAAAGTGAATAGGACTTAGCAATAAGGAGTTGAGATGGCTCATTGAGTAAAAGCAGTTGCCACCAGACCTGACGAATCCCCAGATCCCTCATGATGGAAGGCCAAAGCTGACTCCTTCCTGCAACTGGTCTTCCAACCTCCATACACATCTAGGCATGCATGTGCATACACACATAAGGAATATATTAATAAAAAATAGCTTTCAAATGCAATAATGATGCATGCCACAGTACCAGATGAGGTTCATTTTCTTGACATTAAGTGAAATAAGCCAGATACAAAAAGCCTCGTATTACCTAATTCTGTACAAGAAACTCAAGAATAAGCAAAATACAGAACCAAAAATAAGTGCTGGTTGCTTGGAGCTGTGGTTGGAAACGGAGATTAATATAGACACATGTGATCTTGTATGGATAAAAAATGTCTTGAAATTGATTTATGGTGATGGCTGCACTTGGCAAGGTTACTAAATATAATTGAATCGTATATTCAAACTGAGTGAATTTAATGTTATATAAATAAAATTCAATAAGGCTATTAAGGAACAATAAGTCCAAACCAGCAGTGTTATGGACTGAATGCTCACATATCCCCAACATGGCTGCAATTGTATCTGGCCTCTGGGAGGTAATTAGATAATGATCATGGAACTTTGGTGAATGAGAGCTTCCCTGCCTCCCCGCCCCCCATACCTTCTCCGTGTAATGATAGCAGTCTGCCACACAGAAGAGACCTTCCCACCTGCCTCATGCCACCAGCACTTGCTATGTCAAACTGCTGGCCAATGACTTCAGTCTCTAGGACTGCGAAAAATTAAGTCTGAGCCAACCAGCTTATGGCTATTCATTAAAACAGCTGAGATGACTAAAAGATAAAATGAGAATGGAAGAGAGACTGGGTAAGAGTGCTTGCCACACAAGCATGGGAACCTGAGTTCAAATCCCCATCACCTATTTAACAGGCCAACGTAGCTGTACCCATATCCTTAGCATTGAGGGGTATGGGAACAGAGACAGGCAGATTGTTCAGCTTGCTGGCCACCAGCCTAGCTCCAGATTCATCAAGATACCCTACCTTCAAGGAGTGATGGAGTGATAGACTGACTCAACACCTTGCCTCACATGTGCAAGACGACACACTCAACACACACACACACACACACCACAAGGATGCATTTATAATCTCACACAAGTAAAACTAAAATGTTTATAAATAAGCATAGCAACATCAGCAGGGTTTAAAAAGAGAACCAGTCTATAGTGCAAACTTTTGCTTTCTCTAAGTTTGAAATATCTCACACTTTCCAATTTTAACAATAAATCGATGAAGATGTTTACTCCCCGAGACACAACGCTGTCCATAGGGTTGTATCTTGCCATGACTGGAAGGTACTTCTGAGGTAGCTATATCATTGTTATTGTTGCTGTTTGAGTTATCGAAAATCTATGCTTGGTAATTGCTTAGTGGTTTTTACTCATCTTCAGCAACACTTGACTTAGAACTGGGGCAGAGGAGATCATTGTCAGCTTAAATCAGTGCCTTCTGTTCTCCCAGATCCAATGAGAGTTTCCACAGATACCTTAGCCACTCAAGAGTTTCTTCCTGAGAACGCTGAATCTTCTAATTAGAAAATATTGCTGTCACAGTGAATAGATACGGTGATGTGAGACGAAGAAGAGGAACCAGGAGATAAGCAGACTCATTTGCTCAGTGATTCTCTTCTCCACCGGGTCCCCTCTCAGCTCCTGATAGCCAAAGCTTACTCCCACAGGTGCAAATTATCCTCTCTACAAACTTGGGTCAAATCCAACATTTTCATGAATTAGTAATAATATCCTTTTACACGCATTGATTCCCTAAAAGTGTAATGGGATAGCAGAAAATGTGATTATCGTGTTATTGCAATTTTTTTTCTGATGAAAAAATGTAGGCACAGGGTACAAGCTGGCTAAGGATCATCAATATTCTCAGTATGCATGTAGCAGAACCAGAAAAAAAAATCTGCTTTATTGTGTTAAGATCAGGCTACAGAAGAATGTATAGACCAGGATATTATTCATTTTGACATTAGACATGTACAGATAACACAGAAATACATATTCAAAACTACATTCCAGATCTTTACCACCGAGGCCTCGCCTTCTCCATAGTCTTCCTTGTTTCTGTAAATGGTAACGATCCCTCCAGCCATTCAAGACAGATTTTCAGCCCTTCCTGGGGCTTCCTGTTTTCCCTCCCATCCCCACTACATCAGCATACATGACTGTCTATCTTTTGACAACGTCCAGAAATCCACCATATCCCAATAGACACCTCCACTTTCGATAGCCATTGCCTCAAGTATTCACATCAGATCTTCTAACATACCCCATGTCTGCCTAAAACCTGACAGCAACTCAGTCACTAGTTAATTAAACCTTCCAGGTTCACTGCATCCTCTAAGTTGGAAAGCCTCACCTCCGGGAGTTCCTCTTCTGCTTCCCTCTAGGGTTCCCTCTAACCCTCCCCTAGACCTTCATGCTACATACCAGACAACCCCCACCCACTGCACTGACTCATCTCTCCAGGTTGCAGGTAGGTTCTGCCATCTCTGCCTTCACGTACTTAAATATGAACTTTCCATTAAGCCTCAGCTGGACCCCCATCTTCTAGCCTCAGCTGTTGCAAAGCAGACTCCACTCCCTGCCATGTACTTCCTCTTTCAAAAGGGGGACCTTGAAGCTCCACTCATAGAGTTGCAAGGGCTTCCCCTTTAGCTCTGTTCCATACACCCCCATAGTCTACAGAGAAGAGACTAAGCAATAGATTAAAGATAGAAACACGGGCATGTAAGGATAAGCTCATTGTGGTCTGCAGTGACCAATCCCAGACTCAAATGTGGACCTCTTTACTTCCTTTTCTAGAAGACCACAATGTCTTTGAGGTGATAGTTAACCCATTGAAATCCACAGTACTCATATGCCCTTGACTCTGGTTTCTAAAGCAATATTTTTAGGCTTGGTCTCTTGATCTCCCCAGGAGTGCATCAAGTCAGCCAGGCTCTAAGCAGTAGGAATCAAGAATCAAAGGCACTGATAATCCCATGTGGGATTACCGGAAAAGCTTTCTATCACTGCCTCCGCAGAGCAGAGCAGAGAGCCACTTCAGTTACCTCCCCACTGTGTTTTATGAATATTTTGGTACTTGGGGTTCAGTTCTACCAGGAATCTTTTTACCTCTTGCTCTGACAAGTAGTTAAAACTTTATAGCCTCTTAGGTGGACAGTGTCATCGACTGAGTCCTGAGCCCCCACTGTTCTAACCCCTGGGCCAACTCAGGCACAGGGCCATCCTGTTGATGCACACACAATGGGCCCACTGCTCACTTATTACCCAAAAGCAGTGAGTGTTGTAGTTGGAGGATTATGTGATATTATGGGAACACAGAACATGGGTGTCTTAGTCAGGGTTTCTATTCCTGCACAAGCATCAAGACCAAGAAGCAAGTTGGGGAGGAAAGAGTTTATTCACCTTACACTTCCACATTGTTGTTCATCACCAAAGGAAGTCAGGGCCAGAACTCAAGCAGGTCAGGAAGCAGGAGCTGATGCAGAGGCCATAGAGGGATGTTACTTACTGGCTTGCTTCCCCCAGCTTGCTCAGCTTGCTTTCACTCAAGACTACCAGCCTAGGGATGGCACCACCCACAATGGGCCCTCCCACCCTGAATCACTAATTGAGAAAATGTCTTACAGCTGGATCTCATGGAGGCATTTCCTCAAGGGAGGATCCTTTCTCTGTGATAACTCCAGCTTGTGTCAAGGTGACACACAAGACTAGCCAGTACATGGGGCCACACCTGCTATTTATTTTGTATATACATAAGTGTGTGTGTGTGTGTGTGTGTGTGTGCACATGAGTAGGTGTGCACCCCTGTGTATGTGTGGAGACCAAAGGAGCATGTGATATATTCTGCTCCATCACTCTCTGAGGTCTTCTCCTCTGCTATGTTTTAAATATATACTTGGTGGATATTTTACCCAATAGACAATAAAATTATAAATCATTTTAATCAGAGGGGACTTGAGGGATGAAAAATGAGAAGGACAAGGGTGGATCTTCAAGTAGTGGGAAAACAAAGCAGCATGAAGGAACAAGAAAGAAAACCATGACAAATACCACATATACTTTAGTCTGAATGTGTGTCCCCAAAGTCCATATATTGAAATCTTAATTCTCAAGGTCATGGCCAGGAAATAGAACCGTTGGGAGGCAAATAAGTCGTGTAGGCAGAGTCATCATGAACAGGGTTAGTTCCCTTATTAAAGAGATTCCAGAGATCCCCACTGCTGTTCACACTCTGTAAGGGCACAGCAAGAATGTGCCATCTATGCAAACAGGCTCTCCACAGACACCAAATAGACATTCTCTTAGGCATACTGTCCACAAAGTTATGAAAATTAAATTTTTGTTGTTCTTAAGCTACCCAGCCTATGAGGTTTTATTATTGCAGCCCAAATATGCTAATAGCATGGTAGAGAAATTGAGATGTATTTATTTTCTTAGGTAGGCAACAACAAATAGCAAGTCCATGCAATGCCAAGCCAATTTATTACAAATCCTTACATTTACCAAGAAACTAAGCATGCAAAATCAGGGAATTTAGATCATTTAGAGAAAAACAATGTAAAATCATTGGGAAATTGGCCATTAACAGGATAGGGAGCAAGAGCCTATGGAGAGGGACACATCACCAGCATTTTGTCACTTTTCCCTCATCACATTGGCCAATTTGAACACAGGGACTGAGAAGCTGAGACTATCCCCAGAGAACTTCAAGATGTTCATGAGAGTGAGGAACAAAATCGGAAGTCCCTGAAGAGTTTGTTCAGTCACCTGTCAGGACCCTGAAAGAGAGAGCCCTATGACTGGGGAACACCTGAAACTGACCATCTCTTACAAATTTTAACCCTCACATTTGGTAAGTTATCTATATCTAAGCAAAGTTTCTGCAATGATGGGTGAGCCCAAGTTGGTGCCATTTAACAGGAGCTATGATGCCACTTGAAATGTGGCCAGTGCAACCTGAGAAGTCAACTTCTCGTTTATTTAATTTTAACTATGTTAAATGCAATATTGAATAGACATGTGAGTTTTTCTTTGGATGACAAGAGTGACTTCATCCGTGATCTGGCCTCTTTCGCAGAGTGACATTCATCAGCGAATGGTTAGCCCCGGTGTATGAAGGCCCCACCTCTTTCCCAATTTAGAACCTCGTGAATTTATGCCAATTCAGCCACAGAGCTGCCAAGGCTAAGGACACCTCACAGTCCAGGTTTCCTTATGTGACCCTTTCTCTGTTCCTCCCTAGACACTGACAACTCTCTCACTTCCAAAGTCACCCCTGAATGCTAATCTCTACCTGGGTGTGAATCCCTGTGGTACTGAGTGCTTCAGTAGTGCAAAAGTACAAGTAAAAACACAATATGAAGCTAAGTCTAATAAGCTGGCAGAGGCCCCAGTGCTGGTAGGACTGACCCACAGACCCTGCAAACTAGCAACCTGAATGCTGAAGCTACCACGGACTGTAGATTGGGACAGGATAGTGGAAGAAAACACTCATCAGCTTATGGGACACATCAATCATGGAGAACAGTCACTGACAGTGAAAACAGTTGCTTGCAAGATATTGGAGTTGAATGCCTATGTAAGCTTTGATAGGTGCACTGGAAAACATACATAGCTGAGATTTCAGAGGTGAGTGTAAGACTTACAGAGCTTCCTCAGCAGGGAGATCCTTTTAGTGTGAGGGCAGAGGGAGCTGAGAACCAGGCCCAAAATGGGACTTTCAGAGTAGCTAAGTTGAAACCAAATCCAGAGTCTTAATTGCAACCTTGTGGCCCCAAAGTCTTAATTGCAAACCTTGTGGCCCCTGGTGCATGGGATGGGTGACATCTACATAAAGAAGAGACACTTAACCTACAGAAAAAATGTCAGGGTCCTCCCTGTGAAGAGCTAGCACTAATTTCAGAATTAGACAATGCAGAATCCTCTTTATACAACATAAGCACACCCATCTGGGTGTGAGCCCACCTCCCCCAATGGCTTGGGCTCAAAGGCAATCTAATCTGTCTGAGAATTACCAGTTCTGATACGAGAGGTAAGGGTTCCATTGAACATGCTCTGAAATAGAATATAGATGGTACCTCACCTGGGAAAGGGCAGAGCACAAGCTTGGAGACACCCAAGTGTGTTAATTATGAAGAGAAGAGCTCTTATAGGATACTGGAATTACTTCATGCAAGACCTGGGATGTGCTGAAGATTCCAATAAGACAGTACCTGGAATCGTGAAAAGAAAGGATAGTCCATACCAAACAACACAGGCATGTGGGTGGGTGTCCAGTGGGTGATGGAAAAGGCCTGCAGAAGTGGATATGTCCACATGAGTATTCAGTAGGTCTCTCTTACCTTCAGCTTCCATTCCTATAGCTTCAGTCAAAGCTCCAAACTGGTAACATTTGTTTTAATAATTCAAAAGAGAGAAATACACAGATACATGCATACATGCATGCATGTATGTATGCATGTATATGAGCATCTTATGTATATATTATATTGATATAATTGTTCTAATTTATCATTTAAACTGTGTCATATTTAAGGTGTCTCAGCATCCATGCTGCCAGACAAAACTATACCAAGATGCCCTGACCTGAGGTTGGTGGCTGGAGATTCAGTTATTGTGAGAGTTTCTGGGAGGGAGAGAAGTGTCCAAAAGCAGAAACAGAAACTGAGGAATGAACTTGTCCTGCAGAAATCAGCTATGTTTCTTCACCTGTGTCACTCTTGTTCTTCTTGAGTCTTTATATGCTTCTCAAAGATCTGCTCTGCTTACATGCACTCTGGCCCAGTGGGAGACGAAGTGGAATTAAAGACTGCCCAAGGACTCAGAGGGAAGTAGAATCGTACTGATGCCCTGAGAACTTTGGCAGCCACCATACCCTGGGGGAGGGAGTACCAGTGCCCTTCAAGGATCATTCTCATCTGGAATACAGTTTTCTGGTTGCTGTTTTTACTATTGCTGAGTCGTCAAATACTAAATAGAGTACAATTCTGCAGAGAGGGATTTTTTTTTTTAATATGATGCACTAACCAAGAATGGAAGTAATTTTTCTCACCAATTAATACATATCATCTTAATGACTCATAACTAAAAGTACTGCCTGGCTGCTGCAGCATATAAAGTGCCTACTGTGTGCCACCTTCCGTCCAACGGAGTTTACAGGAATTAAATATTTTCTGTTTTTTTTTTTACAACACCTTAATGAGAAAAAGTTTCATATCACTATGTAATGAAAAGAACTGAGATCTAAAGAGTCTGAATAGCTTCCTAGAGGCTAGACTGCAAAGAGGTGATGATACTCAGTACTCAAAGCCAGGCAGTTACCTCAGGATGGGCACTGTTCATGGCTGGCTGTGCTGGGTTACCTCTCACAAGAGAAAAAGGACTTAGCAGAAAGTCAGAGTCTGGTAGCAACCCTCTTAGATGCAAGAGTCTGCTTTAGTGCTCTGGGTCTTAGCAGCGGAGCAGGGAAGTGGGCACCGCTCTTTGGAGGCTGCGCTGTGAAGTCGTGTTTGAACTGAATCAGAGTGGATCAGCATGAAAGTTGAGCTGTGGTCAGCAATGCACCACAGTAGCCACGGCCAGGTGGGGCATGACGGCAGGAAATCCATGGCAAGGCTTCACTGAGTGGCTACCATCACAGAAAGAGCCCCCAGACCCAAGAAGAGGAGCTTGGAGAACAGCAGTTCTCCATGATGAGAGGTTTCTGTGTTTAATTAAAAGAGTGAGCCTCTATGTTTGTTTTCATTAACCAGGCCTTGGCAGGCAAAATGAGTGCTTTGTCCCTGCCCAGAGAGAGGCAAAGCAGGATCCATTCGTTGCAACATGGAGGCAAAAAGGGAAAGTCCAGAGGGTTCATGGCCAGTGAGCTCCAGGCCTCCTTCCCAAAGCACAGCCTCCAGGTGGACCACTCTGTCCTTCCTGCAGACTGATACATGCTACCTCTGGTCTCAGCTCAGCACCATCACCCCAGACTCCATCATTCTGCCATTGCTGACATGATTGCAACTTGCCTGGAACATGGATGGGAAGTGACCTCCACTCAACTGTTTCAATAACAGTTCAACTGTCTAATGGTATTTCCCTGGACTCTTATCCTTTCAGACTCCCTCACAAGGAGGCATGCCTCCTTCCCTTCCCCAGACAACTGGCCATCACTCTCCACATAGACAGACAAAATGGAATCAGAGACCAGAAGACAGAACTTGCTCAAAGCCTATGGTCAGTAGAAGATAGCTAGTTCAAGATCTTCCAGTTCCACAGCAGAGCCTGCCCACTGACCTTTGACCTCACAGTCAGCTTAATTGAGCCCCTTTCCTTCTACAGAAATACCAGCCCAGGAGTTGTGGTTTTTTTTCTCTTCATGACCTTGGTCCTCAAACTTGGTATTGTAGGTTCAGAGTCATGTGCTTTCTGCCTGCTCACCTCTGCTCTTCCAAACACATACCAGCCATACAAGCTCCTTTTTCCCTAATGTGGACATATCATACATCTCCACTCACAAGTTGCTACTTGTTGCATCTTTGTCAGAGTTTTTTGCCACCCCCACAAAGCCCTCCCCATCCTGCTTCTCCTTTCCCATCACTTCCCTAAGGTACTCCCTGGATCTATCCAGGTGCTCCCAACTATAGTGATTATGTGCAAATTAAACTGCACCTGTTTAGTTGATCCTGCAGCTCCTGAACCTTGCATTGTATGTACCCCCAGCATCTAGCATCTATCTACCTGATTGTACCACACATGCACACACACACACACACACACACACACACACACACACACACTGTAATATAAATGGGAAATAAATGAAAAAGTTTAACCACTGTACAGATATTGGACTTAGGTAACCTTGAAAATCCATCTTAGGATTCAATTAGAACATCTCTTTAGACAGAAGAGGGACACTTGTATTCCATTCACTTAAGAAAATGCTCTCTGAGAAACAGTCACCTTCCTTGTCTGTTGTTGAGCAGAGAGCTTAGGCTCTCTAGTTTAATTATGCTGCCTGCAGAGATCCCCGTCTAGGTTCATGTCTCAGGAAGGAGGCAATGAAGATGTCAAAGGTGCCAGTTTCACTGCGGAGAAAAAGCCTGGCCAGTGCATCCCACAGAATTGGCTTTGAAATAAGTCCAGAGCAAATGAGCCTGGAAAGACCCCTCACCTGCTGAACAGGTCCAGATGGGTTCTTTCAAATGCTGAGTCTCAGCTCATAAGCCCATTCTGCCTGTCATTTGTTTAACACAGCTGCAGCATAAAGATGGCTTCCAAGCTTTGTTGAGAACCAATTGTTGAAAACAAATGTCATACCCAGCTGTCTGCTTTTACACTTAGCTAAATCAGGACCAAAGAATGAACATGGTTCTCACACTGAAAAGCCCCTTCTCCCATACCAGTATCACCCAAAGGAGCCAAGTGAAGTTTATTTATTTATTTATTTCCTGGTCTTTTAAAAAACCTAAACTAAAATAAAATACATTCAAAATCTTCTACTCAATTGCTTATGTTAACTTGTCCACTAGCCTTGAAAGTCTTTCTGATCCAGGGCATCTTAGCATCCAAAATGAGAGTTAAAAGAGAGTATAACAAATGATTTCCACTTGAGATTCTATCAATGACCAAGTACACACAGAAGGATTACAGCACCCCAGTCAAGGGATAAACAGACTTTGACTGAATCCTACTTTTGTTACTCTTTACCTATGTGGCCTTGGAAAAGTCATTTAGCCTCTCTGGATATCCGTGTCCTTATTTGTAAATAGAAATGCAAAGAGCACATATCTGTTATGGTGGTTATTCCTAGTTGTCAACTTGACTACATCTGAAATGAACTATAATCCAGAAAATTGAGGTCATGCTTTTAATCCATATCTTGAGGCACAGTGGCCATGGGAAGCTTAGATCCAGGCAAGGTAGTACATGCCTTTAGTCCCAGGAGACTGAGGCAAGCAGATCTCTGAGTTCAAGGCCAACCAGGGACAGAGAAAGTTCAAAATCCAGGTGTGGCAGTACACACCTTTAGTCTGGGACATACCTTCTGCTGGAGGCCTACATAAGGACAAAGGAAGAAAGAGGACTCACAGTTCTTCGTTCGCTTGCATTTACTTGCCAGCACATCTGTTGGAACCTAATCTAACCTAATCTAATGTTCTTCAGGATTCCAGCTTATACAGAAGACCAGCAGAAACAACTAGCCTCTTGGACTAATAGATGAGTTAGTCCGGGTTCTCTAGAGTCACAGAATTTATGCAATGTCCCTATATATTAAGAAAATGTATTGTAATGACTTCTAACAAACCCCCAAAATGGGCAGCTGTGAATGGTAAGTCCAAGAAGCTAGTAGTTGCTCAGTCCTTAATATATAGTCCAAGAGCCTCTGTGAATGTTAATGAAACTTCTGTAAAGTATTTAATGCAAAAGCAGAACATGATAAAAATTCAGAGTATAAGACGGTAGCAGTATTAACTCTCTAGAACAGTGAAATGCATAAGCATAGTCAAAATCATCGCCATGATTGGCAACTAAACGAACCTGGTCTATTCACAAAGACTTCCCATATGCATAAGTGCGCTCTTTCTCCCAAACATTAAGATAGCCCTTGGCTGAACAAAGGGAATGCTTACCTTGAGTCACTTCCAGATACAAGGACAGAACTTTTGACGACCCCATCAGAAGTTCATCCCTGGCTGAACGATCTGGACAGGGCCTGGCAAAACATTGCTATTTTTAGAATTCCTTCTCTGAAGAGATAGAGATGACACCTGCCCCTTCTTCATAAGGTCCCAATGGTAAAGAAAAGACCTTTATCCTGGAGTGCCAGTGAGTTTATAGGGTTTCCATACACTGTGTGAGAGTGTGAGTGAGGACTTGCTGACAGGAGTGAGAATGACCAAAAAGTTCTGGGATCTTTAGAAAGTCTTTTCTTCCTCATAGATGTTGCCTATTTCAATTAGTTGTCCCATCTTGGGAGACTCAGAAGCCACGGCTACAAAACAAACCTCAAAAAAAGTCTTAATAACCAACTCCAAGCATTTGTAGCTCTCTCTTTTCAGGTTAGCTGCACTGTAAGAAGGTTAGCTGGCTATGTCATCCTGGCCAAAAGGATCCACATGCTTTACCATGACGCACCATCCATGGAAGAGAAGGCAAGAGTTCCAGGTTCCCCAGGTGCCTCTCCACACCAGGATCCTGTGTGAGTCACTGATCGAATAGAGGACAGGTACCCTACAGTATACATACTCAACCAAATTTCCCAGAGGCACACAGCATCAGGCATTCAATCCAAAGAGCCGGCTGGGAACTGAAACAGGCCCTAGCACAATTACTGAGTTCTTGGAGGCAGGTAATGGGCTGGATCTAATGATGGGCCAGGGAGTGAGAAGGGCTGCACTGGAGAGCAGGGAGTTTGCCTAGGTGAGGCAGACTATCTATCTCAGCCACTGCAAGCAAAGCCATTTGCCTGGCACATTCATGGATTCCTCCCAGGAGAGCATTTCCTCTTCCAGCTCACAGATAAGAAATCGCCAGGTGCTGAGTGACTTATTATATACCATCTGAAAGCCTAGATCCAGGCCTCTGAAGGGCCCCCCAGGGCCTGAGACTGCAATTACACACAGCCACGGTGACTGAGTGTTTTAGAAGTTCCTTTGGAATTCATCCACTGTGTTATTTATCTCCTCTTCATAGCTCCAGATAACTACCTGACTGAAAATTTTCAATCTTTATTGGGTTTTTTTCCTACATAAGTATCAGAGTGTGGGTTAGGGCAAAAGTCTACCTCAGTTGAAAGTCAGTCTCCCTCTGGGGCATCTTCCAATGTTATGTTATTTGAAAATGTATCATCCCTTCCATTCACTCATTCATTCAGTAATCTTGTATTAAGTGACATGTGTCAACTGCTGAGCTAGAACATTGTGGGTGAAAAGGGAGCACATACATCATTATCTCTAACTAAAAGGACTTCTGCCACTCCATGATAAGTAACAAAAAACACACACAGTTATAAAACTATTTGTAAAGACACATCTTAGTGTGTGTGTGTGTGTGTGTGTGTGTGTGTGTGTGTGTGTGTGTTGTGTGTGTGTGTGTGTGTGTGTGTATACCATATGATATCAAATTGTCAAGTGAACCCAGAAGACAAGGTAATATTGAAATGGGTACAGAAGAAGGAAGAAGAAATTCTGAGCAGAGAATACATACTGGAAACCACGGATCAACCATTCAAACTCTTAACTTCTAACCCTTTCTATAGGAGTCTAAGAAACTAAAAACCCACACTGCACTGGCTCCCTTGCAGCTAAGGTCTGAACATAAATTAGATTGCACTCATTATAAGCATCCCTGTAAGTATAAAATGTGGAGACACAGTGAAGCAACTTCTATGCCCTTCTGGAAGGTTTGAGGATAAGATGTTCTGGATACATCTTGGGCTTTGTTCTCCAGTTTCTCATTATCTAGTGGCATGTGAACTGGAAGCAAAAGCCCTTGAATTCAGAATAGCTCCCCTGGCAGCTTCAGAAATAGAAGCTTTCCTGGCAAATCAATTTTATGATGATTTGGGAGTGAGTCAACACGGTGATTTTGTGAGCACTGAATTCCTTGCTGCTTAAAATACTTGAATTGATTTCTATTTCCTGCACTCAATTTTTCTGGTATTGAATTTGAGACCAAACAAATTCTTAAAGATGAAAACTTGAGATTCACTCCCTGAGTTTAGCAGATTGAAGACAGAAACAACGTCATTCCATTAGAAAGAACTGCCCAGCACATAACAGTGAGTCCATCACCAAATGACCAGTTTTGAGAGCTTCCATGAGGATAGTGAAATTGGTCTTGTAGTCATAAATGGTCACAAAACTTCTATGTGAGGGAATGGTCACCACAGGACTGAAATTCCTGAGTGGGGTAAATTCACAGGTGAGACTCATAATTCCTCTGGATCCTGAGATGGCACAACCTCCTTGGCTGTGTATTAGATGCCAAGACTGGATTAGGAGCTTCACTTAGGGAGTGAGCAACATGGTTGTGCTATTTGGAGCAGAGTTTTGGAGGTGAAAATGGTGAATGATGGTGAAGATCACCTTTTAGCCTCTGGCTGAGGTCTGGGTTTCCCAGACAATGGATTGGCAGGATTAGTAATTCACTGAGCAGAAAGGGGATACCAGTGGTGGAACAGGGCCCAGGGAGCTAAAATTCTGACCAAGCAGGACAGGAGTAGGTTTGTTAACACTGCCTTTTGAGTTCAGTGTCAGGTGAAATAAAGAGAAAGACCCTGACTGGTTTGAGAGGAGTCATTTTCTTCAGTCCCATAACTACCTGTTAGTGGTCCTAATTTGTCCATGTTCCAGTAAATAGGGCCTTGCAAGCTTAAGCTTAGTAGGACACACACACACACACACACACACACACACACAGAGAGAGAGAGAGAGAGGAGAGAGAGAGAGAGAGAGAGAGAGAGGAAGGGTAGCAAGGATATATAACAGGAGGGGCCTAGGTGAGAAGAAGAAGAGGACAGTGTGACAGTGTGAATGGGAGAGGATTAAGGGGTAGTGGCCAGGGAGCATGACCATAATACACTGTGTGTGAGTGTGTATGTATATATATATATATATATATATATATATATATATATGAGGCTGTCAAGGAGGAAAAGGAGGAGGACAAAGAGGAGGAGGAAGAGGAATTGTCCTTCAAAAATACTACTTCTGAAACAAAATGCAGTTTGGGCATTTCTTAGGACCATGTGTGATCCTGGCCTTTCAGGTGACAACCTTGATAAAGTAGGTCAGAAAATCACAAGGACAAGCATTCCCTAGGATAGGGGTATATCTACAAAGAAAGGTGAAGGTGACTAAAGACAGACATCCTCCAGAGGTAAGTGTCTGACCCTTAGCCAGTCTGCACACAAGCACGCCTCCACATATTGTGTAGCAAGAGAAGCCACAAGGGGCTTAGGGAGATCTGGGGAGAGGATTCAGAAAACTCATTTTCACTTAAGAGGACAGGAGCCTTGGAGACGCTCCAAGAGCCAGGTGGAGAGGATGGCTGTGTGTTTGCATTTCATTTTGGGAAAGCCACAGAATTGCACTGAAGGCCATTGAGGTGAGGAGAAATAGCATGAAACCACAAGTCCCAGGTGCCTGGATTGCAGCCGAGTTCAAGCAACGCTTCTCATGTTTTAAACAGAAGAATTCAAAGACTAGGAACTGACAGATGCCACAAGATACAAAAACAAAACCCTAGGGACCACTAAGACAAGTGTCATGGGGTTGCCTGTGAAGGAATAACTGAGTTTCCTTCTAAGGGCTTACTAATTGGGCCTGCTAAAACAAACTGCCAATAGGCAGTCTGATGGGGGGAGAAAAATCATACCAAGTTACTGATAAGCAAAAATACACAAAAGACAAAATTCACAGAATCAGGATGCGTGCCACGATTGATGCTTAAATGCCAGCTTCACAGGAGACTAGGGAACTGAGGAGCTTTAGGAAATTATAAAGCAGCAGTAACTGATTTTCAGAGAGATAGATGAACAAGAGGGCAATATCTTGAGACAGTCCTCTAGACTCTAGGTGCTGCGTTTGAATTCCACTGTCTTCTTCCTTGATATGAGCTTAATCTTCCTTGTTGATGGCATTCAGCAAGCAGGCATGAAGGCAGGCTAGTACCTCTTTCACAGATCATTCTCTACATAGACATTAACCATCAAGGAAATCTATCTTTCCAAAGAGAATGAAGATCAAAGCTGACCCAGAGATGGATGGGAAAGGGCAGAGAAAGCAGCTCTGAGGCTCTTCCTCCCACTCAGCGCTGTGTGAGCCTCCACATCTGGGGACTGTTTTCCTTGCAGGAACACCTGCATAATGAAATCCTGCAAATAAACAACCTTTCAACTGCAGGCGGCACGTGGAACTCACTGTTACATCTGATCTTCATGACAGCCCACAAGGGATGTGGTCTCTTTTCCTTTTTACATAAGAAGACTCACTGAAGGATTGTGAATTCCTAGAGGCACATAATTAGTTCTCTTGACAGGACTGCATCTCAAAAGCAGCTCCTTCCTTTAATCTATCCCCAGCCAAAAGGAAAGAAAATAGCCAGAACTAATCTATAACAAAACTGCAAAATCAGTGCTGCTTCCTGCTTCCTTCACTATGGACAGCTGGTTTGATCCCAAAGGGAAATAACTAAATTATTGTAGTTAAAAAAGAAAGAGGTAGCCAGGCAGTGGTGGCACACGCCTTTAATCCCAGCACTTGGGAGGCAGAGGCAGGCAGATTTCTGAGTTCGAGGCCAGCCTGGTCTACAGAGTGAGTTCCAGGACAGCCCGGGCTACACAGAGAAACCCTGTCTCAAAATGCCCCCTCCCCCTAAAAAGAAAGAAGTAATGAATGATTTCAATAACACTGAAAATTATAGAGAAGTAAATATCAATTTTATAAATACATGTACACATGTCTATCTTACACCAGATACTTTCCTTTGGGGCACAGTGATCTTTGAGTTGTGACATAATACAGAACAATCTGATACATAAAACTATGATACATAAAAAAGCCATCTATATGGCTTTTTTGGTGTAAAGTGTTTATCAACATCCTGGGGGCTGGTACACTTCTCAACATAGTTTCCAGCTTGTGGTGCTTATAGCATGAAATCTTTCTTCACTCAATGCTACAAGGCTCTCTAATTCTAGATTACCATCACCAAAATAGGAAGGATTTGTGAAAATGTGCATATACCACATATCAGGGAAGTCAATGAAGAATGACCAATGTCTATAACACTAGCCAATTTCAGAAAAAAGAAAGAAATGCTAACAGAGGTGCCTTGTCCCAGCTTGAGCAGAAGCACTTCAGTTCTAAGACTCCTCTCAAAGATATTTTCCTTTAATACAAAATAATAACATAATGCATGTACTCTTTAAACATCTGTGACTGTGTGTATTCATATTTATTGTGATGACCAGAAAGCTGGCATGAGGGAAGAAAGGGTTAAATGGGCATGCAGTTGAGAGGAAGGAATGGCAATAGGAGCACAAGGTGGGTGGTCACATTGTGTACTCAGTCCTTGTTCCCTTTTTCTTCAGTTTGGGACTCTCAAGCCATGGCATAATGCTCCCTGTATTCATGGTGATCTTCCCTCTTTAGTTAATCCTCTCTGGAAACATCCTGAGACCTACTGAGAAATGCATCTCCCAGGTGATTCCAAATCCAGTCAGGCAATGAGAGCTAACCATCACAACATGTAAACAAGATGTCTTGGTGTCCAACTTTCTTCTTGGTTTCTGCTCTAGATTCCTGCCTTGAGGTCCTGACTTCCCTCAATGGTGGTTTGGAAGTATGAGATAAAATAAACCCCTTCCTCTCTAAGTTGCTTTTGGCCATACTGTTGTACTTTAGCAACAGGAAGCAAATCAATACACATGGTACAGTCATGTTTCAGTGTGACTCTATTAGTGGAGTTGCCTATTTTGCTAAAATCAGATAAATGAAATCTTTATAATATGTAATCTGTCACCAGTGACTTCATGTACTTAGCATAGTCTTTCATTCACGTGACTTGTAGGTTTTGTTTTTGTTTTTTTGGGTTTTTTTTTTTTTTTTTTTTTTTAGTGTTCTGAATAACATACATGGCATGTGTTACTTAATCTTTGTCATTTTTACTAAGTCATTAAAAGTCAACAACTGACTGGCCATGCCATTATTAGTTCAATTGACTTCCTGATAATAGACATTTTAATCTTTCCAAATGTTTCAGAAAACCATGCAAATCATGTATTTGTAAACATTTCTTTATAGACATGTAGTAATATAGCTTAAATTTCAAGAATTGAAAGTATATATACTTAAGACAGGTTTTTTTTTTTTTTTTTTTTTGGTTTTGTTTTATTTGTTTATTTCTGGGGGGGTTGTTTTGTTTTATTTTTGGTTTTTGGAGTTTTTGTTTTGGATTTTTGTGGGGTTTGGTTTTTGTCTTTTTGGTACATAGTAAAGCACTTTCCTCCCTATCCAACAGTACTTCATAAAAATCAGCTGGTCATCAGTATTATCTTCTATTTTAACATGACAAAGATAAAAAGAGCACCTGTCCACTCATATCCACCCACCCTTACTGGTGAGACACAAAGAGTCTTTTCCCACTCTTTACTTCCCAACCCCTGTCTTGAAATCAGCTTGACAAAGTATTTAGTATCTGCATACACATAGCCTCTGATTATGGCTCAAAACGAGAGGGTCAGAGGATAGAAAAACAGGTGAAATGGCCTAAGCCTACTGAAATGATAACAAAGCAAACAGTTCTACAAATCTGGCAAAGCTCCCCATTACTGCCTGGATATTACATGTTTGTACTTACATATGTATGTATGTATGCATATGTATGTATATATTATTGTATATGAGTGTTCTATTTACATGTATGCATGTGTATCACATGTGTGCCTGTTGCCTTCAGAGGCCAGAGAAGGGTGTCATAGTCTCTTGGGACTGGAATTACAGACAGTTCTGAGATTCAATGTGTATGCTGGAAATCAAACTCTAGTGCTATGGAAGAGAAGCCAGTGCTCTTAACCACTTGAACTTCTGTTAACATGTTGAAACCTAATTGCCAATAGGATGGTCCTGGGTGGTAGAGTTATTGGGAGATGATACAAACCAATTACCTCTTAAATGAGATGAGTGCTTTATAAAACAGAGCTGCCTCCCCCACTCCAGCAAGTGAAGGCATGAGATGAAAAGGCCATCTATCAGCCAGGAAGAGGACACTCACTAGACACAAGACTTGTCCTGAATCATGAACTTTCAACCATCAGAACTGTGAGGGAAAACATATTATGCTTAAGTCCTCTTGTCTGTAGTATCTTTTTGTAGTTTGCCAACCATAGTAAGACACCCCCACAAGACAGCTCATCTTCATCTCTTATTGTAAACAAACCAGTGTAGACAGAGAAACATATACCAGCAAACAGTCCCAGCAGAGGCTCACACCTGTTGTTCTGCCCCACCCCCCTGTGGCCATACTCTTAAGCCCAGGATGTCTGCATGTTAGCTGCAAGATTGAGTCTTCAGGAAATCAGGAAGGTTTTGTAGAAGAACCAGGATGTGGTTCCCCCTGCAAACCCCTCTGACTGCTTACGAAAGGAAACAGATGGTACTCTTCACAGTGGGACTGCCAGCTCTCTCCTTCTGATCCATTAAGCATGGCATGGAGCCTTGTAGCTTTGCACACGCCATGCTGTTCTGTATAAATAGGGGCCATCCATCAGAAATGTCACAGGCAGGAAGCCAGTGACGTCTCTACAACCAATTTATAATGGGAGTCTGCTGCAAAATAAATGCAGAAAATGCCTTCCCAGATGTAGAGCATGCAAACACACAGTTTACATAGCCAGGGAGTCCTGATAAATCTCTGTGTTGGGGTACAGAGAAGCAGAAAATACACAAAAGTGGAGGAATGGCAGAAAGTAGGTGGGGTCTATATACACATTTAAAATGAAAAAGATGTGACAGAGTGGTGACAGCCTGTTTCTTGCCATTCTACAAAAATGGCAGTCCAGAGCTGCTCCTAAAATAAATATTCAGATGCTGAATTTATTATTGCTAGGCTTTAAAGCATAAAAATAGTGAAGATTACTATTGACACAAAGAAGTAAACTTACCTACGAGGAAAGCAAAGATTTTTCTGAGGCTGCTTACTTGCTTCAGTGTTGTCTCTAAAGAATCACCCACAAGCATAAAAGTTGTCCAGGGCCCAATATTATATGTTTACTTTTGAAGCTTCAAAACTACCCTTAGAGGCTGTCTTAGTCAGGGCTTCTATTTCTGCACAAAACACCATGAACAAGATGCAAGTTGGGGAGGAAAGTGTTTATTCACCTTACACTTCCACACTGCTGTTCATCACCAAAGGAAGTCAGGACTGGAACTCAAGCAGGTCAGGAAGCAGGAGCTGATGCAGAGGGCTTGGAGGGATGTTACTTACTGGCTTGCTTCCTCTACATTGCTCAGCTTGCTTTCTTATAGAACTCAGGACTACCAGCCCAGGGATGGCACCACCCACAATGGGCCCTCCTACCCTTGATCACTAATTGAGAAAATGCCTTACAGCTGGATCTCATGGAGGCATTTCCTCAACTGAAACACCTTTCTCTGTGATAAATCTAGCTTGTGTCAAGTTGACACACCAAACTAGCCAGTAGAGTGGTTGTGGTGGTTTGAATATGCTTGGCCTAAGAAGTGGCACTTTTAGAAGGTATGGTGTTGTTGGAATAGGTGTGGTCTTGTTGGAGTAGGTGTGTCACTGTGGGTATGGGCTTTAAGACCCTTGTCCTAGCTGCCTGGAAGCCAGTCTTCTAGCATCCTTCAGAACCAAATTCTGCCAACTTTAATGTGAGCACACCCCAGTCCACACCTGCATGAAACCAGCACTTATTAAGTGTCATTAATGGGGTGGTGATGGTGTCAATGATAATGATGATGACACTGAGGATGCTGGTGTCACTTGGTCATCTTTCCTCTCTATCCATCTATTTGAAGAGGAAGATACTGCTAGATTTTCTTCAGTGCCACTGAAGTGCCTGGTACCTCTACCCTATGCAAGGCAAGTCGTTGGTCTGGTTTTCAGGCTGCCTGTGAAGAAGAAGACAGGCACAACTCTGTCTTTGTTAGGGTTTTACTGCTATGAACAGCCACTATGACCAAGGCAACTCTTATAAGGACAACATTTAATTGGGGCTGGCTTACAGGCTCAGAAGTTCAATTCATTATCATCAAAGTGGGAACATGGCAGCATCCAGGCAGACATGGGGCTTGAGGAGCCAAGAGTTCCACCTCTTATCCCAAAGGCAGCTAGCAGAAGACTGGCTTCTAGGCAGCTAGGATAAGGGTTTTAAAGTCCAAACCTACAGTGGCACTCATACTCCAACAAGACCACACCTCCAAATAGTGCCACTCCCTGGGCTAGGCATACTCAAACCACCACATTCCATTCCCTGTTAGCAGCTTTTCTCAGCAGATATCCCACAGCTCTGGCATCTCTAACACCATGGGGTCTCTAAGGCAACTTCAGCAGTACAGCTTCTTGTTTCAATGTCTGGGATCCACACATGATCTTCTGAGCTCTTCCAAAGGGTTTGGGTCACATCCCCAGCTCTGCTCTCTGTAGCACTCTAAGCTCGGGTTGACTCCACTCCACTGCTGCTGCTGTTCTTGGTGGTCATCCCATGGTACTGGCATCTCCATTCACTGGGGTGTTCGGCTGCAATAAGGCTTCACCAATAGCCTTTCACAGACTGTTGTAATGGTGCCAAGCCTCAACTTCTTTGAATGACCCATTCAGTCCTGGGCAGTCAACTGTAACTAAGGCTGCCCCTTCACCAATGGTCTTCTGTAGCCTCTCATAGTATCAAGCCTCAGCTATTCTCCATGGCCCCTTCATACCTTCAAAATCAGTACCACCTGTATGAATTTTACATATTACCAAGTCCAGCTGCAGCATGAGGTACAACAGTGGCTATCTCTGAGACACAACTTCTTTGCACTCTCAGAAAAGACATCCTAGAAGATTTCACCTCAGTGATGCTGATCTCTTCTAAATCTAATTTCTTAGCTCTAAAGCTAACCAACATCAGTTGTCCCAGTAATCCCTTCTATTCTTGACTGTAATGCCAGAGCCACATAGCTAAAACTGCCAAGTACTGCTGCTTGCCGGGGCTGGAAGATGGCCCCTTGTTCTATTACATTATCACTAGCTTTCTATTTTCCAGTTCCTTCACTGTCTAAGCTTGGCTGTCCTTGAACTTGCTCTGTAGACTGACTCTGAACTCAGTGATCTGCCTGCCTGTCACCTAAGTGCTAGGATTAAAGGTATGGTTCACCATGCCTCGATTTAAGCTTTTCTCTACTTGGAACTTTCTCTGTACCAAACTGGCCTTGAACTCAGAGATCTTCTTGGCTCTGTCTCAAGGAATTAAATGTGTGTACTACAATTCCTGGACCTAAATTTACCTGGATGGGATCTTGCCCCAAAGTCCCAACCCCTTGATCTGTTATCTCCTAGAACACAGGATTCAGCTCCATTCTACTTCCTGGTGTCCATTTAATACTTGAACATATATTCTGTATTTTTCCTTTCTTAGCTTGCTCCTTTTCATCAAAATGCTTTTCATAAGATTAAACGAGAGAACAAAGTCTCTGTTGGGCTTTTTTGAGACTTCCTTTGTCAATGCAATTAGTATAAAATTCTTTACCTTAGCCTCAGATAGACTCTTCAGACTAGGCTAAAAAACAGCCATATTCTTCACCAAAATACCACAAAACCAGTCCCTAGGCCACGTACTGAAAAGCTTCTCCACTGAAATCTTTTGGGCCAGGTCTGAACAGTTCAAATCATTCTCAGCAACAAAGTTTTCCATATTCTTACTAGGATAGCCCACTAAGCCCCACCTAAAGCATTCCACTGCTTTCCAAGTCCAAAGTCCCAAATCCACATTCTTCCAAATGAAAGCATGTCAGAGCCTATAACAGCAATACCCCAGTCCCTGGTACCAACTTCTGTCTTAGTTAGGATTTCCATTGTTGTGAACAGACACCGTGACCAAGGCAGGTCTTATAAGGGCAACATTTAATTGGTGTTGGCTTACAGATTCAGAGGTTCAGTCAATTATCATCAAAATGGTAACATGTCAAGATCCAGGCAGGCATGGTACAGGAGGAGCTGAGAGTTCCACCTCTTATTCCAAAGGCAGCTAGCAGAAGACTGACTTCCAGGCAGCTAGGATGAGTGTCTTAAAGCTCACACCCACAGTGTGAGGTCCTAATAGTGCCACACCTTAGGCATACTCAAATCAACACACTTTCTAAAAGAGAGAGACAGAAATGTGTGGGTCAAGATGGAAGGGTCAGTGGGGAGGAACTGGAAGAAATCGAGGGAGAGGAAACTGTAATCAGGATGTATTATGAAAGGAAAAATATATTGTCAATAAAAAGAATAAATTGTAGCACAGTATACAGCACAGAAAAATCTATCACTTAATCCTGTTTGAGTGGACATCTTGGTAACATTAAGTATATGTATCCAAGGTGAATGTGATCATCACTACATTCTCTTTCTAGAGCTCTTCAGTGACTTCAAAGACCCTCTCCTATCCCCTGAAACCTCTATTCCACTTCTTATCCATATGAATTTGCTTATTCTGTGTGCCTCACAGAAGAGTATGACAGTTTTACATTTTTTTTAAATTGTAACTTTATATTTCTGAAGGACAACATAGAAGGAAATCATTCAAAATGAAAAGATGCTTCGGAGAAGTGGACATGAACACTAGAAGGCATAGAGAGACCACATTTTCAGGAGAGTAAAACAAAAGTCTCAGGCACTAAAAAAATGAACAAAGTAAAAAGAAGAAACTAAAGTCAGACACAAACAGGAGTACTGCTGGAGACAACCTCCCTTGCTGCCCCCTCCTTCCTGTCCCAATCCCTTGCTGCCCCTCCCTCCCTTGTTGCCCCTCCCTCCCTTGCTGCCTCCCTCCCATATTGCCCCCTCCCTTACTGCCCACCTCCCTTGTTGCCTCCTCCCTTGCTCACCCTCCCTCCCTTGCTGACCTCCCTCCCTTGCTACCCCCCGGTGTTTCAACATTAATTTTCATCAACAATATTTTGCCTTTTATATTTTTCAGGATGGAAGGCTTACACATCTTTTACTAATATTTTCATTAGTACACAAAGTAATGGTTGATTATGGCATTTTTAGATGTACATACCATTACGCTTTGCTCTTATTGCCCATCCCCATTGCCCTTCCCAGACCCCCTCTCTTACTGCTTATTTTCTCTTCTACTTTCAGATCCAATGTATCTCATTACCCTTCTTCATCCCTCTCTTCCTCGTCTGTCTTTTTGACTTTGATATCCTATGCACATTTATGCAAATTGAAATCTAGATTATATCATGAGAAAAGGCATGCAATATTTATCTTCCTTAGTATGACTTATTTCACTTCCTATAATTATCCCCAGGAATTCCCATTTTTTCTGGAAATTAAATGATTTCATTCTTCTACATGAGTGAATAAGACTCCATTGTTTATACATAACAAAAAATATTGATTGTCAATGTGACAGGCCTTAGAATCACCTAGGAGATAAAAACCCTAGACATGTCTTCATGACTGCATTCATTGAGGTGGAGGATTGCCTTAAATGAGGGCAACACCATTTCTTGGACTGGGGTGCTAAAAAGAATAAAAAGCAGACAGTAACTAAACACTAGCATTCATCTCACTCTGCATCCTGACTGAAGATGTATGTGACCAGCTGCCTCAAATTCCTGTTGCCATGGATTCCTCACCATGATGTACTGCACCCTGGGATGATAAGCCCAATTAACTTTCCCTCTGTAAGTTGCAGCAATGAAAAAGTAACTAATCCATCCCTCCATTTCCAGACCAAAAGTCCATCTGTATCCTCTATTGCTCTTGTGGCTTTACTCAAGTTTAAACAAATCATGTTCAATAAATTCACAGCTGGGTGAATGGGTCTTATCTCAAGAAATGAATGATTCACAAATATTAAATAACAAAATATAAATGTTCTCAGTATTCTTTTTTGTTTGCTTTTATGTTGATGTGATTAGATTCTGACCAAACTTGGGGAAGTAAAGTGTTTATTTGGCTTACAGGTCAAAGCCCAACATCAGAAGAAGCTTCAGCAGCAACTGAACCAGACAGGACTTGCTTCCCCTAGCTTTTTTAGCTACCTTTTTAATATTGACCAGTCCCGCCTGTTTAGGGATAACACTACCCACACACAGTGGGATGGACTCTCCTATATCAAATATCAACTAAGAAAATGCCCCCACAGATGTGCTCATAGGCCAGTTCAATAGAGGCAATTTCTTAATGGAGGCCTCCTCTTCCTAGGTGTGTCAAGTTGACAACAGAAACTATGACAGGTGTTGTGTATGGAGTCATAAAAAAAATATGAAGGCATACTTGGAAACAAAAATATTTGCATCTCAGCTGTGAATTGAAACTCTAGTTTAAATTATAATTCATTTCTACAATAGTGTATTAAGAATGAGGTTTAGAAGAAAATTTTCAGAGCTACCTCAGAGGAAAGTCATTATTCCCTAACTCCCTGCAAGCAAGCAGTCTAGTTCTCAAAGCTCACACGGGTCCTCTTAATGGAATTGTGTGCCTCCAAACACCAGAAATGTAAAATGCACTGGCATCAGTGAAGATGAAAAGTCAATTTCACATCACAGCAAGAAAGTCATTTTCCAAGAAGTTACACAAGTAAGCAAACAGAAATACTCAAGCCTTTGTCCCTGGCCTTGTCCAGGGAAATAACTCTTGAATTTAAAGAGGGAAACAGCCTAGAGAAATTTAGATGAAGTCACCTGTCTAGACATTGACAAGAGTGGTGACAAACTGTTGAAGCTAAGTTCTCAAGCTCTGCGAGGTTAACAGAAATGTCTGTAAAGACTGCACGTGGCAGACCACTGGATGCTGTAACTTCTCCAAAATGCATTGAAATCCTGCCAATTATAAGCTAGTGAGTTTGACTGCCATCATCAAAACTGACAGATGAAAATGAGACACTTTTTTACAAGCTTGATATCAAATATGAGTTGTCAAGTCATCTGTGTCTCAAACATGGCAATGTCAATGAATCCACAGTAGCTTGCCATGCATCTGATGAGGCTAGAGGATAAAAATATGAGAATCCCACTGTAAAGAGAGCTCCCTATCCCTCTGCTCTTCTCAGCTGTGTGGTTCTCCCAGTACTGACCTACCCTAGATTCCATCATCAGCCTGTAGCCTAGTCCGACCAATCCATGAATGCTACAAATTCCCAGAAATAGTAGGTACATTTATTGGTTTTGATCATATGAAAAGTCTTCCTGATGAACTCAATACTAGGACTTTTACTAGAACTATCAGAAAAAAGGGTCTGTCTTATCTCTAGAATTGCCACAGCAACCAGGAGTTTGATGGGCCAGTAGAAAGAAGCAACTGTATGGATAAAGATAACATGAAGACAGACAGAACTGAGAGATGGAACAATAGGTGTTGGGCCAGCCTCATAACACCCTGATTCTACTCTAACTGAAGTTAAATCTACTACTGGTTATTTGCCATGAAATAGTAAAAAAAAAATTTGTCAACCTAGTTGTACTGGCATTCTGGCTACTGTTATTGTCATTCTCTCTGTTACTGGAATATCACATCTACCCTTTAACTTCAGTCATCCAGGTCTTCAGCTTGGCCTTGAACAAGTTTGCTCTTTCATAGACTAGCAAAAGTTAAGACAGCAATAGGTAAAACTCCCAATGACTTCACTCTTCACACTGCTGATCCCACTCTAGAGCCCTGTTTAAGCTACTGGATTTTGCTCTGTTCTTGTAAATACATGGTCACTGATTGTATGGAGTGCATTATCGCTTTAATCTTTGGTGCGTAAACTATTGTCTTCAAGAAACTTCCACACATCTAGCCAGCCATCTATGATACTAACTTGCCTAGGATTGCACCAATAAAAGAGACCCATTGAATGTGCATCCAACATAAACATCTAATTATTTGTAGAGCTGCCATAGTCTTGTCCAGAGTCCGTACCCACTTGGTACATTCAGCCCCATCTGAGCATTGGTTGTAGGTGACTCAGAACCTTTCTAAAGGACTAGACTCCATTGAACATATTCCTCTCCAGAACCCTGGAGACCACAATTGTCCCATATCAGTAAACAGCGCAGAGACAAGGACTGGAGAGCAGCGTCTTTATTTTGTGCAAGACAAGGTTACATACAATTAACACCAGGAGGCTTGTGGTAGAATGAGGCTTCTATTAGGCTTGCCCTAAAGTCTACTCTTTTTTATAAATCTTTTTTCCCCTTGGTCTCTCCTATTTCTCATCCTATCATCTCATCAGCTTCTCTTTTGGGAAATCTTTCAAAAATCAATTTATATTGACTTTGTAGATTTACTCTATGACACAGACCAAACAATATTTGTTAATACTGCCATTACACAGAACAAAGAGTATCTGCATCACATGCCATGCCCAGGAGAATTATAGACATTCACACAAGGTTGAGGAGAGAAAAGGGGAGGCATTGCAAAGTGAGCTGGCTGAGGAAAAGCCTAGATCAGTAATGCAGGAACACTGACTGGACAAGAATGTTTGGGAAGCTGAGAGGGAAATACCCAGCTCATTGACTGTTTTCACCTTAAATACAAATTCATCCAGAATGTCAAGGCTGGTCATCACTGCAGGATAAATCAGAGCCTGATTTCCTCACGTGATCCTCATGCCTGGGCTCCAGACATGTATATCAGTGAGTCAATGCCAGACTGATATATAAGGTCAGAAACATTAACTATATAACTATATATAAGGTCATATATATTAACTTTTATTATTATATATATAATACATAATATATAATATATATTTTATATATTATATATATAATATATATATATTAACTATATATAACATAACTATTAACTATATATAAGGTCAGAAACAGTTAACAGAAACTATTAACTGAGAGAGAGAGAGAGAGAGAGAGAGAGAGAGAGAGAGAGAGGAAGAAAGGAAGGAAGGAAGGAAGGAAGGAAGGAAGGAAGGAAGGAAGGAAGGAAGGAAGGAAGGAAACTAGCGGTCCAAAACTGTTGTCGTTCTCTGGAATGTTCCTACAGAGAAGGAGTTTCAAGTAGGGACTAATTCCTAAATAAAATTGAAGGATAAAAGTTTTGAAAATGGATGAGATAAATGAAGGATGCAATAAATACCAGATCAGCCAATTGGAAGACTCCTGGGTGTATTTTAGGATCACTGTAATAGGTAATCTGACTTCATATTAATGGCAGTATTAAAGGAGTATCTCTCAGAGGCCGAAAGTCAAAGAGAAACAATGTGATCATGGCCAGTGCCTCAAAGTGCCTAAGACTTCACAAGAAAACTCCTCCCAGGTTTCTGCTTTTTCTATTTTGCAATTTTTCAAAGTGAACATTCCTCAACAAATAGATATACTCCTTTGCCTTACAAATGATGAAGGGTAGGTCCTTGGAGCTGTGGCAGTCAATTAATTCTTGGAAAATAGACTGCCCAGAGGAAGGGCTATTTTCCTTATGCCTAACATGGAAATGCTAATTAAGTAGGTGCTTACTTGAGAGGAGAACTTTTTATAGCAATTCTACACTTCTGGAAGCTGAAGCCTTCCTGTAGCCATCATTTTTATGAGAATCTTTGCTGTAGTCAAACACCAAGCACCACTGATTTAAAAAAAAAAAAAAAAAAAAAAAAAAACCTCAGTAAACATGAAGGGAACATGTAGCTTCAAGAATGGCATAGAGTAGAGAAATCCCAAGGCATTTTTCTTGTACTTGCTTCATGCTCAGTGTCTCCTGCAGTAATGCAAGTGTTGAATAGACACTGCAGTAAACGAACTTCATCTTTCTTTCATCATTTGCTCTTTTGAGCCTTCAGATTTCCTATCTACAGAATAGTGCTGATAGGGCCACCATGCTTTGCTTTATAGGATTACATTAAACAATAAAATCCACATGAGACCTTTTAGTTTAGAGGCTTTTTAAAAAAAAAAAATTCCTAGGTACCATGAAAACATGCCTCTAAAAAGATCCTACCACCCCCACCATATAGGAGGTTGTCAATTTATCTTTAATTATTTTTATTAGTTGCAAATGAAAGGAAAGGAAAGATAGTATCATCTACACACTGCCAATAATACAACCATCAGAGGGGAAGTTCACCATGAGAGACCACGTGAACCTATGGCAATCCCTTTTTATTGTGTGCTTTACACATTCTGCTATAAGCTTGGGAGGGTTGGGTTTTCCAAGGAAGCAGGTGGATGTTGGTGGATATGTGACCTGCCCACAGCAATTACACAGTTTTATGGAGCTTTAAATCATCCCAAAGATAAAAACTGAAAACAAAGTTTTGGAGCTTGTCAAAACTAGTCTAATTAAAGCAGCAAATGTGCTAAGGAACTAATACATTTCTAAGTGAGATAACTCAGGAATTGGTGGCTGCAAAGCAGGCTGGGATCTTGATGACATGAATAGGTAAGAAGGAGAATAAACCTGACACTTTGAAATGAGGGATAAGTAAACCATTTGAAGGACTAGTGGGATGTGTCTTAGCTGGTCCTGGCTCTGCTAACCAGTGACGTTCAAGATTAGTGCTGGGGAGATACCTCAGTCTGGAAAGAACTTGCCTACTAAGAATGAGGACCTAAATCTGACCCCTAAAGTCCATTAAAAAATCAAACAAATAAAAACATGTATAGTGTCATGTGTTTGTAATCCTAGTTCTGGGGAAGGAAAGACGGAGATTTCTGGAGATTTCTGGAGATTTCTGGCAAGACTACCTTCCATCTGCAATTTTCAGGCCAGTGTGAGACCTTTCACAAAAAGAAGAGAAAAGAAACAATATTCAAGGTTGTCTCCTAGCCTCCACATGCACAAATATATGAATTAACATAAAAATACAGACCAAATTAACACACACACAAAGTCTAAGGGCAAGCACAAGGAAATGGAAGGTAATGGATAATTCCTTGGAGGTGAAAAAAATGATCAGGAGTATTGCTGTCCAAGGTACTGAAGTATCAATGACCAAAACTCAGTCTCAATAATCCAGAAACTAAAGAGAAAGAAAAAACAAAAACAGGATATAGTTTTTTTTTTATCTCGTTCCCATGATACCCATTGTGCTAGGTAATGTTTGGCACTGTTACTCATAGTGGACTCTAACACAAATGTATATGTCAGCTCCCTGTCTACATCTCTAATTTTATTCAGTAAACACACATGAACAAACATCACCTGCCAGGATTATTGTTGATAATTTTACATGAATTGCCTCATGAGCCACTTGAACACAAGATTAATTCTGGGAACTTGCTTACAGCCCTCTTAACAACAGATAATTGGAGTGAGCATTTTACTCAAATTGCTCTGGTAGTGCTTTTTCTTCGAATTTTGATCTTAGTCTATTATTCTCATATCATCTTACCTCTTAGATAGTGAAGATTTTAGTGCGAGGAGTGTGGTTATGACCATCAAGACTGAGGAATAGTCATATCTGCCTTCAGAAAGAATCCTCAACTAACATGTGGACAAAAATTAGAAGCAAAGGAGGCAAAGCATTTTTTATTTCAATTCTACAAATACTGGTTGAGGTTCTAATTAGGTAATCATCTATATCATGGCATTAGTTTAAAACCCTTCAATAATTGTCTGTCACCTTCAGAAAAAAATCCAAGCATCTTCTCATAACCCATACCATCTACAATCTCTTCAAGTGAACCTCTCCCACTTCAGCTAGAGCCATGACCTCTCATTTGGTCTGTTTCAAAAACATTCACTTCCCTTTTGGTCCAAATTGCCAAGAGTGTTCCTACTCTGAGACATTGTGATAGTTTTGCTCCCAGTTGTAACAATCATTCATTTCCCACATGTCCAGGTGACTGAGTCTTATCTCAAATAATACCTGTTATACCACTCTTTCCAGATAGTATAAAGTAGCTTAACTGTATCCTCAGTATTGGCTTTAAAATCTCACTTTTCTATGGCTTTCATACCCATCATCAACTTATTAATGGAGCATCTCTGGGTTTGCACCTATGCTTTCTCTCCATTTCTAAAATTAAACGGAGGCAGAAACATTTTTTAGTATTATTACCCATGACCTAAATTAGTCCTATGTGACCCTGGAGGGAAATGGATGTTAGCAGACTGGTCTTCCTTTATCATTATAAGGACCTTGGGGAGAGCCATTCATTTTCTGTGCTTCGGTTTCTTTATCCATAAATATTAAGAATTCTGGCAAACAACCTTATCTAGCTTCAAAATAACATGTTTCCATGATGCTAGACCCTTGGTGAATATTATAATAAAGAGAAATTACCCTGAAATTGCTTTTTAAATGGTAATTCTTTGTACAAACACTAAAGTTAAAAAATCTAAGGTTGTGACTGATCAGCATGAGCCCAGCTCATGGCCTCTTCCGTTCACTGCCTACCCAATTGGGTGCTTTCTAGACTCCTGTCTACTTTGCAGACTTAAATTTCATCATAAAATTCATACAACTATATGATCTTCTTTTCAACTATCTCTGATGGCCAGACATATGGAGAGAAGGCATCTAAGCTTATCAAACATTTAATGATGGCTTGACAGTCTCAGCTCTTGGTGCTGTGGTTCAGCAGCTCTCTGAGGTAAAGGGGATTAAAATTTTCTCCGAGGAGCACAATTTATTCTATACTCTCTTTTCCAAGAAGTCAATGGGTCTTCCAAAGAAAATAGTCATCAACATTGCAGTCTTTCTGAACATTTACAAGAAGCACTATTAAAGACTAATGGACAGTACCAAGATTGCTCTGACATTTCCTGTATGTTTTCTCACTTGATCTAACTTTTCTTGTAGCAGTTTGAAGGCATTTCTTCACAACCTTCTTATCTCCATGTTGATATGGGGGTGTCTAATCCAAGATAACTTGCATTCACTGATGGGTGATGTACTCTCTTCACTTGGAAGCTTTTTAAGAAACAAGAGAGCCCAGAGCATGAGGCTCCAGAACAAGACACTGGAGGATCCCTTTCCCTACTCCTCATGTTCTTGCTATCTGAGCAGTTCCTTAAATTCTTTGTAATGCATATGTCCTTATGTGTAAGGTGGTGATAATAAGAACTCCAGTTGTTAAGTATTCCAAGAGCTAATATACTCAGCCCATGCAGCACTTCAGACAGAACCTCCAAGATAACAGAGCCAGGTAAATGTTGTCTGTGACCATCTTTGTATTTCTCTGTCTGTCATTCTGTCTGCCTGTCTGTCTGTGTCTGTGTGTGTCTCTGTCTGTCTGTATGTCTGTCTTTGTCTGTGTGTGAATCTGTATCTACATCTTCATTTCTCTCTGATAGAATTAAATTTTGCTTCCACATGTAAAAATGTCTTTTTCTTTATCCATCCTGCCTTACATTTAATGAAGTCTTTAACTAAGATTTTTTGAAATCATTGTTTAAGCCCAGAAAATTTCAGGCTATTATTACTTCATCTTTTGTCTTCCTAATTATTTTTGCATTTTCTTGTAGAGATGCAGCATAAGATTACAAACACTTCTCTAGCACTTCATTTCACCCTAATGCCTTCTGGGAGAGTTCCTCAAGCTGGCTCTCAAGCTAATTTGTCCTTAGACAGTAGGCATTCTGCTATGCTCTCCATCTATTGTTCTGTATTTTAACACCCCATTTTCCAACCATGCATTTCAATTCAATTCTGTTTTACGAAATTTTTGCTCCTTCTTCCCATCACCAATATTCTGTCTTATCTCCGAAGGAAAATTTATCATGCTTGTTTTGAATTTATGACCTGCCTATGCCATTAATTTTTATTTTATATGAAACCTGAATCTCATATTCTTGTCTTTCTTTTATAGTGAAAGTGTCTTCAGATATGTGGTTAGTCTTTCTGGTGGCATTATTATTTTGCCCTACAGAATTTTAATAGCGTCAGATACTAGTTCATGTCACTCACAGTAAAGGTGCTTCCCACTGGTGATACTGACCACTGCGATGGGTAAACATACAAAAACCAGTGTATTTTTATTCTGATACAAAACATAAATTAAATCTTGTATTTTATCCTGTAATATAGGAGTCTAAAATCCCAAGGGGTTGTCTCCTATCTGTACATACATCTTCAGTAAGTCATTTCACGTTTAATTAAGCCATAGGTTTCTGGGATGATAAGGGTTGTGGTAATAGCTGGTCATTCCATGGACATGGGACCACTGTTGCACATCTTATGATGTGAAAAGTATCTCTTGATCAGAAGCAATGGTGTGTGTAATAGTATGACTGCAAGTAAGGTCAAGTACAATTGGAAGGACGGTAATGTGTGGACTAGCACGCACAATAATAGATGACCTACACTCATAATGATACTCTACTCAGGTAAGAATAGACTTTGAGGATGGAAGAAGTCCAATATAGCCAACATACCACCTAGAGTCTGGCCAAGATCTTAGGAAATGGTGCAGGATCAGAAGCTTACTGCTATTTTTACTAGGCAAAGTTGGGAGCTTACCAGCAAGGTAAGCCTGGTCATTCTTAGTAGTAGCATGTCAGATGCTAAGTCAATAGGTCAAATAGAAAGAAGCAATGCAACAGGAGTTGGTATTAAGGTACTATTAAATACTTGGTACATGACAGAAAGTTTAGCCCATAAGGTCAGTCCTCCATTTTCTCTAAAGGCCCAGTAACAAGCCAGTGTTCACCTCATGGGAAAATAGTTACATAAAAAGGCTGGAAATACATTCATTCCTAAAATCTTAGAAGTCTGAACAGTGACTCTTCTGTCAATGCTCTTTAGGAATATCATACAATCTCCCTATTTCCATGGAACACCACAAGTGCCATGCATTGGACAGATTAAGAAACCCTAGAGATAGAGAAACCTGCACTGTGACTGAAATTTGCTTTTGTTTCCAGGTAACAGTGACAGCTTTCAGATGACTACAGATGTCCCATTGGCATATCCAGTGTTTTATATGTAGTTCCAAATTCAGTTCAGTACTTGAACATAATATTCTATTAATCTCTGAGAACTTCACAGTGCATCCAATACATTTTATCATATTTGCCTCTAACTCCTCACCTAGCTGTATATCTTACCCTTCCCAACTTCATATCCTCTCTTCTCATAATCTTCTGTGTGCTGCCCATATACTCATGTGTGTGGGGCCATGCACTAGAACACATCTGATACCAGGGATGTTATCCTTAAAGAAAATCAGCTCTTCCTCTCCTAGAAGTTTTCAGCTGTCAATTTCTCCTCAGCTAGAGGTAAGCAATCATGAGCCCTTTCTCCTCCACAGAAGATAGACTGTTTTGCTCTAGTTCAAGTCTTATCTTGTACCACAGTTGTCATGAGTTCCTGAGTACAGCAGTCCTATCCCATCCAAAGGATGCTGATTCCTGAGGTCTTGAGGAGGAATGAGATGTGGATGTCACTTTTATGGCTAACACGTACTCTCTGCTCTTTGACCAGCTGTGAGTTTCTGCATTAAGTTCTGTCCACTGCACAAGGAAGCTTCTTTAATGAGGTCTGTGAGCTGAACTAATCTATGGATATATACAATGCTAAAATGCCATGTTTTTTCCTTTCCTTTTTCAAAGTAAATATAATAAAGTGTGTTTTACATGAAGGGCAATATCTAACATTCCCAAGACCTCTGAGTGCCTGGAAACATGTCCAAAGAAAAAGACCTCAATTTTAGTAGTTTATTTTCTACTCTGTAATTCGCTTGTATCTTTTTTAACTCATCCAGAATGCTTACTTTTGCCTCATCAGATCTGGTCACCACAATGTCAACAATATACCAAGCTAGTGCTTTCAGTCATTAGATGTCCAGATCATCAAGAGCCCAGTGAGCTATCTAATGACACAGAGCAGGACAATTGATGCTGTCTTGTAGCACCCCTGTGATAGGTCCATGCTGAGCCTACAAGCCACTGCTCAAAGTCTTGAAATTGATATAGAAAAAAAGGTCATGTCAGTGGCTACATACTGTATGATAAGGTGTCATGGTAACTCCTTCAGTAAAAGATGACCTGTGGAACAACAACGACAATCAAAATCTGATTGGCCCATGGATATTCTTTAGCATGCATTTGATTTTTGAAAAGACCAAGCTGTGAATAGAGGGGGACATCGGTAAAGATCACCATCTCTGTGCCCTTCATAAAAGACTTTGATAGTGAAATGGAACATTGAACCCACTTCCCATTGCCTCTCCCCCTGCCCCAATAATAAAGTGTTGTTCTGTTTACAGTCTTGGTAGAATGAGAGTAATGGTCCCAGGATCTCTACGTAGCCCCTACCAGAAACAGTCTCACACCTTCAGTCCAAGATCAATATAAGTATTCTTAAGCTTCTGGGTGTATCAATTCTGGGTACACTAAACAACTGAGCAAAGTCCTTGGAACAGAGAGGCCCACTGTGAGGTGCTCATCTGACCAATAAACACATATTATGACCGGTAGGCTGTCATACATTTGGGTTATCTTAAATTAAAATAGAGTAAAGATATCTGAATATTTAGGGCAGAAAATTCCCCCAAGACTGAAGTCACTAGGGCTGCCTGGGCACCAGGAACCATTGCTGTACAGAGCTCATTGACAGAACATTGGTACATCTAGAGCTCCAACTGCATTGAGAGGCCCTTATTAGTTCTGAAAGACTTAAAGTTTTTCACTGATACTGGCATAGATAGTCTCCAAATCCTGTTTATCACCCTTTTAATATGGTAGCTAACTAATATAATTGCTCTGTTTCTTTCCTTTGGTTAGAGCCGTCTGGCTGCATCACAAACCCAACATCTCCATAAACCAGTTGCTATTTGACAAATACCAGTTGTGATTCCTAAGTTCACACATCACAGACCTCCAATTACAATAAGGTGGTAATGTCTATGGCCAGGGTAGATGTGGGTGCTTCATGTGTACAGGGTCACAGATGGCTTCTTCATAATCCCCATTGCAATCTCTTTCACATTGATCTCTCAGGCTGAAAATCAATTGCTAACTCAAGCTTTCAATGACCACAGAACAATGCTATTATAGCAGCTATTTTGGAAATGCAAGACTCAACTCGAAGACTTTCTCACAGACGATTTCTTTTGTGCTCTACACAAAGAACTCTGTGGAGCAGTCAAAGGACTAGCTCTTCCTTTCCTCTATATCTCAAGGATCTTCATCTAACCTTCACTTCTATCATGGACTCCATAACCCCAGTGGGCGAGAAGCTGAGGCTAGATGGCTCCTGGAGTTAAGGTCTAGACATAGGAAAGTCTAGACAGGAACAGATCAAGGCACACTGAGCCACTGAAGAGCTGTACAACTGTTTAATGCTCACTAAGAACAGAGTGTTTAAGGGGTCTGCAACAATGAAAATTTGGCATGAAACAGACTCATGAGCAAATAAATAGCACCAGGGAACATGATTTGCCTTAGAGACCGTAAGATTAATATGGGCCTGTGTCTGATCACAGGTCACAGGATATCTAGAGCTGAAGCAAAAACATGTTTTGCAACAGTTCTGCTTGCAAGATGTGTAACTCCCCAGACTTAGTGCAAGGATGTAAAACAGGCAACAGCCACTTCTGCAGAGGATGGGGTGAAGGAGACTGGCATGAGGAGATAGCTCTTCCTTCAATCTGGCATCTTCCCATGGAAACCTAAATGTTCTGCTGATTGAGAGCCTGTCAGATCATTTTGTTAGGGATACCCCTGTTCTCTAAACATATTTGACCAGGAGCCCTTTAATATCCAATAAACAGTCACTAGTATCCTCCAAAATGAATGCTCCAAGAAACTATGTGGAGGAGCATGGTTTTGGGGCATTTGCACACAATTGAGCACTTAATAAGCATGAACTTGTATTGATCACTAATGACTTCAATTAATCAAGCATAGATTAATTGATGAGGAGCTGCTAGAAAGAAAAACATAATTTTTACATGAGCTTTGCAATGAGCCTAATCCACTTATATTGTACACATGGTGATGTTGTCTTTAGATTTTCCCCATAGCCACTGCCCAGTCATTCTCAAACCTATTTGTCATTGGGTGTCCACTCCAGACTTTCCAAAACAGCACACTAAAACCCCTAAGGAGCTACATACTTTGCTACCTGTACTCCAGACCATGGTTAAAACAACAAAAGCACCTGCAGGTAGAACTGTGTCTGTGTACAGAAATAGTGAGACTGTGTTCTTTGAAGGGAACCTGGAAACAATGACTACAATCCCTGTTACGATGAATCAGTCTGGTGCAATTGGCTATAATATACTCGTGGCAACATTAAAAGCTATAGAGTCCTAATAGAGTCTATACATATTTACCGGAGGCCACCATAACCTCTCTCCTGCTCCATCTCATAATCACTAATCCATTATCCCTATCAAACCCAGAATAATTATTCTAAAGCATATGTTACATCACAGTTAAATACCTGTAGTATTTCTTCATTCTTTGATCCACTGTGACATCATATAAGGCAATTCCCAAGTCTAGCCTCTGGAGACCCCAGGAAAGTTGCTTGAGTCACATAAAGTTCTGGTCATGTAGACCATGAACTTAGTATGTCCTCACAAATATCCACAGCCTTGCAAAGCTTGCATGACTCAGCTTCTCTGTTTTCAAAGCTCAGCTGACGTCTGTCCTTTCTGAGCCAGCTGGCTAGGTCAGATACCATTATTGTACTCCCCAATGCATTGTGGGCCTCCTGCTCAGCTCCTTTTATGATACTTTCCATCCTCAATATGGTGTGAGCTCTTCAAGGGCACAAGCCTTGTCCTCTGCATCTGTCTTCGCCATCTAGCACTGACTCTTATCTGGACATTACCACACTCTGTAATCCTTAATGGATTTGGACAGGAGGACAAATTACTGATACCATGTTGCCTTTCTTAACACTAAAGTGCTATAGCATACATACACCCACTAAGAGGTCTAGAGGTATGGCATAAGAATATGGGGACAAAGAAATCATGGTATTAAAGGAGAAAATATCTACATTACAATCATGTTGCATAACTGTCTTCTGTCTGAGTAGCATCATATGCACTTAAAAATATGATCCTGAAATACACCCAGGAAAGAACAGCATTAATAATTAACTCAACTTTGCTTCTCCTATCACAGCAGGTCCTGTACCCGAGTACCTGTTTGTTGAAAGAATTAATGAATAAATTTGTGAATAGGGAAAAGAAAAATGTCCCCATACCTGGAGGGAAACTTTTCAAAACTAGACTTAAATAGTCCCTTGGTTATACAGAGAAAGACAAATGCTACCAGGCTCAGAGGCTGTACCAATCTGATCTTTTCCCAGAGTGGTAGAAATGGAACAGGCTAAAAGGCATTGTTTACAGACACATGCATTGTCTATTCAGAGGCAGCTGATGGTTTCACTACCTGCCCCATTCATCCTGGGGCTAGCATTCTAATAAAGTGCCATCAAGAAAGTCACAACTTCCATTCATAAAAGCACCTCATTACCTTCCACAGGGACAAACTAACAGGGGCAGTCATTCATCTATCGTCCATCTGCCTGGACTAATAAGGTTATAGTGCCACCCTGATTCCCAAAACTGCTGTGAGGAGCCGCACCTGGGGACAGGCAGCTGCTCTACAATGTTCCATGTGAGTGTGAGTTCTTGGCATCAAGAAAACTATAGTGACATTGGAGCATAGCGACTGGGATGAAACTAGCAGTCTGGGAGCTGGTCAAACCCAGGAATCAGGAAGGAGATCTGCAGTAGAATCCCAGCAGAGCTAATGGCTACATAGGAGATATTGGCTAGTACCAGAACCATTCTGAACATCAATGTCCTCATTTGCAATTTAGAAATAAAAACATCCACCATTTTTTTGTTGCTGTGACATGTGAGAATTAAATAGGATGACATATGCAAAGCATGTTACATACCTCAGCCACCATCTCACTAGAGAGACCCAGATGCAAAAAGGAGCCACCTGAACCTGAAACATCCACCTAAGCACAGCATGTCTCTGGGAGAGGTGTGTGACCACCACTGTGGTGTCAAGAAGATTCCAGAGCATCAGATTTATAGTAGATGTGCAAGTCAGTGGATTGATAATAGTCATGACCAGTGCAGACAGACTAACGTGTAGAAATTGTCTTTGAGACCCCACGAGGTCCTATGAGCCTCTCAGAAGAAACTGAAATCGTCCTCTATGTTGTGTGAGGAAGTACTTCATTCACTGTCACTAATGAGGCTTTCTTTACCCTGGTGTGAACACAGCAAGACAAAGTTGGAGAAGTTCATGTCCCACAAACAAATGGTTATACTGAGGCAGAACATCCCAAAACACTTCTAGAGCTCACATGACAGATGATGATGATGATGATGATGATGATGATGCCATCTACAAATGCTTAGAACATGATGAGACTATGTAAAGTCCCAGATGAAACAGAAGGGTGATTCCTGCACACTTAAACGCCCATTTATTGGCATCTGTTTTAAGGAATATGAAATAAACAAATGTGAGTGAGACATACCAAGCAGTCCATAAGGGATATTCCAGTTGATTTACAATAGAATGCACCATTTTACTACACCAAGGGTATCTTTGAAAGGGACTTTAGAAACACCTTCATACATTTAGCAAAAATGATTAGATGTCTATGGCAACAATTTCATCCTTCTATTGAAAGTAGGAAGTCATTTCTTGAATGCCCATTTCAAAATAATTTCACAACTTAATTTTCCACAACTTAATTGTTAATTCATTGAAGTAGGAAAAGGGGGAATCCTTATGCAGATTCTGCACATGAGGAAACAAAAACACATATTGGATAAATCTCTAATATTGCTAGATGGTGTGGCAAAATCTGTGTCATATCACATCACTTGATTATGACACAGGGAAAAAGGAACTGACCCCTTACTTGGGACAGGCATGGTGTGGGTGCACTTCATCCTTGCTTTGTAAGTCACTTGTGCCTTACAGCTACTTTGGAGGTAGACAGAATGAATGCCACTTCTCAAAGATGAATAATGGGGTTCTAAGGGTTAAGTCAACTGCCAAAGGTAACACAGAGGGCAGGTGGCAGAAAACAATTTGAGTAATAAAATACTCTTCAGAGGGTCTCTGCTCTCTAACATTGAAAGAGGCACAGCCCAGTGAGGATCACTTTATATAAAGTGTACACCTGAATGAATTACTGAGTGAATAACTGCTGTGCCTTGTCAGAGAATGGGGCCATCACCATGGTTGATCATAACTCAAGAGTCTAGGGAAGCTGAGCTCCCAGAGGCTACAGGAGTTAAAGTGAATGGGGGAATCATTGTGTCCAGCATGAACAGTGAGTTGGCAGATCAACTCCCCAGAACAAACTTTAATTTGCTCCTTTCTTTCTTCCCTTGATGTTCAGAAAACTGTACCCTTTCCCTAAAACCTGCCTGAGGGGATAATTACAATTAATTTCTTGATTAAAATTATTCAATCAAGTGCCATGTGCAGTAAAAACATGGAAGAAAGGAAAGCACATAGTAAAAATGGGATGAACAGTGTTCTTGTGTTTTACCTGAGGCAATCACAGAGGAGTCAGAAGATCAATGAAAAGTTAGACAGGGCCTGGACCAAATGGTTAGAGAATGGGATTTGGAAAGAAGCTTCTGTTGGGGGGAAAGAATAAGAGTTCTAGAGTCTTAATAACCAGATAGGTACAAAGTCTAGATTTATCCATTACTAACTATGATGTCAGCAAGCCGCTTATTTGTCTTTCCTTCCTTTATTTCTTTTCTTTTCTTTATAAACTTTTAATTCAACAAATATTTACTTACCATGACCACTTGCCATGTGCTACCTTCTTGTAAAGGCTGGAGTAAGTTAATGAGCAACAGTTCATGCCAAAATCAATAGAGACACATCTGAGGCAGCAATAGCAGCAAACACATTACATCTCTGGTAAGCCCAATGAAGAAAGAAGACACCAATAAGGTATATCAATGAAGTATCTGGTCCAGGCTGTTGCTATAAGCTGAAGCTCAAGAAAACAGCAGAGGTGCCGGACGGGCGTTGGTGGCGCACGCCTTTAATCCCAGCACTTGGGAGGCAGAGGCAGGCGGATTTCTGAGTTCGAGGCCGGCCTGGTCTACAGAGTGAGTTCCAGGACAGCCAGGGCTATACAGAGAAACCCTCTCTCGAAAAAAAAAAAAAAAAAAAAAAAAAAAAAAAAAAGAAAAAAAGAAAAGAAAACAGCAGAGGTTAACCTGAGCATGAGCAGAAGAAAGAACACTCCAGGCAGAGGTAAGAGCTCAAGCAAAGGTCTTGCATTCAGGAGGGAGCATAGTGCTTCCTTGACATTTTAGAGAATTGAAAAGGCCAGTATGCTTGACATACAGATGTGCACGGGAGAATGGCACATGACAAGGGTAGAGTGCAAATATAGCAGGATGCTTTAACATGTATTAAGAATATAAGCTTTTTATCCTAAAATGATGATTATTAAAACTCCAGTTTCCAGAATGGGTAGAAGAGTTACAGAGATATAAGCAAGTAGGCATACAGGGGCAAGTCCGAAAAGATACCAGAGCCTTGGATCTTGAAAACAAGCCTGTAAAAGCACATTTTCTGAGGATGACAGTCACTTGGTGTACTGTCTAACTTTTTGTCCAAAATATGTTGGGATTACCTTTAAAAATAAAAGCAGAGATCTCACCATGAAGCACCTAGAAGATGCGTTTGATGGAAGCACTCGGCCAGGGCAGCAGTTACCCGGGAAGAAGGGCTTTGCCATGGAATAGAACAGCTGAACAGAGTAGCATTGCCTATCTCTTCCAATGTCAGAAGCCAGATGACCATGTGTGCACCACACACAGAACCCACTGTCTGGAGAAAATCCTCAGCACAGTCTGGAGTTCTGTTCTGATCCTCTCCCTTAGTGTATATCTGTGGATAGCTAGTCTGGGATGGGGGTGGCAGCATTAAAACCCAAGCCTCCAGTTACCCACTGATCACTATCAGAACAGCACAGGATGCAAATAAATACAGGTGAGAGAAGACAATGGACAGGTCCAGGAAAGCCAAGGTGGACAAAATTTAATTGCCAAAAATGCAGTCATTGGTCAGAAAGTTTTGTGTTCCTAAGATGCAGGTTTCTCCAACTGCATCCACTTCTATGACCACATAAAAGTTTGGATAAAATACAAAAAGCTAAGACTCACTGTCTACTTAGCCCAAGCCTGTACACTTTGTTAGGTGTTAGGTGATGCAGAGTCAGACCTGAGGTAATCCTAGCTCTAGAGAAGCAGAGACAGGTAGAGTGCTGAGGCTTGCTGACCAGCTGGTCTAGCTAACTTGATGAGTTCTGGCCAGTGAGAAACTATCTTTATTTTAAAAAGTGGACAGTGGCAGAGGAATGACAACTGGGGTTATCCTCTGGACTCCACATGCACTTGCACATACATGCACATGTACCCATACACACAAGAACACACACACTAAACATCCTCAATTTAGTTGAGGAGAATTTGCCTTCTTCTGAGAGAGGTCTGGGCTCAGCAGAGGAAACAAAGATATCTGGGAAGAACACAGAAACATAAGAACACAAGACAGGAGCTCAGGGCAGAGAGTAGGGCTTCATGCTCTCTACAGCTGGGAACATTCAAGGCTTTGAGTCTTGCTTCATTATGAAAATAGAAAAAAATTGTCCTGATTTAACATGAACCCATCCTTCCAGATGGCAATGCATAGGATGCTCAGGAGGAAACAGGTAAGAAAAAGTAGATTGCAAGGTAGCAGGAAGCAGGGTGGAAGGATGAAGTGTGATTGGATGTTGAACTGAGCAAAAGGAAACCGTGAGGATGGTAGTGAATAAAGGTGATACAGCAAGCAGTCTAGAAGGAACCTCAGCATCCGGGATGGCAAGGTGCCTTTCCCTAAGATGGAAGGTCAGGAGGGGGAGGGCAAGTTCCTTAAAAGTCTGGGGAAATCCAACACTTGTTGGCTAGGTCAGGTGTAGTAGCTTGGGGCCCATCAAGAACAGATGCTTATAGCACAGTCATCTAGCATGTCTGATGCTTGCATTATGCAAATCACCTTACTTGGCCACCCAAGTTTGCTGTTGCCTTCCCATAAGCAGCCTGACTTCCTTTTTGAGGCTCTTGTTTTTCAGGGTGACAAAAATTTAATCTAGAGAGGTCACTTCATCTTTCTGTCATCCTTTTGGGGTCTTTATTCCAGGGGTGAACCTATGCTGTTCCGAGCTTTGTAGCTTTTTTGTTCCGACATGAGGACGTTGGAGAACTGACTTATTTGATCCCTCTAGACATCATGTTAACCTCAAGTATTTCTACTCTCTGCCTAAGGTTCCACCAAGGTAGGATGTGTGCATCCATACTCACCCTTGGGATGGATGACACAGCTTCTCCTTACTCTTGGCTTCTCTGTAACCTGTGTAGGCATATGTTCTCAACTTCCTCCAATTTAGAGGCAGGGAGTGGGTATTCCTATAAACACACAGGGGTATCTCTCTTCTCCATTCTCTCCATCCAGGAACAACACTGAGCACTGAGAGGTTTATAAACTCCCAATCAAATATTTAGAGGAAGTCTGTGCACAGACTCCCAGCTCAGTGGCTACCTCCTATACTCCAACCCCCACAATAATTCAGAAAAGTCAGTAGTGCTGCCATAAGCATGAACATGATTTCTGCATCCTGTCGAGGTCAGAGAAGATCTCCCACTGTGAGCACATCAGCTGGAGGAGGAAGGATCAGAGACAACATGCAGAGTTCTCAAATGCTGTGACCCCAGTTCTCTTGGGAGCACCTGCTCCCTTCCGGTTGGCTGGGACACAGTTCTCTTGTCTCCCTTCTGTTTGTGTTTGATGGTTTTACTTTGAAATGAGCCTGGTGGGCAAAAGCACCATATAAAACATACCAGAAGAGGTCATAGGATTCTGTCTACAGACCCCTGCCTGGCTTTCTACTTCTCATGGAGGTAATTGTCAAATCTGGATGAGCCAGCAAGCCAGACTTTCCAGAGAGCTAAAACCACTTGAGGACAAGAAGAGGGAGGACAGGCTACACTGGGTTCCCAGATCCCAGGATGCCCAAGCCACGCACTGCTTCAGTACTGGCAGTGTCAGCTGAGACCCTTTTACTCATCAGCAGCCCCTGCAGGAAGCAGGCACCCCACCCCTCTGCCCTCCATAATAAACTAGCAATCATTTGTGTCCTCGCACCCATCACCCATCTCCTTGGGTTCTCAGTTTCTGCACTCAGCAGGAAGGAAAGAGAAAGGCCAGGTAGCTGCACCACTCTGAGACCACCTCCAGCCTTTTCAGAGTTCAGCCGTATAGATAGAAATTCTCAAAGCCATAGGGAATTGTATCATTTAATTTTTACCCCAAATTACATATAATACAAATGTGTGATTGTATATATACTAAATAAGATTATATATTATGAAATTGTGCCACTTGGAGTGATAATGTTTTTACAAGAGACATAAAGCATCTAAAAACAAAAACAAAACAAAACAAAGCAAAGCAAACAAAAAGTATCAGGCATGAGGAACCTATGTTCTAGTTGTTGGATAGGGGAGTCCAGGAAATCCCCTAAACAATATGTATTATTGCTGTTGTCTTTGATGCTTCATAGAATTTGACAAGTCCCAACAGGAGACTAGAAGACACCACACAATTTGGACACAATACTTGGAGGAACTGAGCTGGAACTAACCTGGGACACTCCTTCCTGTAAACTCCCTCTCATTGTTCCAGAAGGTGCAATGAAAAAAATGGCAAGAGAAAAATCCAATCTGTGGTCCCAAGCAGCTATAATGCATATGAACAGCAATAATAACCAATGTGGTAAGATGTCCTTATAGGTGCAGTGGTGACACTTATAACTTGGAGTACCCAACAATTATCTAATTAGCCTTGGGTCCCCCTCAATAGTAGGGAATTCATTCTTGGTGCTGTGATCCTAGCTGTCTGCCCATTGCTGATGAATCCATGGGATCTAGAAGATAACCTACTATTGCCACTTCCCTAAACCAGCATAATTCCTAGTTACATTCTAAATACTTATCCTTATAACCACAGGTCAATAGTAGCTCTCATCTCTCATTAAATAACTTTTATTTCACATAAAACAGAGACCACTACAGAAAGCCACAACTAGTCAATGCAGAGAACAACCAAGTCTACAGCCCTAATTGATACAACTACAACACAATCTCTATACCTAAGACTTAGGCAACATCATACAAGAGAGAGTGGAAAGATTGTAAGAACCATAGGACCAAGTGGTCTGCGGTGAGACTGTTTTCTATATACAGGAAAGGAGAACCCATTAAATCTCAAAATATGGTAGCTTTAAAAAGACTGGAACAATGATGACACACATTAGTATGATGACATTAATGAAGGACATCTCACCAGACCCCACCCTTAGATGAAGATCTAAAGGCAACTAACAATGGATGAGAGAGGGGCAATCAGTCTTCCCTTAGGAATAAACCTCTAATTGGTTATACCAAGTGGTAAGCTCTAAAAACATTTTTATAGACAAAGAACAGTAAATGGACTTAGCAGGTTGTATTTATATATGTATATTATGTTACATGTATGTATACATGTAATAATAATAATTAAATAAAATGAGAAAAACATGCATGAAAGAAAGAAAACAATAGAAATACTACATGACAGTAGGAGGGTTTAAAGACAGAGGAAGGGATACAATGAGAGTGGAGCTGGATGTGATAATAGACTATTGAAGATGACCAATGTATATTATATACATCTATAAAATATCATAATTATATAACCCTATTATTTTGAATAATTAATAAATGATAATAAAACAAAACCAAAACCTACCTCTGAGCATAAGAAAAAGTAAAGGAAAGTCTTGGTCAAGTTAAATGTCCAAAGCTACCTAGGAAGTGGCAGGCTAGAACTGAAGTCATGCTCACTAGACTTCAAACCTAGACTTTTACCAGGATATTCTACCACCTGTTGCTTTCCCTTTGGAGAATTTTCCAGGGACCCTTCAACACTGTGGTACAACTGAATTCCCAGATTGGTACACAACAGAGACAATGCACATATGTGTCAGAAGACAGAGATCCAGCTTGAGGTGCAGGCTTCCTTCATCAGCTCAGGCCCCAGAGAGACTACCATTGTCTCAAATCTTGAGCTAGCACCTAGACCAAAGCCTAGCTCTGCCCCTCCCCAAAAGGGGAATGCATGTCCAGTGGGTTGAATTCTTCTACTGATTCTACATCTGAGTGTGCCAGCTCAATAACATGCTCATCTCATAGGGATAACACAATACTTTTACAAGGACTGAAATTGCTCAGTAACCATTGAGCCCTGTGTTCTCGGTGAGACCTATTACCTCTTAAAAGGCAGAAGAACGCTGATTCTTGAGAGGTGAAAAATATGGCAATGTGTGCAGCAAATGTGCACCAAATGCACCAATGTGTAGTAGTCTGTGGTGCACCAAAGCTAAATCTTGTTCAACCAATGGCATCTCTTACTATCTAATGTCTTTCATTAGGAAGAAATGAAATGTAAATTTAAACTTTCTCCTTAAAGAAACAATAACAAAATAAAGGCTGGAAACCTCTACAATAAGCCTTTCCCTCTTAGCCCTTTGCCCTTAGCCCTCAGCATCCACCTGCCAAGTACCTCAGTTCAGCACCGCCTCCTTCCTCCCACCTCCCACACAGCATGAAGACCACTGAGGTCTTTGCCCTGGTGCCCCACATTCCAAGGCTTCTGCCCACTTTTGACCCTGTGGTCTCCTTGTTTATCTTTCACATTTCAGCTTCAATCCCGCTGCTCTGTGAAATGCTGCTGCCCTACCCTCCTAGGAGGAAGCAATCTCTTTTTCAAAGCCTGCTGATTATGCCTCTATTAAAGCAGTAATTCAATTTATGCCCTGATGGAGTGAGTTGTTTACACGGATGACTATAAAATGAGAAGACATGAAATTGCATTCCCTCGCCTGCATGGCACCAGCACTTCAGTATCACAGGGAGGAAGGTGGCCTGTCGTGTTAACTTCTGGGACTCTAGCTTGCACTGGCTCTGAGAAAAAGAGGGCAAGGCAATCCAGTCGTCTCTGTGATGCTTGACAACACTAACTAGAGTCAAGCCTCCAGCACAAAGTCAATGTCAATGTAGGGGAACAGAAAGCCGATCCATAGATGTCTAGGACTGTGGGAGCATTTGAGGAGGTAGGGGTTTCAAAGCCAATGGATTTGATGGAACTGTTCTAAAATCAACTTAGAGTTAAATCTATTCAATTGTATACTTCTCCTGGGTGAAATGTTAAGTCTGATTCAAAAGCTTATTTACATTTAAAAATAAAATATTGAGCCTAGAGAGCACGGGGTGATGAGCAGGCAGAAGGTAGCATTGTGCCAGTGGGAGCTTTGAGGAGGGCCGTTGTAGACCTATCTAGATCTGTTTGCAAGACCTGGGATTTAAGGACCTTAAAGAGTGGGACTGACTATAGTCTGATGCTGTAGACATCTTACTTCAGTTCCAGAGCACTTTTATACATGGAATGTAATAAAGCAATAATCCAAGGCAAGTTGTCTGAATTCAGAAAAGCATGATCAGAAAAACATGTAAATAAACATCAGTAAGCACATAGTAAATATTATCAAAAGCATCTCATTTCCAGAACTTTCCCAGGACACAGAAATTGAAACATAATTGCCTGGCACATACTATAATATATCTGGGAAAGCACAAAATCAAGGCAGAAGGCTATATCCAGTTTCAGGGTACACCAAAGACAGCACTCAGCATATCCTTTCTCCAGATTGGGTTCTATAGCTCCGTTCTGACATCCAACAAAATAAACATGTTTAATAAATTCAGTGTAAATGTTTGTCACAGGACGTATGAGGAACAATCCAGAGAACGAAACACACTTGAGCTAAAAGGCCCTCTTGCCATTTTTTTCCCTAGAGTCTCTCTCACAGTTCCTCAAGGCATGGATGCATCATCATTCCTTTGGCCTCATTCTGACAAAGGGTGATAGTGTTTGGGGAACAGTGACTCCCATATGAGATTTAAGCTGCAAGAGAAATGGTGATGCCCCTAAAGTTCACAGTGTTTTATGAGTGAGTTAGCTCTAGAAAGAGTGATTCAGAAGCTGGGAGGCCAACCCTCATGGCCTGGATGAAGAGTCAAAAGGGTATGTGTTTGCTAATCTTCACTGTGAACGTGACAAGATCGAGAATCACGTAGACAAAGACTGTTGTGTGTCTCTGATAGCATTTCCAGAGGAGTTTGAACCACTCTAAATGTGCGTGACACTAACCAGGGTGCTGGGGTCTTAGACTAAATAAAAAAGATAAAGTTAGCTGAGCACCAACATTCCTTGCCCTCCACTTCCTGATGCAAACACAATGTGACCACCCTGCTTCCTGTTCCTTCACCATAATGATGAACAGTGCTCTCACAGCTTGATCCAAAATAAGCCCTACCTTCCATACATTAGTATTGATGGGTGCTTTGTCACATCAATGAGAAAAGTCATCGATACAGGCCACCTGGGGTGAGTTTAAAGCTGCAGGAGTTAAACTCTAAATGGGGCACAGGGAAGACAGAATATTCTAGTTCGTGAACTCTCAGCCTCTCTGGGTGTGTCTGAGTCTGGAATTCCACGAGTAAGTCCCATCTTCAATTCTGCACTGTACTAGCCATGTCACACAGTCCTTCTGGACCTTGGTAATGTCATCTGGGAAATACTGCTTAAAATATTATAGAGACATGATAACTTCTTATAGCATGTCTGACATACCGCAGATATCCACGAAATGATACAGCTAATTTATAGTAATACTAACAACAAATGCTAGCACCAAGCCTATAGGCACCAGGCACTCTACAAGACACAGCCACTTGTCATACATACATTTTTCATAAAAGGAAAGTAATACCATTATTACTAATCACTAGGTTACTACTAACTCAACAGTCTATAGTCAGTGACACAGCCAAGAGCTCAGTTAAGACCATGGTAAACTTCGCTCCATGCTGCTTGCACAGAATGAATAGCAATGGAAAAGGAATCAGCAGTTAGAAGCATAAGCTTTTAAAGAGGGGGGAGAGAAGAAAGCCTAATAGTTTATTCAGTGCACCTTTATCAAGAGTATTCCCTGTGCCAGGCACTGGGCCAAAAAGCAGAGAAGAAAAGGGACACACTTCCTTGCCACTTGGTTATCTCTAAGAATTTCTAACCAGGGAAGACGCCCTGATGTTGCACTGAAGCCAGCTCATGCAGGCTCCCAAAAGGCAATTAGCATATTTTCTCAAATTATACATGCTGGCTGTTAAACCCGGCCATTATTGAAATTAAATCACACTAACATATGAAACTATATGAAAAATAAAGATACAGAATGCTGATAATTCACCACAACCTGATTAGTCTACAATATCTATATTCTTGAGGTAATGGGCGCTGGACTATATATGTAAGATAGGAGTAAGGCACGGTGGGCACTGATGTGTTTTATCCAGCTCCACATCTGGAATATCACAACCTGTTGTAACTGAGGGCATATTTTCACCTCAGGATTCTGCCAGCACTAGAAGCCAGTACTGAGATTATGTTTTACTGCCTTTACAGATTTAAGAAAATGATGAAGAAAATGCCAAGAGACAGAGTATGTACAAGTGCATCTTGTCTCTCCCCCGCCAGGTTCTAAGTAGCACAAAAAGCTAAGTAAACTACGTGCTATTCAAAAAATTGCTGACTCCACAAAGAAGGTGTTCCCTTCCCCTCTTAAAAATGAGCAACGTTCTGACACTCATCCTTATTTGTTTTGCATTTATCTTGCTCTTTGGTGAAAACCACCAACTCATATCCATAGTGAAGCTGTACAATTATGAATTGCAGGTACAGATTTCTTACTGATAAAACATCAATGGAAGAAACTGTAAGATCCAGCTGATTATATGGCATGGACAATAGTAAATATTGTATGTTTTATTATCATCTATAAATTATGTACCACCCATTCTTTACGTAATTAAAATTTATAAGGTCACTCAGTGTACATGCGTCAACCTTCCTTTTTTTTTTTTCCTACACAACCAAATAGAAATAAATGTTCAAATTCTTTGCTTCTTCCTATATCCACATCTTCAGTTATGTTACTCTCCAGGTTCTCCTATCTGGCCTTGAGCTTCTACCAGTCAGAAGAATGCAGTGGAAGGTGAGAGCGATGGTTTTGAACCTGGAGTTTAAGAAGTTTCATGATACCTATTCCCTCTCCATTCTTACCTATCAGAGAGGATGTGACACTTTGAACAAAGTAAAATCAACATTTTGGCCCCAGTTGAAGGTCCAGGCAAATCCATCCAGTAGAAAAGTCATCTAGCCAAATTTCAACACCCCACATACCAGTGAGCCAGTCAGCTGACCTGTATAAATAGATGTATAAACATAACCATCTGTTGTTGTGTGCTATCAAGACCAATTTATGATTTGTTAGTACTCATGATACTTGAGTAAAAAAAAAAAAAATACTTGATTGTGGGTCATGTGATCCTGTTTCTTCATATGCTTAGAAATTGAAATTAGTCCTGGCACATTGCAAATTCTATACTGATCCAGTTCTCCTCAAGTTTACAATTTTCATTTTAGCCACAGTTAGTTAGCTGAACACAAACTTTAAGTCCTGTCTCCTCTCCAATAGCCACTAGTGAAAATTCTCCCATCTTCCTATCATTTTACCCTAAGCTTACATCACTATGGCAGAGATTTAGAAGGAATTTATGCTCAGAATCTGAGCTGACTCCTTTTATGTCTCTCATTTGTAAGGTTTTACCCATCACTTTGGAGACATGATAATTATCGAATTCAGTCATCTTGATCCCTTAGACAGTAAGAGATACTTGGAGCAGCTCTTTAAATATTTACCAACCTGAGACTCGAGATTGCAACATGACCTTCAGGGCAAAGCTGTAGGTTGGAAAGATTCTCATAGCTAATTTTTTTTTCTTCCAGGTTTCTGGACTCTCAATTCTACCTATTTTATCCTTATATGAAGCTTATTTCTCTTTTACTGTAATATTTCATCCAGAGTTTGTAATCATTTTTCACTCCAGGGTTAGTCCAGCATAAATGACTCCATGTCTACTAGAAGCAAACTTTCAGCTGCAGGTAGCTGTGATCTCTTAACAGAAGGTTGGCCCTTGATCTCATGGTAGCTACCATTCAGAATAACCAAGCCCCCCAAACATTAGGCAAGGACAACTGGAGACCTCCATTGATTGTTTAACTGAGGGGCTGAATCAATGAATTGTGCCAAGTATCAAGTGTTAGGGTCTCAGCAACTGATAGGTGCAGTTGTAACAAGGCTCTTATCGACACAGACTTATTGACTGTTTACAGCCTGGTGCTGTGGGAAATGTCTATGGAGACTGGCTCAAGGAGCCAGAAGCCAATGAGCTGCAAGGATTTTACACCTGTGCTCAGAATTAGGTTGGGAAAACATCTCCCTACTTCAGTAATTTGTCACAAGCTCAGGGAAAGCTCACAGACACTTTGTGGCAGGGCTGGGGAAGCCTTAAAGGAATATTGTTACCTAGAGCCTCTGGATATTAGAAGATGTATACCTGGAAGGAAAGCATCCTGGTATATTTTATTAGGACTAGATGATGGGGACAATTTATTACCTGAAACAAGACATTTCTGAGAATGAAGAAGATCCTGGAAATAATTATCCTAAGGAAAAATAGCATAGAATTGTTATTGTCCCAGGAAAACTGGCATGTTTTAGACATTGAGCAGTGTCGATCATGCCTGTTCGTCTACACACATATGCTGGGTAATCTGTTCCTTATGCCCTGTACGTAATAAAGCCATGGATAGTGCAGTAGCCCCCTAGCTTTCTTGTATACAAGCTTCATTCAAAGGCCGGGCTGGGGCAGCCTGGAAAGGGGGCCGTAAGCACTTGGGAAGCTAAGAGCCGGAAATGAATACAACAATTCCAGTTTAAAGCTGGCTGGTAAAGATAGCTATATGATTAAATGTTAGTGCCAAAGGATTTGGCGAAATGTGGGCTTGAGTCAGACAGAAGCTGATGTCTAAGAAATGTTGAGTGGAACAAGGTTTGTGTTGTACAATGGCAATTCTCCAAACTGTGGTATTCTAATTAGTGTAATGTATTCATTCAACAAACATTCATTGAGCAAAGGCACTCTGTTAGGGTTGAAGCATACAGTGACAGTTTGAAGGCTCACCCAGATTATAGGGATCAGGGTCTCATCTAAGGAACTAGAGCATCATGAACCAGGAGTCAGAGCTTCACAGCAGTTGCTAAATTTCAGCTCCAGGAAGCACATAAGACAGAAAACTGACAACTAAACAGGAACTAGGACAGAACTGCGTTATAATGATAAGCATACAGTGTCACAATAGGAAGCATGTACAGTTACAATAGAAAGAATGCATAGTCACAATAGAAATCACTAGTAATCACAGTAGACAGCATGCAGGGTTACAACAGAAACCATGTAGGGTCACAGTAGAATGCATGCAGGGTTACAACAGAAGCATGCAGGGTCACAGCAGAGAGCAAGCATACTTACAATGGAAAGCATGTATGGGGTCAATCGAGAGAATACAGGATCACCATATAAAGTATGTATGATCATAACAGAAGGCATATACAATCACAACAGAACACACACATGATCATAACATGGTTACAATAGAAGGCATGCTCAATTATGTTCATAGTGGCTTTCATAATAGCCAGAAACTGGAACCATCCTAGATATACCCCAGCCAAAGAATGGATTTTTTTTTTTTTAATGTAGTACGTTTACACAATGGAGTATTACTCAGCTGTTAGGGAAAAAAATGATATCATGAAATTTTCAAACAAATAGATGCAACTAGAAAAAGATTTTCCTCAACAAGGCAAGCCAGACCCAGGAAGACAAACATGGTATGTGCTCACTTTTATGTGGATATTGGCTGTTAAATAAAGGATAATCACACTGCAATCCACAGACCCAGAGAGGCTAGGTAACAAGAAGGGATCTAGGGGAGACAAATAGATATTCCTGGGAAGGGGAAATGGAATAGCTTTTGTGTGTGGACTGGGGATAGATGGGTATGGGAAAAAGAGAGATCAGACTAAGAAGGGAGGGAGGGAGAGAGAAAGAAAGAGAGAGAGAGAGAAAGAGAGAGAGAGAGAGAGAGAGAGAGAGAGAGAGAGAGAGAGAGAGAGAGAGAGAGAGAACATGGAGAGAACAAGAATAGAGAGCATTTAAGAGGTAATACAGAAACCTAGTGCAGTGGAAACTTCCTCCAACCTATGAGGGTGAACTTAGCAAAGATTCCCAGTGATGGAGGATACGGAGCCTGAACTGGCCATCTTCTGTAACCAGGCGAGGCTTCTAGTAGTGGGACCAAGACACCAATACAGCTACAAAACCTTTGACCCATAATCTGCCTTGCCTGCAAGATATGCTAGGGCAATGGGGGATTAGAATTTAGCGGGTAGCCAACCAATGTTTGATTTAACTGGAGATCCAAGCCACAAGAGGGAACCCATCCTGACACTGCCTGGATGGTCAGGAACTGGAACCTGTATGATCCAGAGACCTAATGTAGAACCAAACACAACTGAAATATAATAATAATAATAATAATAATAATAATAATAATAATAAATGAAGTGATTCTTAATGATATTCTGCTATACTCATAGATTGGTGACTACCCCAATCACCATCAGAGAGATTTCTTCTGGCAGCTGATGGGAGGAGATGCAGAGACCCACAGTCAAACATCAAGCAGAACTCAGGGAATCCTGTTGAAGAGGTGGAGAGCCAGGAGAATACAGCCCACACAATAAACTAAGCAGGGCTCAAAGGGGCTCACAGAGACTGAAGCAGCAATCACAGAGCCAGCATGGGTCTGTGCTTAGTCCTCTACATATGTACTGTGTTTGTTTAACTTGATGTTCTTGTGGGGCTCCTAACAGTGGGAATGGGGGTATTGTGACTCTTTTGCCTGATCTTGGGACCCTTTTTCTCTTACTGGATTGCCTCATTCAACACTGATGTGAGGGTTTGTGGCTAGTCTTATTGCATCTTTTTATGCTGTATTCAGTTGGTATCCCTGGGAGGCTTGCTCTTTTATTTTTTTCTGAACAGAAATAAAAGAGCAGTGGATCAAGGGGTGAGGAGAAATCAGGAGAGACTGGGAAGAATGGAGGGAGGAGAGACTGAGGTTGGGAAGTATTGTATGAGAGATGAATACTTAAAAAGAGAAGAAGAAAACTTGTTTAAAAGCATGCAGAAGATGACTGAATGGCCAAAGACCTGTCGCTCCTTCCTTCCATCTTCTGTCATCCAGCCCCATGTATGACAGATGTAGTGATTCCTGAGACAAGCTGATACTGTGAATCCTCAAACACACTGGCATTAGCAGGTCTTCTCTGGATTTTTGCGATTGGTTAATGACTTCCCTGAAGTATAGAAGAAAGTTTTAAAAACAAAACACTTCCATCTAGACACCTACTAATATCTCAGAAATATGGGGTCTTTTACAATCACATAAAGAGCCAGATCTCTGCTCCTTCATTCCTGACTCTGGGTATTCCAAGAATGCACAGGGACAATTCCCACCCTCAGAAGCACACACGCTGGTAGAAGAGACAGTTCATTACAATCCAGTGAGTAAGGCCACTCATAAGCAGAGCTAAGCCAAAAAGCAAAGTCCATCATCACTTCTTGCATTTTCTTTGTATACAAAAAAGACATGTGCTACTTGGAAGAAGAAAGTCCTCTCTGGAGAACCATTTTCAAATTTTAGATCAACACCAGCAATGCTTCTGTGCTTCATTCATTTGTGATAACAGTACCATAATTTATTAGTCAACATTTGTTGAGTGCCCACTATGAGTCAGAGGAGGGAGCTTTATGATATGCATTTGACAGTTGTTGCTGTGTAACAAACACAGTGACTTTTCACACACCTTTGGAATCTCTTGGAGCTGTCAAGTCTATTCCACAGGCTCTTTTTTAGGTTGGAAGCTTGAAGTGTTCTAAGTCTAACTCTTTATGTACCTCTCACCTCTTGAGGTATCTATATCAACCCCCCTCCCTGTGCAGGAACTTTGTATGACTAATATTCCATTTGGTTTAAGTAATCTATGTAGCTGAACTCATGGTCAAATGTTAGGCAAGCTGCTCTGCTGTCTTGCAAGAGGAATTACAAAGGTGATGTCAGCAGCTCTGGACTTGGTTGAGCAAGAGTAAAGAACTGAGACTAATAACCAGATGGCTATGTTACATAGGATGCCTGCTAATACCCTTGTGTATTGTGTACGATGGACAATACTGTCCCAGTCACTAAGGCTCAGGGCTAGTTCTCCTCTTCTAGGGTTGAAGAAAGCCAGAATCAAAATGAGCACACTCCTTGAGTGGTGGCTTTTTTTCTGATCTCCCATTGTTTATGATAATGGCGAAGAAACAGCACTACTGATAACAAAACCAATTGCTAATTTCCTATGGTAAGAAAAGGGAGGTCTGTGCAGGAGACTGGGTCACTGGCTTCTTCTGGAAAGATGTGTGATAGAGCTAAAACCAGACTGTCAGGAACTGGGCTGTGTCTGTTCTCACACTCACTAATGATACCAGAGCTCAGGAAAGGTGGTAAATTGAATGTAGGCCTAGTTCACTGAGACCTGGCAGTGTGCAGCAGAGTCATGTTACATCCACAAAAGATCTTTCAACATCAGCAACAACTTCTGTGGGCAGAGAACTATTATTGGTATACTTTTTAAAAAATTTTGTGTTAATGTTCATTGGTGTTTTGACTGTATGTCTCTATGGGGTATTGGATCCCTTGGAACAGGAGTTATAGAGAGTTGTGAGCTGTCATGTGGGTGCTGGGAATTGAACCCTGGTCTTCTGGAAGAGCAACAAATGCTCTTTACCAATTAACTATCTCTCCAACCCCCTGTTATTGGTATTCTTAAGCCAATGAGGATACATGGTCCATCACCAAGCTCCACCAGATCACAGGATGGTACAGACCACATATGGGTGACAGAATCTTTTCTCATCAGAGCTGCTGGCAAGGAAGGAACAAGAAGGCACCAGCAGGGTCAGGACTTCATATCCTGATTTTCACCACTGAGAATCCTTTGCTGTGGACGTGAGAGAACCGGTTTTTAACTTTCTGGGTCTTTTGGGTGTGGCAAGAAGGAGAGACTGCTATTCCCAGTCAATGCCTTGACCATAGCAGCTCTGTGATGATTAACTATCATCTTGATAGTCAACATGATGATGGTTTTAGAACAGCCACAGAAATACGGCTCTGGATACATCTGTGAGGGATTAGATTTAGACTCAGTTAAGTGAAGTAGGAAGTCCTACCCTGAATGTCACCAGCACTTTTCTATGCTCTGAGCTCCTGGAATGAATAAAAAAGAGAAGAAAAAAAGCTGAACAGCAGCATCCCTTTCTACTTCTTAACTGTGGATCCAGTGAGACTGGCCACCCTCCGGCCTCGTCTGGCAGGCCCTTCCCGCCATAATGGACTGTGTAATCCCTGGAGCTACAAACCTTTCCTTCAGTAAATTACTTCCATCTAGGATTTTGTCACAGGAATAAGACAAGTTACTAATGCAAACTCTGACCTTCAGCTGTTAAGAGGGATGTGGGTGTTAAGAGGGACTCTACACCAAAGTTATGTGGCCCAAAATGACCTGGAAGATTCTACAACTAACCATAGGTGGTCAGTGACTGACTGAAATAGGTATGTTAAAAGCACAGCTCTCACCTCAGGAAAGGAAAATGCTATGGAGTGACTATGGCTAAACTTATAGATAAGGTTCAGATAGCCTCCCAACTGACCTGGCTGGCCATGGCCTTCCACAGACACAAGTCAACAGGAGATACACCACTTTCTAAAGTAGAGGATACCACCACAGAGGAGTGATATTTCTTACACCTCCAGAAACCTCAATTTCGTTGAGATTTTTCACTGAATGGAGAGTAACCCATCCACATCATCTATAATAAACCAAAAAGTTGACTGAGTGCCAGGGCTACATTTCTATACAGTACCTTCAGAGTAATTCCTAGATTAGTGGTGCAATTAAATAAATGAGTACCAGGCTGATTTAAGATTTCTCCCACTTTCTTTGTTATCTCAGTTTGTTTGGTTTTTGTTGTTGTTGTTGTTGTTTTGCTTGTCTCATCTTGTTTTGTTTGTTTTTGGAAGGCCAAACAAACCTCATTAATTGTAAGGGTCTCAAACCTTTGTTTCAGGTTCTAATTTCACACTCATGACTCAGAGAACATTACAACAGAGACAGTGGAAAGATTGTAAAAACCTGAGAACACAGGTATATGTGTCTGGTCTGGACAGACATGCTACTCCTATGAATTCTCAACAACATGGTTGTCTTCATAAAACCAGACAACACCACACCAGCACCAATGGAAGAAAATGTGCAAGGTGCCATCCTTAGATAAAGAGCAACAGGCAGTTAGTGGCTGCTGAGAGAGAGAGAGAAAGAGAAGGAGAGAGAGAGAGAGAGAGAGAGAGAGAGAGAGAGAGAGAGAGAGAATGAATTTAAGTAAGATTGGGGGAAACACAGAAGAAATTGGAGAGAAGTGGAAGTGATACAAATATATTTTATACTCATGATTAAAATCTCAAATTTAAAAAAAATGAAGGAAAAAAAAAGAATTATCCTCATGGCTGAACTGGTCTGTCACCTCCTTGTCTTAAGGAATTAAATGATTCAAAACAAACCAGTTATCCCTATCCCAAGAGTAATTGCATTTTAATGAATATCATTGAAAAGAAAAAAGAGCTTCAGCACCCAAAGGGATCTCATGGCTTCTAAGGCTTGGCTTGGGACCATTGCTCTACTGGGGCAAAAGTTGGAGCCACAGTACATAGCTAGGATGTGTGGCCATTGATTTGCTCTGAAAACAAAGATAGGTTAGGCATAATAATGCCCGTTCGAAAACTCTTGAGTGGAACAGCTTTGAAGCCCTCTGCATACAGAGTTTGAATTCTGACGTGAAGTTCTGAGTGGAAGACAGCTGTCAAGTCATGCATTCTTGCTGTATTGGTTACTTTCAAGATGAAATATACTTAAGATGACAAGTTAAAGGAGCAGGAATTCATTCTATTTCTCTAGTACTGAGGGTCAGGTGAAGTAGCTCAAACATCGTGGTGGACAGGAAGCAGACAAAAGGGAAAAAGAAGATTATACTAAAAGTTAAAAGGATACCCCTAATAATGCCATTTTATTATGAATCTGTAGGAGGAGCTAAGGTGGGAGGAGTTAGGAGAGGAAGAGGAGGAGTAAGGAGGAGAGGAGGAAAAGGAAGAGGAGGAGCTAGGAGAGAGGGGAGAGAGAACAAGAGAGAGAGGACATGGAGGCGGATATTCTTGTGTCTGTAGCAAAGGTAGTTGGTATATCTAGGTTGGGTATTGGGTTACACTTGTGATTGTATGGGTATCTTGTTACTGATCATTATCAAATATATAAGCCTTTGATTAACTTTAAGCATTAGAGTCTCATCTTTCTACTGAGCCAGCATGGATGACAGGATGGCCTGAGCAATGCCCAGCCTTGCAGAGATAGTGTGGGAGATTGGGCCACTCCCATGCTGAAGTCTCATGGGTGGCAGGGCTGGTGTTTCTAGTTGGCCATTTCTAGCTGCAGCACACACGTGGCCTCTGGCAGAGCCGCTGCAGCTTAGATGGTTGGCCTGCTCAGCCCTACTTTTTAAATAATTACTAGAACATGAATCACCAATATTAGCCCCAGAGCACTTAAACTAATGTGAACCACCAGGCCATCAGAGACACACCTAGAAGTGTCCTCTTCAAATCTCTCAGGTCATTCCCAACCCAATCAAGTTGATAATTAAAACTAACTAGCACATCCACCTTCTTTAAGCTGATGAGAAAGATGCTACACTTTCCAAGCAAAGACCCAGCCAGCATAGCCTGGGTCCTTCTTGTTTATTTGACCAACTCCTGGTCACCTCTAAATTACAATACCATCACTGGCTCCTGGGATAAGCTCATCCACCTTCTTAGAATGACCCAAGTGTGCCATTATTGTGTTCAATACCCCACTTTAACCCAAGACAAATTATCCTATTCAATTTGTAGTCTTCCTGCCTGGACTCTAAGTAGTCCCAATCTCAGAACTCAGAGAATGGCAGGCACATAGGGCTTAATGAACAATCCCTACAAAACAGGATTCCATGCTGGTAGATTGGAGCACCCTGCTCGAAGCACTGCTGCTTTTAGGAGAAGACAGAAACATATTCATTTCATTTGGTTCTCATTTGTTTAATAAAGTTTCCCAAGCAACATAAAGAAGTTAATACTGAGTGGATGATTTTAAGAAGGCTGCTAACAGCAAGGAGAATTGTAGCAAGATTTAATGGTGAACTCAATATTGACAGGTTCACAGGATAGGCATTGCTCAGGACACCTAGACCGACATGGCATCTGAGAAGAGAAAGGCATCAATGCTGGAAGGTAGATCTGGACGAAGAAGGGAGCTTTCACGAACCCACCCACTGAGATCTGCGCCATCGTCCCACCAATCAGCAAAGCCATCATTTGGCTGGTGTGAGTCCAATGCTGAGACCTCGCTTGGATTTACAGTGACACACATTGATTTTGGCTCTTGGAGGGTGTCAGTTCACTGTAAATTAGAAGGTTTATCTGCTGGAGCTGAAGAGATAAGTGGCTTTTCACACAAATACTTTCTTTTTCTTTTCTTTTAAAAAGAGTGTAAGTAATATGCTGAGATTGTTCCATAGAAGAAAATTTAGAGAACTCTTTGTGATCTACTGTGGATAGCATATGGGAACAGCCAAGGATGCCCTAGCACTCCCAGAACTTGGAGCTATCCTCTCCCTCTCCCTTGCCTGCCACAGTTTAAGGTATGGTATGTCATCTCTATATTCATTAATTTATTAGATATAGACTTGTCTGGGATGCTTACTTCATGGATAGGAACTTCAGGCAGACACAGAGGTGAATTAATAGAGCTCAAAGAATACCAGGGGACATGGCCCAATGGTATGTCATCAGGGATAAAACATGCTAGCAAGAAAGGAAACTGTATGAAAAAATACGGTCAGGCTCAATGCAATCAAGCAAGGCTTCTTGATCAGTAACATCGGAGTAGAGTGGACCTGAAGATGACCATGAGATACTGCTGTAAGGAACTGGAAAGAAAGCATTCTAAGAATTCAAGGATGGAGTCAGGGAGCATTGCAGAAACAGGAATATGATAAAGATGGATGAAGGTTTGTGAGTAATATAAAATAAGATGGCAGAAGAGAGTAGATGGATACCCTAAGTCAGTGGAGAAGTTTAGATTTGATCACAAGCTTGATGGGAAATTGTCAAATGGTTTTAAGAAGACAAGTGTTTTTTGTTTTGTTTTGTTGTTGTTTTTTGTTGTTGTTTTTTTTTTTTTAAGATGGCTCTGGTGCTGCTGTAGATTTTGTTGGAAGGGCCCATAGTAGAAGGAGAAGCATCTAGAGAGCTTCTGTAATCATCTGGGAAGACGTAAGGGCCTGCTGGAAAGCAGTGGAGATTCTGGCAAGTGAATGTAATTTGGGCTTCAGTCTGAAGGACTGTCCGTCCTAAGTGCTGAGATACCCAGGCTGCCATGCTTCTCAAGTTATTGACAGCCACTGATAAGGAAAGCAGGAGGCCACTCCAGCACCTAGAAGCATTGTCCATAGACTTTTGGGCTCCCTGACACTCTGGCTCCCTGACACTTCTGGGTGGCATCTTCTGGAATCTGAGCTGCAGCACTGGGACAACGTTGCATCATGCACTGGATTTGCTTCCACACAGAATCCAGAAAGCTACACAGAGAACTACTCATGAAACCATGTGTCAAGTGAGTGCTTTGCTTGAAATTTTTCCCCGCAGGGCCTTGTCCTTTTGTTTGGGTATCTTCTTTTTCTATTTCCTTTCACAATTTTGAAAAGAAGATTCTCCTCATATTCTATGCTACATCCTTATTTAAAAGCTAATGTGTTCTGGGTCCATATGGGTTTGTTATTACATTCATTATTTGGCAAAATGGTTTTAGATTGCAGACTGATTGGTCCCAACTGAATTGATTGGCTCAAACTCCTAAAGGACTGCTGTTGTTCTGAGCTGAAGATGGGCTGAGTGATACTTTGGATATAAAATGCTCCCCACAGGCTCATGTGTTTGAACAAGTTGGTCCCCAGATGGTAGTCCTATTTTTAGATTTTGTGGAACCTTTAGAAGGTACCCAGATAGAAGAAGAATGCCAAGATACAGACATTAAGGGTTAAAGCCAAATCCCTCATCCAGCCCAGTTTCTCTCTGCTTCTTCTTTTTTTCTTTTTTGATTTGTTTATTGGATATTTTATTTACATTTTAGATGTGATCCCATTTCCCCATTCCCCCACCCACCCAGGGACCCCCTATCCCATGCCCCCTCCTGCTTCTATGAGGATGTGCCCCTCTTACTCCCACATCCCCACCCACAAATTCCCCCACATTGGGGCATCCAGCCTTCACTGGATCAAGGACTTCTTCTCCCACCTATGCCTGACAATGCCCTTCCCCTACATATATAGCTGGAGCCCTGGGTCCCTCCCTGTGTGCTCCCAGGCTGGTGGTTTAGACCCTGGGAGCTCTGGTTGGTTGGTATTGTTGCTCTCCCCCTGGGGCTGCAAACCCTTTCAGCTCGTTCAGTCTCCTCTTTCACTCTTCCATTAGGAACCCCATGATCAGTGCAATGGTTAGCTGTGATCATCCACCTCTGTATATTTCAGGCTCTGGCAGACCTCTAAGGATACAGCTATATCAGGCTCCTGTCAGCATGCACTTCCTGGCATCCACATCAGTGTCAACCACTGGTGAATGCACATGGGATGGATACCCAGATGGAACAGTCTCCAGACAACCCTCCTTCAGTTTCTGTCCCACACTTTGTCTCCATATTTGCTCCCATGAGTATTTTGTTACTCCTTCTAAAATGGACCTAAGCACCCACACTTTGGTCTTCCTTGTTCATGAGTTTCATGTGATCTGTGAGTTGTATCTTGGATATTGCCAGCTTTTGAGCTAATATCCAATTATCAGTGAGTGCATACCATGTGTGTTCTTTGCTGATTGGGTTACCTCACTCAGGATGATATTTTCTAGTTCCATCCATTTGCCTAAGAATTTCTCGAATTTATTGTTTTTAATAGCTGAGTAATATTCCATTGTGTAAATGTACCACGTTTTCTGTATCCATTCCTCTGTTGAAGGAAATCTGGGTTCTTTCCAGCTTCTGGCTATTATAAATAAGGCTGCTATGAACATAGTGGAGCATATCCAATATATACAAAGAACTCAAGAAATTAGATTCCAGACAACCAAATAACCCTATTAAAAATGAGGTACAGAGTTAAACAAAGAATTCTCAACTGAGGAAACTCGAATGGCCGAGAAGCACCTAAAGAAATGATCAATATCCTTAGTCATCAGGGAAATGCAAATCAAAACAATCCTGAGATTCCACCTCACACCAGTCAGAATGGCTAAGATCAAAAACTCAGGTGATAGCAGATGCTGGCGAGGATGTGGAGAAAGAAGAACACTCCTCCATTGTTGGTGGGATTGCAAACTGGAACAACCACTATGGAAATCAGTCTGGTGGTTTCTCTCTGCTTCTTAATCCCCCAGATACAAGCAAAAAGACTGACCTTCCCATAGCTGCAGACCCAACCAGTTCAGTTCATGAAATCTTGAACCAAAAACACATTTCCTCCTTGAGCTTCTTTTTAGCAGGCATTTTGACAAAGCAATGACATAAGTAACTGATGCAGACTCAAAATAGAACATCAGAGACACCACCTGTGGTCTTCAATTTCAGGCCTCAACCGTCATTCCCTTCTCCCCAAAGCAACAATCGCCATCATATCATTCTGATTATTTCTACTGAGAACTGCCACAGCCCATCTAAGGCAACAGTGTGGCAAACACTGTTGGTGACTGAGATGGTCTGAATATGTTTGGCCTATGGGAAGTGGCATTATTAGGAAGTGTGGCCTTGTTGGAATGGGTGTGCTCTTGTTGGAGGAAGTGCATCTCTGTAGGGGTGGGCTTTGAAGTCCTATGCTCAGGCTCTACCCAGTGTGTGGAGAGCCTGGTTCCATCTCTTGGCTGCCTGTAGAATAGAGTCTCCTTCTGGGTGCCTTTAGATCAAGATTAGTCAGCACCAAGTCTTCCTGGATGCTGCCTTGCTTTCCACCATGATGATAATGGACTAAACTGCTAAAACTGTAAGCCAACCACAGTTAAATGTTTTCTTTTAGAAGAATTGCCTTGGTCATGGTGTCTCTTCATAGCAATGAAACCCTAAGACAGTTACCTCCATGGAACCTGGCCAGTCTGCCTGTTGGAAGAGGTTATGATGATGGGCTGAAGCCTGGTTAGCAGCACATCACCTTCACAGTAACTAGTTGAGCATAAACAGACAAAGAAGCCAGTCAAAAGTCTTCCAGAAAGATTTTCTCTACTGATAAAAAGATGTCAGTTAGGAAGAACTCCCTTTTCTCTCTACTGAGCATGATGGATGCTTGGATCTGGGTGTCGTATCAAGGCCATGACTAGCTAGCTAACTGATCAAAAAAACAAAGGAAAAAATGAATTAGCCAAAGTAACTGACACCGGGCCACTCTAGATCCGGGCTTCTTCCCTTATATGAAAAAAAAGAATGTTCTCTTTTCTATGGTAGATTTCACACCCTGTCTTTTGCAAACCCTATTTTTTTCAGAGCTGCCCCCACCAATATATAGCTTGTTCCCAACCTAGGTGGTCTCCATTAGGTCAGGCCAAACTCTGCTTCTACTGACCAGGGCTAGGAAAGTTAAACCAAAATTGCTTCTGTTCAAAGTAACTATGGACAAAGGGGGAAGATGATGTTACTGGACAAGCACTGGAGATGGAACCAGAGCAGGAAAGGGGCTTATACTTGAGTTATGGGGCCCCTACAAAGAATGCATGAGAGGATAGGAGGGTGAGAATTCCATAAATAGGCATAGAGCTAGGGAAATCATTGTCACCAGTGTCAGGTTAACAGTAGGATACAAATAGGATTATCAACAAAGAGAATTTAAGGCATGGAGAAACCCCAAGAAAGTACGATAGATGGAGATAGGCAACAGAATACAATTACTATTCTAAAGTAAAGCAGGAGACCAGATCATCAGTTTACAATGGTCAAGACCATATCCCTGGAAAGGGAAACATTTCAGAGAATTTCAATGGATGGGTCATGGAAGGCTACTTCCTGAGCCCAGAGTAGCCAGCTATAGAACTCTTGTTCTTGCTACACCATAGTTACAGCACCTGGGCCTCACTCCTGCGTTCTCAGATCTGAGGAAATGTGACTGTTCTCCCTGAACCCTGAAAAAGAATCTGACCAAAAAAATTTATATTGTAGAGGAAGAGGCAAAGGGAAGCTCATCCCTCCAGTCAGCAGTTATGGAAGGATGTTGGAGTGTACATGGAGATAGGCAGAGAACAGATCCCTCTTTCTCATCCCTATGAATGCTGTGATTCATGAAGGGGAACTGGAAAAATCTAGAGAGGCATGGGAAATGCTCAGAACAAGGAGACAAGTGATCACCTCTCCAAGAGGAGATCGGTGCCACGAGCCTTATCAAAAACCTCATCAAAATAGGACAGGTATCTTCCATCAGCACTCTACAAAGGTTCCCACCTGCCTTGTCATCACTGGTCATAAAGACACACTGGAGGCTGCTGGGAAAGGAGTATAGATGGTGAAAAATCTGAATGTCACGGTGTTACATTGAAGGGTCAGAATACATAGTTAAGAGATTCATTTGAACCAAATGAAATGGGATAATCTGTTAACTGACAACCTCAGAACCCCAAAGCCCTGCACCCAGTAGGGTATGGGCTAAAGAGCTTAGAAGTTATCGTGGGCCTATTCCCTTATATATCTTATACATCTAATTCTAGTCTAGTTTGTCTGTCTGTGATGGTATCTCAGTAGCTAAGCACTCTCTTCCATACTTCTAAAAAAGCCATGAAGTAGGAAATAGAGCTAAGCTCACACAGGGTTCAAGACTTGATTCCTTCTGGTGCAGAGTCTCTGCAGCTGAAGAAGGAGCACATCTGTTAGGAAGGCAAGCTCTATTAGGAGGGGAGCCTTTTGATGCACCAAAATTTTATGAATAAGGTGGGGCTCTGGAAAAAGAAAAAAAAGAGGTAAAGAAAATGGAGTTGTGAGTGGAGAGAACCTGGAGACCAGAGAAGCTGAACAGCGTGGGAAGCGGGAGTATCCACCTCTCAGGAAGGGATCAATGTACGGAAGACAAAGAAAGGGAAGGCAGGTATATACGAGACCCAACCTCAAATGGGAAATTTTCAGTTTCTGATCATCCATCCACAGGGACATCTCTACATTCCTGAGAAATTTCAATAATGTTCATCTCCAGAACAGACTATTCCTTCTATTTGTGCTGATTTGACTGAGGAGGGGCTGTTTGAAATAAACAAAAGCCAGTTTGTTCTCTCTTCCCCTTCCATTGTCCCAACAACACATTATATCAAGAGATCAGAGTTGTGAATGTAATTCCTTGCACAGAGAGAGTGAGATTAAAGGCTATATCACCAGCTCTGGAAAACTTTAATGCCAAGCAGCAACAGGTACTAGGGACCTGCAAGAGGCAGGCACACAAGAGCAAAGGGACAAAGATAGTCCTTCAGTCACTGAGAATGAACGAATGAGCAGACGAAAGGATGAAGCGATTGGAAAGGAAGCTATCCCATCCCATCGGAATGCCTATGGCAGCTTAGAACACAACACAGGCAATTCGTGTTTTATCCCTGGAGATGATTAAGAAGAAATGCAAGTCATCTTGGTGCCGTTCCCATTCTCAGCCAAATGGAGCTTTTATTATCACAGTGCAAAGAAGAGTCAGGAGCTGAATGGTGCTGAACGCCACGGCTGGGCTCCATGCGTGTTTCATAGCCATTCATTAATATTCATGTTGTGACTAAATGACCCACTTCAGCATCCTCCCATATGCCCTGCTTCCAGCACCTGGTCCCTACTGTGACCCCTTGGAAGGCTGCCTGTCTGTCCTTCTCTCTGCCTGGAACCAAAAGTGCCTGCCTACCTCATCACGCAGCGCCTGACATGCTCATGACAGACACTGATACCCTACATCAAGCCTTTCCTTCCACCCATCCAAAATCAAATGAGCCACAATGTGGTCATTTATCCTCCCTCCCATTGTCCTCCTCAGGCTGGTCCCGCCTCGGGGAAGGAAGGACAGATGGAGTCATCCCCTGGGGTACAGAGAAATTACTTCCTGCACTGCACACAGCAATCTTGTCTTCTCCCCAAGCTAGCTTTCAGTAAAGTCTGGGTGCTGTGAAGTGCAGGGTGCGGTGAGGACAATGGATGTGTGTTATTTCATTTCTCCCATCCCCATTCTTAGGACAATTTGTCCCAGTACCAGACTTTCTATCTCTTGGCTGAAAAGAGGTACAGGACATATATCCTGTCTCTGTAGCATTCTTCTCAAATTGGAACTGGCACACTGGCACTCTGGAATGGTGGTGGTCATGTGGTCCCCGTGGGGAAGACTGCAGAGACCTGGTCTGTGCCCCTGGTGTCCAGTGGGGAAGGTGACTCAACCAAAGGGCAGCCTCTCTTCTCCATACTCATTCCACAGCAGGACTTAAAACTCAGAGCAGCACACAACTTATAAAGCTCAGGCCAAGGGATGGAGAGATAAGTGAGCTACTGAAGACATCATGGGAGGTCAGGGAATACAGTGAACCTCACATATCAGATCAGGTCTCATAAACTCCTTTAGTGCCTTCATCTCTTCTCCATGTACCTAACTGTTTTTCTCATCTAACAGATACATATGGAACAGTATGCTACGTGCTGTGTAGCTATGCATCTGAGCAGTGAGCAAAACAGAGCCTTCTTAGTCTACACATTCTAGTCGGGAGCTAGTCATGCTATAGAGAGACAGGTGAAAGGGTAAAGGTGGAGGTAAAGGTTGATGGAGATAGAGTCAGAGGCAGGTGGGCAGCACTGCTGTCTGCTACAGGATGATCAGGGATACCTCTGGTCAAAGAGCCTCCCTAGGAACAAGACAACTTGAGGATTCTGTGCTCTTCAGGAAGAGGAGAGCCTGGGATGATGTTGGGTAGAGAAGCCAGCTGACCTAGTTGGATTTTCACAGGCCCCATTGTCTGCAGCATTGAGGTGACTGACAAAGGACAAGGCCAATACAAGACTCTGTCAGTTAAGGGAATAGCCAGGTGATGTTGGCTTTGGGCCTGGCTAGTGGCTGTGAAGATGTTCTGCAGGCTTGGAGGAGGGCTGGAGTGCAGGAGACCACATTTTCTATCAGAGCCACATTTTCCTCCTATATTCTGGAAGACTAGGACCCTAGTTTACCACCTGTGGCTCGTTACCACTGAAAGGAGTAAGGGGAATGCAATGCTTGGTTCTGTGATGGTGACAAGCTTGGGCATAGATGACATACTATTTCATTCTTCCTGAAGGAGAAAGTGAAGAAGAAAGGATATTAAACCTTCCTGTCTTGAGCTTGCTGTAGGCAGCTCTCTGCCAGCCCTGAAGCAGGACACTCCAGGGGGGCCTCACCTTGACCGAACAGAACTGTCAGCTCCTTTCCCAGACAGAGCACAAAGACAACATCAAGCCACTTCAGTGGGCAGGGGCTGCAGCTCCAGAGCCCTGGCAATAGTGAAAGCACACCCATAGCAGAGCTCCTGAACCCCTGACCACTTCCTTCCCACATAAAAAAAAGTCTAACTTCCCCTTGGCCTTGTGTAGAAGGGCCTGTCCACCACCAGTCTGCAGCCTCAGCTTTCCCACAGAACACTCAGTCCCTCTCTTCTTCCTTTTCTGGTTTCTTTCTTCTTCCTCCCTTGGGTTGAGTCTTAAGCAGAAACAACTCAAGAAAAAAAGTCATATGGATAAGTAAACTCACTTATGAACTGTTTACACTTAACACCTTGAAAATAAACTCACCCAACATACGAAGGATAGAATTCTTGAGAACTTTGTGTGTCCTTCATTATATTTTTTTTCCCTGTATTTTCTGAGAAATTTCCAGCAGAAAGGACCTTGCCCTAGGCTGCTGTGGTGATGAGTTCGGATGGACTACAGCTCCCATGCCAGGACAGTGAGCAGAGTGAACGACAGCTCTCCCACCAAGCTGTGTCACTCCCGGAAGTTACAGGGAGCAGAGCATTCATGAGGGATAATTAAAACATAATCCAGCGTTGCGAGGCAAATTAAAATGTGTTCCAATCTTCAAAGTGTGCAGATCTCAGGGTTCTGCATTTGGAACGTTTCAAAGCTTCCCGGAATCTATCTTCATTTGGTGCCCAAGCTCTGGAGAAAGATGATAAACAGGCCTGCAGCGAGACAGCCAATTAACAAGCCAGGGTTTATAGAAAAATAGGCAGGCTTCTCCTTCACTCCTGTGCAGGTGGTGCACTGTCTGGAATATGTGGGTGTGTGGTGTGGGTTTGGTATGCAATGTGATGTGTGTATACATTTTGTGTGCTGTGTGGTCTATGTGCACGCTGTGGTATGTGTTCCGTGAGAGAAGTGCATGGGTTTTATGTATATGGTATTTACTTTGTGTATGTACATGTACCTTTGTGTATATGGTGTTTTACTATGCTATTCAAGCATGATGTGGAAACGACCTTCTTGAAATCAGAGCAATTATAACTGCTTCCATGAGGCCGTAACAAGATTGTGCCCATGAAGATTCTTTCTGGATGGGCAGGGAAACTGTCACAAGGTGCACTGATCTGCACAGGAGGTATATGTGGCCCCATTTCTCTGCAAGGATATAGACAGTTAACAGTCAGTGGGGGAAGGGAGCTGGTCGAGCGGTACCGTTTCCCACACTCCTCACTAATGCTTCTGTAACCCCCCAAAGCCCAGTGGTTCTCTGAGTTACACTTGGCTGGAACTGTTTCTCTGTTCCATCTCACTGTCCCATCAGGTGGCTTCTCCCAGGAAAAGTCACAAAACACGATGCTATGTGAGTGCGCATTGTATGGGGATATCTGTGTGGTGTATGACATGAATGTGCGTAACTAGATTATAATGTTCTGTATTTTGGATGGGTGGGGCATGGAGAGTGTGGTGTGGTGTGTGTTTTCTAGTGTTCACAGGGGTTGTAGCAGGGCATATGACAGGGGTGGGGGTAATATATGCAAAGCAAATCTGGGAACTTTGCAGGTGTGGTATATGACATGTGTCCAAGGCTGTGGTCGTGTTTGTGGGGATGGAATAGGAGTTGTTGGGAGTGCATGCATGATGTTTAATTTTGTGATGTGAGGTTAAGGGTGAATATGGACTGTATGTATTGGGTTCAGTGTGGGGTGTGGTGTGATATATGTCTTATAAAGGTGGAGTGTTTGCGTGCACTGTTGGCATAGTACGGGTGTGGTACAGGGTGGGCATGGATGATATGAAAGGTACAAGGTATGGTGTAGAGGTGAAATTAGTGTTGTGGAGTATCTGGAGTGGGAGCGTTATATGTATATATATGTAGTTTTGTGGGGGCATGATGGAATATGTATGTGAAGTGTATGAATATATATACACACTGTATTTTCTGCAATGTGTAGTGTATGAAGTATGTGTGGTATGTATGTGGTGCATTGTACATTGTACATTGTGAATAAATGGTGCATGTACAGTGTATTGTGGTGAGGGAAATGTGTGTTTAGTGCACGTGTGTGCATATAGTGTGTGCACTCTTTTCTGGGGGTGTATATGTGGGTGTGTCTCTGGTGTGTACCGTGTTTTGTGGAATATGTGGTATGTGTATATGATATGTGTGTTTGTGTAAATTTTTATAGTGTATGCATATGGTAGGTGCGTATGATGGATAAATTGTGTTTTGTGGACGTAACATATGTACATATGGCATATGTACATGGTATGTCTGTACTATGCTCTGTGAGGTATGTTCATGCTGTGTAGACAGCATGTATATGGGGAGGTCACAGATGTGTGTTTCTACAAGCAGTGATGAGAGATACCTCATTCTCTGTGCATGTCTGTGTCACTGGGGTATATGCATGGCTACACATGTGTGACGTCACACTGGGGATCCAGATGGACAGATGATACAAAGGTCAGACCAAGGACCGATGTCTTATATGAATCAAACATGCTTACAGTGGCTACCCAGATCCTACCTGGTACACTGTGGAGAGGTGGAGACTAAGTATCCCTAATTGATGGTTTGAGGGTTTGATTTGAACTGAGCTGTCTGAGAAGGAGCTTCCTCATTGATATCCACAGACATAGCAAGCATCAAAGCATCACCCCGTCTTAGATTCTTCCTACTCCTCTGCTCATCTGTCTGGCCTTTGACAGTCAATGATCTGTAACTTGCTGGTGGAGACTGGCTCCCTCTTCCATCCCCACTTGGACAGAGGCATGTAGTGTTCAATCAGTAGTTCATTCCAGAAGCCTATGTCTCAGTGCCTGGCATACAGAAAGTGGCAGGAAAGAAGAATGAAATTTGGCCCCAGACACTCTAAAGTGTCAGCATAGCCGTATGATATGGGCATACTGTGTAACTTCTTCACGCTTCAGTTTCTTTCAAAGAAGCAAGCCTTGTGAGGATTAGACTCATCATAAAAAAGGAATAGTTTGACTCTACCACCATTCAGGCAATGGAGACCTGCAGCAGCCAAGAACTCACCAGGGCTGAGGGCAGGAGTCTCCCCAGACACACCACCCACCACCACCGCCGCCCACCAGCAAACACAGCTGTGACTCCTTGCTAAGAACCTAGGAAACCGGAATTCTGGTTCCTCAGGATAAATGTCTGTCATATTAGTCAGTGAATTTACGATCTTCTTAGAACCTATGCTGTCTCAGAAACTCCTCTTGTTTAACCTTCTATCACCACCCCTCATCTCAGAAAACCAAGCACAACATCTTTCAGATCTATAAGGCTCTCTGATCTTCTCAGTAGCTCTCCACCAGAGTCTCTAATGTCTCAGGAACATGTCTTGTGAATCACTCTCAGATCCTGTACCTGCCCTTGTACCCTGACTCACTGGTCTGGGTTTCAGCCCATGTCTTTGCTCAGGCTTTGCTGAGATGTCTCCCGGGGAATGGAAACCTGACTACTTTGAGTACATTCTGACCACACTTCTTCCCAGTTGCTTTCTCTCCACGTTCTGGTCCAGAGCACTTATAATTCAACACTTTTTTTTTTTTTCATTGCTTGCTTGCTTGTAGCTCCAGCTTGTGAGCTCTCTGAGGCTTTCACATGAGGACATTTCTTGTACCAGTGGGTCTTCCATAGCTGTGCATGAGCTGAGTGGATGAATGATAAATGCCAAGCCATACCCAGCAGCTGGCTCTCGGGAACAGGATAGGATTGCTCTGGAAGGTGGCCCAGGGAACTCATAGCTTTATCTGCATAGTCTTTGTTGCTGACCATGTGAGGTCTTCATGAACTGCTTGTGACGTTATACATCAACAAGCATTTGGAAGGAAACTATCGTAATTTGTCGGGATGGGTTGTATGTGGTGGTGCTGTAGCAATCATGGGAGTCAAACTGGGATGATAGAGAACATGAGATGAGGAGAAGAGTGAGATTGTTTCTAGCAGAGAAACAATACAAATAAATGCCTGGTCAATGCTGAGCCCCTGAGAGCCTCACAAGGGAACCCACGGACCACTTAGCTAGAAGTCAGCCTGGGTGGAACCCTCTCATATGATCTTGACAATCCTACCCAGCCCACCAGCCTATGAAGGCATAAGAAATGGGTGACAAAATGCAAACTCGAATCTATACACAGCTTCTCAGTTTCCCTCATCAGGGAAGTTGGAACATAAAACAAACCCCACTGTGTCCAGAGAGAAAGGTCCTGGTCTAGAACAAATTCCTCTCACTATGAGGACACAGCGTTTTCTTCTCCAGACTGAGTGACCCTGTTCAGGATCCTCTCTGAGTCCGCCTTAAGTCGTGGGATTAGGAGGAACAGTAGCTGCGGCGATGGCGGTGGAGGTGAAGGGACAGATTTGGACTTTCTGCTTGCATGGCCAGTTCAGTACTTCTTGACATGCGAAGAGACACTGAGTCTCACATTTCCTAGATTTTCGTAGGAATCCTCCCATGCTCCCCTCTCCTTTTTTCCCATCTCGTTCCTGCTGAGTTCTCTTTTCCACTTGGGCATGGGGATAGTTCTTTTCTTATGATTCTTCTGCACTCAACTCTTGCCAGCTTCTGGTTTTGTGCATGCCATGTCCTTCATCCAGTTCGATTGTGGACTACCACTTCAAGGAGATGTCTTTGGATTACCGGGTATCTTGAGAAGGCTTCACCTCACTCTCCGGGACAAGTTGTGCTCCTCATTTGCACCCCCATTGCTCCTCATACCTTTATGTAGCACTTGGCTTTGCCGTTTCCCAGGAATCCATCTGCCCTGAACATCTGGGACATAGGATGAGAGTTGGATGGAGGTGTATCTCCTGCATATGCTGAAGATTCAGGACAGAAGAGGTTCTTGGTAAATCCTACAAGGGATTGTGTGCTTGTCTGGATAGGAGGATATACCACACACTTACTCCGGGAGCAGAAATGCCTTACCTGCAGAAAACTACTACTGCACAGCTAAGAGAGGACAAGGTCGAAGTGCTGAGTTTGTTTATGGTGCCAGAGACAGGAAAGAGCCCCAGGGGACCAGAGTCAGGAAAGGTTCCCAGGACAAAGGCTTTGTTGTGGTGTGAGACATCTGACTGTGGGAACACACTGGAGGTTTGAGTTGAATCTTCAGCCTGGATCATGATTCATATTCCACAGCAATGGGACCCAGAGGTTGAGTGCATCTATTGATGAGCACCAGGGATGAACTAACTGGGCTCAGGGCAGCAACACAGGGCCGAAACTTAGTATATTTCTCCATTCTTTCCAGGCTGAACCAAATAGCGCTCCCATCCCTGGCTGGGGCTGAAAGAATTAATTGCATTTTGCAAGCTCAAGGAAGATCATCCAACTTAATTAAGATTGGCCCATCAAGGGAACATCCATCAGGGGCTGATGCAGCAGGGAGGGAGGGAAGCTTAGCAGGATGAAAGAAAGAAAACACAGTGAGGAGAAGCTGCTGTATGGAAGAAGAATCCTCCATAGAAGGATGTCCAGGAGGGGCACAGACCCCTATATCTGTGGCCAGGAGGAACAGGGAAGAGGGCTGCTTGATCCACAGTCAGTGCCTCCACCTCATCTTGCTTTAATCACTCAACCCTTTTAATATTCCAGCACTTTGATTACATGATATTCCCCCTTCTAACACTGCCTTGTTTTCCTCAGAACACCATTAAAGGAATTAGAAGTCACTAAAGTATATATGACCGACACATTCAGAATAAAAACAAAAAACACAAATCATCAGGATGTCTATATACCCTACTTCCCTTCTTCAAGTAGGAAATGGAAATCTAGACATAAGAGGAACCCTCAGGGGTCTGAGGTAGCTCCAAAGTACAACTCTTCTCTCTGAGCCATCAAGCTGGGAGGACTGGCATCTTCAATCAATGGCACCAATGAGTTCCTGTTGAAAGGGACGTGTGTAAAAACTGAGTTAGATTTTTTGACAGTGAAAGTGCGTGGCTGTTGGAAATAAAAATAAAATGTGAATACATTTGCAGTTTTTATCACTCTAACCCTGCAGACCCAAGTTTCTAGGACAGGGTCAATAAACTATTATCTGTGGGTCAAAGTTGGGCCATCTCCAACTTTTATAAATCAAGTTGTATTGGAATGCAATTGAGCTTATTCATTTATACAGCTACTTTCATGGTAGAGCGACAGAGGGGCGTGGTTACAGTAGAGACAATGATGATTACAGAATTTAAAGTCTGTCTAGCTCTTTCAGAAAAGTATTTTTTGACCTCTATAGGACTGCAGTAGCCCATGATCAATCAGGAGTCTTCCCAGGTCTAGAAGACCCAAAATACTATCTTAGAGCAGACCATTTAGATACATGTCGAATAGTAAGCATACATTCTATATATGGCTACAGCCTAGATACTAGTTGGCAAGTTTTACAGGACTGTTATACTTAATCATTGCCTTAACCCTGCAGAGTAAGAGCACTCTCATTTCTGAGCAAGCTAACTGAAGGTCTTTGAGGTAAGGAACACATCTCAGGCTACACAGCTGTAACGTGTGAAGAGAAACTCAAGCCCGAGAAGACATTTTAGGGTCCCTTATGGTCCATAGCATAATTGGGGAAAGGATTCAAGACTTCTGGCTTGGATTCTCACTCTATCTCAATAGAATGGCTTTTGGTTCTCGAAGTGGTTTTCATTAAGCATGCGTTCTGAGTTATATGAGGCCCTAGAAAGATCTGAGCTCTTATCTCCATCTGTACAATACTGACCACAAATGCCTGAGTGCCTCCATTTTCCAGAGGAAGATACTGACGCTTAGCCATGTCCCAGGGCTTACTGCCGGGAAAGCTGTAGCAGGAAAGCAGGACTTCCTGGATCTCAAGTCCTTTTCTTATACACCAGGCTACAGGGTGAAATGGAGCTGCCCTCGAGGCAGAGAAGGGCTCCGCCTCCTCTCACTCTCCAGGACACTCAAGAGGTCCTCTATACTAGTAGTCTGCAGACACCAGCTTGGACCAACCAGGGGAATCCTAGCTCCCCCTAGTGGTAGCTCATTGCCTCAGACAATGGCATGCCTCCTGTTCAGTTCTGTCTCCCTTTGTCTACATTCCTCCCCATGTTACACCTTCAGAAGCTAGAGGAGTGTGAGAGGGGAGCTGGAACTGGACACACTAGTGTGAACAACGTTGCTCATTTCACAGCTGCCACAACGCATGTGTTCTGTAACTGGAAAGTGAGTGGCCTGACTAGGAGGAAATACATGCAGACTCAACAAATGGTCTCACTGCCGATCTTATGTACAGGAAGAAAACTAAGCAGCTTAAAGCTTGCCTGAAGCTGTACATCTTCAAATCAAAGATCCTTAAGTTAGGGGCCATCAACCCTAGGAATCACAGTATCATTTGCATGGATGTAAATTTTCTTGGGAGTAGGTGTTAGCATTTCTTCTAGGCCTCACCCAACAGTTACCTAGCAACAGCCAGGTGGAGCCTGGCTTGCTATAAAAGGACTGTTTGTCTTCTCTCTGACCCACTACCCCCCTCTCTGGCCCCTCTCTCTGTCCTTCTCTTTCCTTTCTCTGCCTCTACTCCCTTCTCATGCCCCAAAATAAACTTCATTTTATAGAAGATCCATCGTATGACTGATACCTCAGTGAGGGGGGATGCCTCAGCATGGGCCCCCTAAGGCACCCCCTCCCGCCACATCATATCATGTTTTACAAAACATATCAGTAGGTCTGGTCTTTGTGTTTCATTGGGATTCCCAAAGAACTCCATCATTGTTCAAGTGTGTGAGAGGAACTCTTAGCAGCACACTGGCTTCCACAAGTGGGGCATTCTCCCCTCCCATCAGCCTGTAACATCCTCCAGGGATAAGAGTGGGAGTCTGGGGTTGGGTACAAACTTTACCTTCTGCTCAACAGAATCCTGTATGACCTCCAGAGAGGTCAAACATTGTCTAGGTGAACTGAATGTAGACAAGAGAGTACACGCTGGGGTTGCTCATCTTTCTGTTCAGCCTCCCATAGACAAGGTCAGTGCTAACTGGGCTGGGTGCAAGTTCGAGGCACTTAACACTTTTCCCACCCAAGGGTTTCTGGTTCACAGCCATATGAGTTCACCTTAAATTAATTCCACCAAATATGTCCAGTTCTAGAGTGTAGATACAGTCCCTAAAGAGTCAGACCATTTGGAGTGTCCACTTCTGTGGACAGAAGGTCCTCTGACCAACACACAATCAGCTCTTATGAAAACCTAGCACGGGGGGGCGGGGGCAGTGGCCTTAGGTTTGCAAATATTTCAGTAAAATTATTGCTCACTGCAAGGCACTTTAGGGATGAGTTGTGACATCTTGGAGGGCCAGGAACAGACATCCAGATCAACACTGTCCTCACTATAGATGCTTTCCTTCTGCAGGCCATGAAGGCTCCCGATGCCCAGCTTACACTAACAGGAGAATGGCTGTATCTCTGTGGAGGTCCACAGTGGGAGGAGCTAGCTGGTCCTTACTGCAGGGGTGGCTTCATAAAGCCTCTTTCTGAGTCTCTCCTTTCCTGTTCTAACAGTAGGTGGTAGTAAGGTCAGCAGCAGCAAGAACTGAAAGCAACAAGATGACATGGCAGGGACAAGCCTTACCCAAACCCTCACTGGGGTGCACAGGTCTCAATGGAAGCACCTCGTCATAGGATGTGTCCCCTGTTTTCTGATCCTGTTCACACATATATAACACAGATAGCTCCAGCATTCCATACTTTGATGTGGTGCATCCATTCATATTGCCGTTCATATCTCTCTCTGTCTCTGTCTCTGTCTGTTCCCCACTCCATCCCCGTGTGTGTGCAAGTCCATGTTGAGGGTAACTTGATGAACTCTGCATGTCTCCCATCTCTGCAACTGGTTTGGTAGTGTGATGAGCTCACTACTGTGATTGCATTCCAGGACTTGAAGTGCTGACCAAGTGATGGTACTAGAAGGTGGTGATGAGCTCACAAAACCTGGGCCCACATGGATGGGGAGACTCAGTGTTCTCTAGAAAAGCCATGAAAGGAGCCTAGTCATCCTCCCACCAAGTATACTAATTTGAAGGCACTACCTGGGAAAGTAGAGCCCATCATCAAATTGTTAGCTTTCTGTCACTGTAACCTGAGATAAGAACTTGGAGAGGTTTATTTGGCTACCAGCATTGGGGCCCCAACACCTGATCAATTGGCCCATGGCTCCATGTCTGTGGTGTGGCAGCAAGCACATCAAACACAGAGCAAAGGAAAACTGTGTATGTTGTGGCTGGGGAGAAAATCAGAAAGCGAGAAATGGGCTGCATAGTGTCATCACCAGGAGCCCCTTGCCAGGTGGTCCACCCCTTGCCAGTCCCATTGGGACAGGGCTACTGTCTGAGTACCTGTGACCTACAGATCTGACTGAGAACACCTGGGAGAGAGGTATCAGATGCAAAAATCATGACCAAGATCTGGGTGGCAAGCGTACTGTCCTCTACCCAGTTCCCCAGGGGACTCTGGTCTGGCACAACCTCCTTTGTCCCCCTACACTTTGCTCTTCCTTTTTGTCTGCTTTGTCGTACTTAATACACCAAGCTGTCATTGCCTCCTTAGCCTGCAGAAAGTGTAACAACTGTTATCTCAAGCTAAACTTTATTACGGCAGGAATGGGGACAGTGATTGACTATGAATTTTTTTAAATCAAACCCAAATGTGTCCCTGTCACAGCTAAGAAAGGGGCTGGGTTGACTTCAAAATAATCTACCTGGAAATTTTGAGGTACATGGTAAGTTAAGCTCCCTCAGCCTTTTTTTTTTTTTTTTTTTTTCTCTCAGTAAAATATTAGCCTATGGATTGATTCTCAAAGACATCCCTCTAGGACCTAGAATTATTACCACTGGGAAGAGATTGATGTAGCCCCAGGGTGCTATCAGGGACAGCAGGGAAATTCACTGGGAAACTTTCAAAGGGATATAGCAGGGAGACAGCTTAGCACCACATGGTCTTTTTGCTCAGGCCTTGAAAGGCAGATGCAAAGAGCAAGAGAAAGTCATCGGTGACAAAAGCTAATGAATGTTAAATAGCTGGGACAAGAAAAATTAATTTGCTAAATTAGTCTTGTAGATACAGGTTTAAAAAACGAGTCACTGTCACCTGAAAAGCATGAGACACAGATCAGCACAGCTCCGTCATCACCAGGTGGAAGATCACATCCACAGCTAAGCACTACCCTGAGGGGCCAGAGTTAGCCTCTGCTCAGCACTTGCTGAGTTCATGGAGTATCACTCCATCAGTCTCCCCTGCACTTACTTTTTACATAGGTTTCTGAAATTAAAATCTAATTACATAATTTCCCCTTCCTTTCCTCTCTCCACATTTCCCCCATTATACCCCACTTGCTCTTTTTCAAATTCCTCCTCCCTGTCTCTGTCTTTAATTGTGTTGGTCGGTGGTATGCTTGCTTGCTTGCATGCATGATGTGTGTTGTGTGTGTGTGTTGGTTATTCCATAATATGCAAATCTAACCTGCTCAATACAAACAATGATGATCCATATGTATCTGATTTGGGGGCTGATCATTTGTTATCAGATAACCAATTAGGGAGCTCGTCCCTGGAGACTACTTCTCATGCTTTCATTGTTTTATGGACTGCTTTGTCTGCACACCACATAAGCACACCCACTCTTCCCATGCCACTGCGAGGACTGGCCTTAGGACAGTGAGCACTCGTAGGCTGGTGTGCAACAGAAGCTGTGTGCTTCAGGGCTCATGCTAGTTCATCACCGCAGGCACCAATGAGAGAGTGAAAGGCCTTGTCCAAGCAAAGACGAATGCCTGCTGAAAAGAGGATTTGTGTCATTTCTGTACTGGCTCGAGTACCTGCTATTGTGTGCCTGGAAATCAAGTCCTGGCTTCAGAGGGACAGACAGTGCAGATGATGTTGGAAAGCTAGCGGCTTCCAGGCTGGCCCAACACTATATTGTGCCTGCAGCCCAGCCCCAGGCACACAGACACTCTTGGCTGACTTGCTTGTTTGGATTAAGACTGACGCTAGGCCTCTCTTCCACTGGCTTTTGGTCACCAAAGTCACATGCCTGCTGAAAAGGAGAACTGGGTCTTTTCAGATCCATGTAGCAGATCCAGATTCTGAATCAGTTAATTTCTTGATGATAGCATTTCCTCTCACTAAAATTCTACTGCTGGTCCCAATTCACTGGGGCACAGCTGTGTCACTGGCATTGATCTGAGCCATGCACCATGACATCTGTGCTCTGACCTTACAGGGACAAAGGTAGTGGGCAGACAGAATGTCGTAACACATGAAGATCTGACCAAGCAAGCACCTAATGGAAAAGAAAGCCTGAAGGCAGAGCCCATTGTGCCTTTCCCAGTTATTTCTTTATCTGACAGAACATACTAGTTGGGCTTTAAAAAATCCATCTAACACATCCATGGTTATGAGGAGGTCCCAAGGGAGAAGCAGGAACAAGCCATATTTTATTATTGCTGGAACGTTCCATCTGTCTCAGAAAATCAGTCTAGGAAGGAAGCTATGAGTCACCAGCCTTTCTACCCATTCTGGGTGTCCACAAGGATATGACAGCCAGGAACAGCAGGCCCTCAGTACTTCTTCCTGGCCAGAACTGTGAAATCTGTCTGTCTGGAGTAGGGGTACCTCCTGCAGCACAGAATGCCACAGAGCACCTCCTGGTATACACACAGACCCACAGACACACACAGTCACACACACGTGTGCACACATGCACACACACAGAGATAGACACACACACATGCACACACACACAGACACACACATGCACATACACACTCGTGCACACACAGATACACATAAACACACACACACATGCACGTAAGACAGACAGACAGACACACATATACACAAGAGACAGACACACACACACACATACACACACACACACACACACACACACACACACACACTCACTCCTCTCATCAATCCCTTTCCAGGGAAGAGCTGTAGGAAATGAGTTTCCTTCCATCCCTAGGAATACAAACAGCAAGGATGCCTCCCACGTGGGCTAAGGTCTCTGCCTTGGTCAAAGCCTCTCAAAATTCAGACACCCGAGTCTGTCCACAATCAGAGAACTTGGCAGTCATACTCATTCAGATGGAACTGAACTGGTGAGGGGGGAACTCTTATCAACTTGCTGAGGAAACTTGGATGAGGGTGACAGAGCCTGCCTGGAGAGAGATTCTCTGCCACACTTTGGACACTGGCTGCATCTACAGATACTTGGTGAGACAGGGATCTCCCCGGAATGCTGGCTGACCCTCTCACCTCAGCTTATTAAATGGCCATCACCAACCAAGGGCTCTGGAATAAATATAATCTCAGTCTCTTCACAACCCCACCCCTTGTGGTGTTGGCTTATGGACAATCCTTCCCATCTTCCCTTTGCAGCCACCCCCACTCTAGAGCAAAGCAGAAATTGTCCTCGTCCACTGTCCAGCATATACTGGACATAATCCCTGAGCAAAGCCCATGGTCCTTCCAAGGGCCACTGGTGCACATAAACTCATGCAAGCAGAGGGCCCTTTGTCCCTCTGAGGACAGCACATTCTCTCATTTCCTCTGTGCCAAGTCTTTGCTTGGTCTTCTTGCTGAAGTGTTCTCCCACAAATGCTGAAAGGTCCTGCAGGGTAAGGTGAGGGGCAACCAGGATGCTGACAAAAAGTACCATTGTCTTATGTCGGTCTCTGCACCCTTGCACACAGCTCCATTGGGAGAAGGGAACTTTGGTGAAGGAAGTATAAACTGCCCCTAAGAAGGACAAGAAACAGGCACCGATGCTTTTATTTCACCCACCTCCCAGAATGAGAGGTGAAAGAGAAAATGCATTTATTTTTAAAGCAAAAAGAATTCCAAGCTGGGCCCTTGTGATAGAGGACTGTGGGTCACTCATTTGTTCCCAGTGTCCCTGCACTGAGGAGGGTGGGGCTCAGTGGAGAATGGTTGGATGGCCCTGCCCACCCTACCCAGTGGTTAACTCAAAAGACATAAGGCCACTTGCTGTGTGATGTCTGTCTCCCTCTCACAGACAGCACAGTGAGCCCAGCCCAGATGAGCACCAGGGGTGGGGCTTGGGGAGCACAAGGGCTGGGGTTGTAATCAAAGAAGATGCTGGTGGGGAAAGGAGTCTCTGGATCTTGCAGCAAGGAAGGGGTAGGGCAGGAGAGCTGATGGAAAGGTCTTCTGGAAACAGAGGGTCCTGGGTCAGGATGTGATTTGTACTGAGGACTGGGGTTCTGTGTTGCTGGTGATGCAATGGCTTTCACCACACAAAGGACACTACAGAGAACACTATCTGGGCCAGAAGACAAGAAGAGCAAGGATGGGCCTGGTGGGTTAGGTGGTCTCCAGGCCCACAAAGGCTGGCTGCCACAGGAGGCAGGGGTTCTCTAGAGTTCTGGGGCTGGCTGCTCCCCAACCTGCTCCTCATGGGCTGTACAGCTTCTTGCACGTACACGATGAACTCTGAGGCCTCTCCACCCTGTGTGTACACTGTCACTGTCTCGATGCCCTCCACGTCATCGGAGGACACCACCAGATGGTGCTGCTCGGCCAGCTCCACAGAGGCCTGCTGTAGAGTCTCCTGGATCATAACTGTGTGATTGGAACTGGGCTCCTCATCGGTGACCTAGGAGGGAAAGCAAAAGGTGACACAGGTTCAGTCATAATGTTAACATCACAAATGTGGCATTGGGAGCTGCACACATTCCTCTCATCAATGCTTCATTGTCTCACCCCTTTTCACGGAAGAGGAGAATGAGACTACAGGACATAGAGTGACAAGGTCAGGTCTTTTCCATGTTGCAAATAGAAGAGTTCACACCCCAAATGCAAACGCTCATCCTGACACTAAGCTGCTTCATCTGACTTCTACAAGGTGTGGACTCAGAAAGCATGAGGGTTAGCAGGGACCATGGGGTTAGTAAATGCACAAGCATACAGTATAGAGTACGAGGCTCCTAAAGATATATAGAGCTGGTCCATTTGATACTGATAAAGTGGCTAGGATCTTCCTGGTTTGTTTTTACTACTCTGGGAGTCTCACTTCAAATGCTACAGTCCCCAAGGGCTGTCCATCGATGCAGATGCCTGGCAATTGTTTGGAAGCCTACCAATAGATACATGCTGCCACAGTGCTGGGCAGGGAGGGTCAGGGAACTTTGACAGTGGAGAAAATCAGCTGATTTCAATAGCCAGGACTCTCAATTGCTCGAGACTGCAGAGTTCAGGTGAGGCCAAATTCCTACCAATGCTAAGGTGTCAAGTCCCGGACTATCAATCAGTTTCTGTGCTGTTTGTAATTTGTAATAATAACCATCTTTAACCAAAGAAGAGGAGACAAATTTAAGAAGAACTGAGAACCTAGATTGCAAAACTAAGGGATGGGCTGAAAAAAAGACACGGTGCTGGCAGGCAGGCCCACTGGTCCATAGGGGATGTTGGAGTAGCTATCTTTCAGGGTCTGAGTGACAAGGGTGACATTCTCTGGGGTGCACTAATTAGGTATGAATGTCAGCTCCAGCTCTTCCAGGAAGCCTGGGCAAGACGCTCTATAACATCTTGGCCTGCACCCCCTGTGAAAGAAGAACCAGCACGCCTACCTTAGAAGAGCACAAGTAAGTATCTAATGTTTGTTAGGTGATGATCTACCAGGTCCCAGGTACTGTGGTGAGTGATGGCAAGACAAGGAGATGAGAATCGACAGGGTGGTTCAAAACAAATCCTGACTGCACCATAGATGACTTCTGGGTCCCATACAGACTCTTCTCCTGGCTAGTGACTGACAGCATGAGAGTAGCTTCCTACTCCCTGCCCACTCATGGCTCTCTAGCTTGGAGGGTCTCACCTCAGCCCCATACCAACTGAAGTGCCTGAGGAGGACCGTGTAGGGAAGGTTCGGCTCATAGAGACTGGGGCGGGGGAGACAGCTGTGCGTGGAATCTGGGCATCCTGATGCTAGATGTTAAAAGGAGACTGAGACAGAGAGAATTCAGAAGCTGCAAAGCTATTCTGAGAGGAAACTGCTAACTTATCTAGCCATTTCCTTATTTATAAACCAAAACATTTATTTTCTTTCTTTTACTGTTTCTTTCCATTTCATTTATCTGGGAAGATGCACGGGAACCAAGGCTGTGGAGGTGAATTCTGACATCTTTCCATTGGAAAGACAGTACCTAACTAGAGATTGGATGCTGCCAACCTCCTCCCTCACCCGCTGGTAAACTAGACGGAGGAAACAGGGGGGTGGGTGATAAGCACTGCGGTCCTGGGAAACATGTGCAACAAACACTGCACACTCCAGGTGAGTGTGGTGGCAGCATGTGGTGAGCAGAAGGCAAGAGACACAGTGAGCTCACGTGATACACAGGACTGTACTCATTACGGCAGGGTAAAGGCCGCAGAGAAGGGCAGATGAAGTTTAAAGCATGTTTGCAATGAGCTCTTCAGATCTAAGTGCCTCAGCAGTTCACACACAGACTAAGCCTTTATCTCACAAAGCAAGGCAGACGATTCTGAGAAGTCCGGCAGGCCTCAGCCCATCTACACTTGCTCTCTTACCGTCCTGCTGAACGTTTCTGTCTCTTTTGTCTGCTATTTTTTCTTGGTGCTGAAGTCCACTTAAGAGAATCCTTTCTCCATTTGTTTCTTGCCTTCAGTTTCTAGCCCCATATTGGTCTTGTCAGCAAACCTGTACTACATTCATCCACTGATTCTTACACATGGACCATCATGATTGGGCATCAGAAAAGGGGACAGATTATATTAACTGTGCATTTCACTGAAGTCCTAGCATACACAAGTGTTAGGTTAACACAGGTCAAGCTAACCTGGGGCTCTTAGAGTCCACTTGCTGCCTATGGGTGCACCTCCTCCACATACTTAGGAGCTCCACAGTAAGGATGAGCCAGAGGCAAGAGGCTGCTTTACAGAGGAACTTATGAGCCTTTGAAATATGTGCTCTCAAGCATTCTAAGTGTCCCCTTCTCATTCTGCTTTTCTGCGTTTGTGTAAGCATGCAGAGCCTACCCTGCTCCCACAGAAGTGAACAGGAGTTTACTGAACACTCTCTCAAGCCTCTCTCCAATTCCTCACACATAATACCTGTTCTCTCTTCCCAAATGGCATGATAAACCCCTAAGGGTCCAGTGACTCAACTAAGGTCGTGTAGCTCACAATAGCAACATCTGGACCTGGTGTGCATGAGCAAAATCTAGAGCTCTTTCTTCCTCAGCTGGCGAGTGTGGCAGTGACTCACAGTATCACGTGTCATAGATTGATAGGGTAGAATTATTGCTCTTTAGCCATCTCGAGGCAGACAAAGGTTGGCTTGTACAGCTCTAAGCATTCTCTTTGTTCAAAATGATCACTCTAGCAGTTTAATCTATTAGCACAGGCTTAAAATTGTTCTCCGCAGCAGAAATAATATGGCTTTCACAGTGTCATTACCCCCTGAGACAGATACTCCATTTCCCCCAATGCTGTATCTAACATGTCTTTCAGCTAAATTATTAGCAGCACAGATAGCTTAATAGAAAACCTTAATCCATGGAACTGCATAAATTATTCACTACATCAGGTCCTATGGTCAGTACTTCTGCCTACCTCAAACGTTCTAGAATCAGGATTGATTCTAACCCTGCGAGTGACCTACCCTTGCCAGATCTATTGCTGTTGGAGAGCAGCTACCTGTGGGGACCCTGTTTCCTCACCTTCATCTGCTCTGCAGCATGAGTGGATATTTTGCAGGATCGCCATGTCATCCAGGGCTCCGATCACTCCACTATCTCCATATTCCTCACCTGTCCTTCCTTCTTGCCCTTCTTCAGCTCCCTTCTCCACTGTCTATATAAAATCTGTCCCCAGGAGGTTAAATCCTCTCCTTCCCAACTTTCAAGAAAGTCTGGAATATCCCTTTTGCTTACAGACCCTCAAAGCAGATGCAGCCTTGTGTCACTTCGCAGGCCTTTATGACCCTGAATGGGCTTTGTGTTACAGTCCACTTTCAAGTTCTCCAAGTAGACCTATAGCATCTGGTGAGAACAGCAATACTTGCTGTGTAGATGCCAGCTTCAGCATCAGTGTTTATCCTACCAATCATTCCCCACAGCATCTGAAGGATCTTAGCACCCAAACCTCACAGAATGTGGGGCTCAGGGAAGATGAAAAACTGCCTGCAAGGCCCTATTTCCCAGAGCCATGGATGGTCCAGTACAGGATAAGGCCACACCCAGGTTCCTATGCTTCTGGTGGACATGAAATTCAGGTAATTACTCAAACCCAGGACTGTGCCAAAAGGGCATCAGGTGGTGGGACCACCATACAGCCTCTTCCCTAGTCTCTCATCAGTTTCTTGGGCTGGATCTCATTTTACTATCTCTTTAATAAGAATACACTGAAAGGCTCCTCTGCCAAAGTGTTTTCTGTCTCAGAAAAAAGACACCCACAGTCATACCTCAAGAACCAACAGCACAGTCCCCTGGACTGGGCCCAATCTACATTGTATCCTCAGCACCCAACACTGGCCAGGAGAAAAATATGAGGAGTGCCTTGTCCCACAGAAAGACCACAGAAAGGAGGTGGTCCATTGGAAGCCTGCATCAAGTACTACTTCCTCTTGGCAGCTCTTGACCTTCAGTTCAGAGCCCTCCACAACTTCAGAGTCTCAACCTGAGCACATGTTCTTCTGTTTGAGACTACACTAACGACTATCTCCTGGGGCACCAGAACAGCCCAGAGACACAGTCAAGGACATAGACATATGGCACACAAAGAAAATTAACGGAAGGAAAACCTGTAGCTCATGGCTAAATCCCAGCAGCAGCAATGAGGAAAGGAGAAAACATTCTCACTAGCTGGCATTGATAGGAACACTCTTTAAAGCCACCAAGGACCACAAAAAGCAGGACACATCTGCAGTATACCTTCAGCCAGAGCTCTCAAAACAGTGTGCACATAACTCCTTGGCACCAGATCCCGCACACCTGTGCTCACGGCCGCATCCTCATCAACACCATCTACTAATGTAAGTTTGAGCTCAGGCCCAGTGGGGCATTGGAACTGCCAGGTTTCATACAGGGGAAGTTGGATCCAGCATGGCACATAAATAAATGGTTAAAGGAAGATGAAAAAGACATCAGTGGCCAACAGTGAAAAGAAACCAGAAAGGCGGAGTGGGGAGGTATTGTCTTATCATATACTTAGTTTATATCTCTGAATAAATACAACCAGCAGTACCCTACTAGTACATGCTGCCCTCAGGCACAAGCATTCGCGCCACTGAAGACTTGCAAAAAGACAAGTGTATTCAATTCAAGGATCAAGGATCTTGGGTGAAGGTCTTATCAGGAAAGGGACCCTTATGTATTCCTTTCAAGAGACAGAAAGTCAAGACCACCATCATCTCTGTCACTGCTGCTGCCATGCCAGGAGATCTTTAGAGATCCCATTTGTGTCCTCTCTTCTAAGAAGTCTCACAGGCTCCTTGAACTTATATTTCCATGTGGCTTTGGGCAGTAAGACCAGGTTTTCCACCTAGTGGGTCACAGCATTGATTGAGCTAACCCTAAGATATCAACTAGTCTTCCAAGCTAAGAGAGTAGAACCTATACTATTCACTTCCTAAATACAGATGCTTTCCCTCTCTTATTAGCACTGCACATGGTGTTTACAATGCTCCCAGACCTGATCTTCTCTCAGCCTTGCTTGGTAGCTAGTGGACCCATGGTGGACTCTACTCCACTGGCAAGAGAGAAACTTAAAATGGTTCCACCATCCTTCTGAGCTAGGAGTCAGAAGTATGATGTTGGTCTCACCAACACTTCCTTTAGATTCTCAAGTCCACCTAGCTGGCCTCTTTGGCTTCCTCCACTTTGAGATTTAGCAGTGTGGGCAAGGAGGAATCTTCTCCTGATGTCACCTCTCTGGCTCTAGCACCATTCTTTATATCTCTTAAGCAAGGTTAACAACAAAACAGCCAACTGCCATCTTAAATCCAGTCATGTTAGCACTGTTTTACAAGTGAATGCAGCCATACATAGCAGGTTCTATATTGTGGCAGACATCTCCTGTCCGATGTATTTACAATGGAACCTTGTCATTGGACAGGGAAAAGGGAGGCAGAGCTAGGAGTTGGAGGAGAAAAAAATGCAGAGGGAGATGGAGGAGACTTGAGATGGTGGAAGATGTTACCCTTGTGTCTCTAGCAATCTCAGGTAGTTATTCATATCAAGGTTAGATAATTGGGATAACAATTCTAATTGTGTGGGCATCTTGTATATTGAGTATTTGTTGATATAACACTATTTATAAGATTTATCTATAAGCTTTAGAGTTTTACTTTACTGGGTTACTGGGAAGTGGGTCTGCCAACAACTGGGTGGTTATGGCTGTAAAGGAACTAGTGGCCCCAGGGACGAGCAATCCAGAGCTAGAAACACAGCGACTGGTCACTACTGGAGCAAGCTGAAGAACAGCCAGGCGGAACAAGATCGGGAGGGAGTTGGTGGGCCGAGAATAGCGGTAGTGCAGGAAGTCTGCAGCTTCATTTCTAATATCTCCCGCAATAGGTGGCGCCCAATTTGTTGCTGTAAATCTCCAACCCAAATAAGTCCAATCAAAGAAAAACACAACTCATAATTATGAATACAAGCTGCACGCCTAGATTGGGCAATTTACCACTACACTACTCTATTCCCCATCTATGAGATCTCTTATAACTTGTAGTTTTTCCAGGCCATGTGCTTCTCCTCCATTGTCCTTCCACCTCTTCCTCCACCGTTGTCCTCTCTCTTCCCCTCTACCCCAAACTCTTCCACTCACCTCCCCTTCTATTGCCCAATCACCAGCGCTAGCCTTTATTTTATAAATTAAGGTGGGCAGAAGGTTCACAAGAAGTCACCTATATACCAATGACTCACTCCTGGTCTGCAGCCCCTTCCTGGAAAGCAGAATTAGCATCAAAATACAAGACCAGGGCTTACAGAGGAACTATCATCATGCCAACGTCTGAATCTGTGTGTGGTTGAGGCTGAGTACTCACACTGTTTTATGATAAACAAGCCTATTTACTTTGCCTTAGTATACTTAGAACACTAGACTGGATTTGTTTCTTTTGGTCATGTGCATATGGTTATCTTGGGTAGTAAAATCAATGTGACATAGTATCTACCATTCAATGAAACCTCTGTGTTCATGGGCTGGTGACTGAGAGTCATCTGCTCTCCTAGCACCAAAACCTGCTACTTACTAGTTAGCCCTGCTTGTCATTAGAAGAACAAATCGAGCCTGGGGCTGATGTCCTCAGAGCCATTATCTTATTGTCATTTCACCCCTGCCTGACCTGTGTCGTGGTGCTCAGTTGTTCCCACAGATACTTTTCAAGATAGAAGGAAAGGATGTAATGAATAGTTTCATCTAAAACACCATGACTCCCAGGTCGGTCAGAGCTACTTCTTAGACAAAACCAAATGAGCAAGCAGCCTGCAGTTATGTGGCATATCCCGTGCACATTTTGGCCCTGGAAAGGAGCATACTCCTCCCAGCAGTTAGAGTCTCCCCACTGCTTGGGTGATCACCGAGCCATTGCTTCCCCTGCACTCAGAAGAGAGGCAGATCTGTTTGGTGGGAATCACAGCAGGCACTCTCCCTGTCACAACCTAGTTGAGGAGTAAGGCCCCATGCATTGGAAACAGAGACATTATAAATGCAATCCCACATTTATCGAGAAAAAAATAAAGGATAAATGAATGTGCATTGTGGGAAAACATCATAAATTTCTAGCTCTAGAAATATATATATTTATATACAAAGACCAAAATGGGGTGCTGTTATCCACAAGAAATTTGTACATATACCAAAATTATTCACAGACAGGAAGAAGCCATTCCTGAAGATTGAAAGTCCTTTTAAAGGGACAGAATGCAAAGATGGAAGAAAGCCATGACTCTCCCCACACCAGGCAACCATCTTTCACATGGGAGATGGCACCTTACCGTCTCTGCTCACCATTTTTCTCTTTGTAGTACGCAGATAGTTGATACTTTATATAGTCCAAAGTCACATTGTCACAGCAGCTTACTAACATCTGTTCCTGGTTCCTAAAGCAATCCCCAAGATCTCAGATGCTGGGTCTCAAAGTGAGCATAGAACCACAATTGTATCCTGTGTTTGAAAATAGGGCAGGCTCTGATGCAAAATGTCACGTGTTTAGAAAAATTTGTCTACTTGGGCTACCTGACTCAACCTGAATGGGAAGGACCAACTGTCTTTGAGAAAGAATTTGGTAAAAGGATGAGAAAAATGGTGGCAGGCTTCTTTCTGGCTTCTGAACCACAATCTTACTGAAGATGTTATTTTGCTGTACTTTATGCTCAGTACATGCAAGTGCACATCACCGCCAGGATCTTCCCACAGGGCCTCTCCAGCTTAAAGATTTCAGGTATACAGCCCAGTAAGGCTTTGCCTCTAACAGCAACCCTTGAGGTTAGAGAACCATTTCATATAGCTCTACAATTCCTCAAGAGAACAGATCTCCACCCTACCCACCCAGTCACTCCAGAGCTCAACATGCACAGGCTCTCAGTGGCCACTATCTTCTCAGCCTAGTGGATAGGGGCTGGAATAAGGCCTTGGCCAGGACTGTCCCTGCCTTTTCTTTCACATTCTAAGGATGCTTCTCTGTTAGTGGGAGTATTGGTTACTTTTCTGTTGTTGTGATGAATTACCATGATGAAGAGCAACTTAAAACCAACCAACAAACAAACAGGAGAGTTTGGCTCCCATTCAGAGGCTCACCTCTCTTCACTATACTCCTAGAGAAGGGAGCCCTAACTCTCAGATCGGTGTGCCTTCCTGCTCATAGTCACCACCCACTCCTTTTCACTTTGGTACATGTCCCTCAACATCAGTCACATCAAATGAGCCCCTGCCTTAGCTTGGGCTGCTGTAACCGAGCACCTTAGACCAAGTGGCTTATGAACAGAGGAGTGTAGTTTTGCATTTTTCTCATCGCAGAAAGGCTGGCACCATGGTCCCAACATGGCTAGGGTCTAGAAAGGACCATGTTTACCACAGCACAAGCTGACTTCATGTAATCTTATGGTTGAAGGAGTGTGAAGGAGTTTTGAGGCCTAATTTAATGTGCATGAGTCTCATTCATGAGTGTTCCATCTCTATGACCTACTCTCTTCCCAAAGTCCAACTTTCTAATGCTACTATTGCATTTGGGGTTAAATTGTAACATGCATTCCAGATACAAACATTCATGTCATAATGGCCTCTCCCAGGGAGGACTGTCTTTGTGAAGAATAACTCAAATTGACTCAACATGAGGTTGCACAGGAGCCCACAGGCATGTGTTAATTTAGGTTAATGTAATTGTGTTTCTTCTAGGATGAGCCAGCCACACAACAAACTCTCCTAAGAAACAGGTGGGTCTAGAGAAGCAGCTCCATGATAGTGTACATTGCCTAGCCTAGGCAAGGTTCTGAGTTCAATACTAGCATCACAAAAGATAAAAAGGAAAAAAAAAGTATCATTTTACCTTGCTGAGACTACCAGTATGGAGCCTAGATAAATGCCTGCTGCCTGCTGAATAGAATCATCCAAAAGAGAAACATTCATAATTGAATTCTACACATATAGTAAGGAGTTAAGGAGTTATGCTGTGTCTGTAGTGCCAAGAGCTAAGATACTGCAGTCTTAACATATACCAAGCCCAGGGCCAACTGCTTCATTTACATAATCTATTCAATGGCCCCACTGGGGAGATTCTATTATTTTAAAATATTACAGAGAAAGAAACTGAAGTTCATTGAGAAGTACTTTTCCAAGGTCACGAGCTATAAAGAGACAGATCTGGGGTTCAACCAGGCATTCTTTACCTCCCATTTAGGTACTTGCATAAACTTAATACTCACGATTGTGCCAAGGGAGACCCAGCCACTGTGACACACCCTAGCTTGACACCCATGTCATAGACTTTGTGGAAGGCATGCTTTTGTGATTTCCATGCAGCAAGACACCTATAGCCTGCCTGGAGATGATAAGACTGCTCAGTAAATGCACTCCAGCCCAGTTAGCTCAGCATCCTTGATTCTGAGCTCAGTCATTACAAATACACATGATGCCTAGGAAATGAGCCAGGCCCTGAGTCGGGTGCTTGAGAGCCCAGGGACACATAGGAGACTAAACCCCTACCTACTGTTATGGATCTTCAGTGTGATAAGAACTAACCATACTTTCAGCCATACTAGGTTATGGTTTGAACAGTCTCTAAGAACTGGATGAAGAAGAGGGTCCTGCCTCCTTTCCATATTTCATTACTGCTCAGAAAGGGAGGAGAGCTTCTTGCAGGGTGGGTCTCCTTGCAAGGAGTACTCACTGAGAACAAACTGAATATTCTTCCAGATGAAGCCCTTCCTGGGCAAGCAGGAAGTCCATATATGTCTACAGACTATTCTCTGACCAGGCCTATAATGGCAGGTTACTGCATACAGGTCTAATGTTAACATAGAGTATTTGGTTCTCAGTTGACTATTCAGTGACTATACCCATCATCTATATTGCCTAAGAAATTAATAAAAGGCAGTAGCTTATAACAACCCTAACTCCCTGACCCGAGTTGTACAGGTTGCTGTCACTAACTAGAGATGCTCTCGATTTTATGGACCACAGATCTTGTTAGACCTTAGTGACTAAGCTTCCTACTCTAGAATCTACAATGTTACTTAACCACAAAGCAGCAGGGTCACTTATATTCACAGGTGTACCCCATGGATTAAGAGGTCCACTAGGGGCTGACTGAAAGCTCACCACCCAGGAAGAGGCCATGTCATACAAATACGCAGCTCTTATCCTGGGCCATGTCTATATCGGATGTACAAGCCTCAAAGTGGGAATCAGTTCTACAGGAGAGGAAGAAAAGGCAGCCATAGGCTGGTCCATCCTATGCAAGGCACTGGGGTTGGAGGCAAAAGGGCGGGTGGCCTTAGAGTTAGCGGGACCACAGTGAGTTCCTAATCTAAGTTTATGAGCACATCCTAGGTTATCAGAAGAGTTATAAGAGCTGGAGAGGTGCATAGTCTAACACGGGGTGTATGGCTAGACCAGTGATTATATGTCTAATAAATTCCCAATGTCAGCACTACTAGCACTGGAGATGATGAGTGAGGACTTAGATAAGAGCAGCAGCTGCAGACAAAGGAAGTTTTTAAGGCATCTTGTACAGGTGAAACTTCAAGAGCATGCTGGTAGATAGGTGACATACAGAGGGCAAGAGAAGCAAGGTGACTATCAATCAATGCCTATGTGGCACATTTACATTGGTTAGGAAAACAGAGAAGAGGAGGAAGGGTAAGAAGTGGATAGTTTGCACTGAGGGAAATTCCTGTGGTCAAGATGGAGGCTACTGGGGTTCAGGGGGAGCTCACAGCAAAGGGCTAAACCAGAGATGTATTGTGTGGGGACAAATCCAAGAAAGACCACTTCATATCATATCTCTTATTTTCTCCTCTCAAGGAAGAATTGCCCTGACCTTATCTCCACATCTGAAATAGACCCAGTGAGTTCAACCATCCACATACTTTCCCAGAGTGAAGTTGCAGAAAGAAGAGATGGGACTAAGGAAAATTTATCTGCAGGGATAAGAATGAGGGACTGGAAATAGGTACCAAGCAAACTGTAATGAATGACTGTATCAAAACTCAAGTGGAATTCTGCAGCCTGTAGGGGACCACAGTAGGAAAAGTGGAGCTTAGAGAATGGGAGGGAGAAGCAATGCTCAGCAGATGGGCATTTTCACCTCTAATGGTGAGATGTATGGGGGAGACTGGCATCTTCAGCTCTAAAGGAGGGATATACGGGGAAGGGTACCATAATAAGACAGACAGAAGCCTTTATTCAATTTCTGCAGACCATTTCTCATATGTCCAGAGTTATATTATGGGGATTATTCTTACTTCTAAGATTTCACAAAGAAATGGACTTTTCAGCAACTATCAATGCATGGCAGGGCTCAGCAAGTAATAAAAGAGCTTTAAGAGGTAGCCATTTGGCATGTCAGCCAACAGACAGTATGCCAGGGCAGAACTCTGAAAGAAATGTCATTTAGGAAGAAGAAAGAGAAGACGTTTGAAAGGCTGGAGGAGCGCTAAGGAGGTCTACAGAGGACAAAGGTAGCACTAAGTAAGAAGAGAGGATCAGCTGCTCTTCCATCCCAGCATCTCCATGCTGAAGGCCACAGTTGAGCAACAACAGAACAAATGCTCTGTAAAGAAGGTACAGTATGAATGTGCCCTAGGAGGCTACCTATGCAAATGTTAGAAGCCTGATAGGATTAAAGATGCCAGGGACTTGTGATCAAATCAATTTTATGACAAAGCTCCTGAGGCAGGAGCCTAAACCCTTGACCAACCAACACCAAACCACGAAGTGAGAAGTCTGTTACAGAGAGCACTATGATGGGGCAGCAGAGAGGACAGTCATTTTCACAAAGGACCCAAAGAGTGGGAAATGCAAGCACTCAAAAGGGCAGGAGGCAGGAGGATCAGAACAAGTCCCTAGCCAGTCAGGATTAGAAAGTGAGATCCTGTCTCAAAGAACAAATGAAACTAAACCAAACATGCAAACAGAAGAGTTGGGAATTAGATAAAATAGTAAAACTTATGGAAGCATCTGCTGGAATCCTGAAGCATTAGATTCCCAGAACCCAGCAAATGTTTACCCTCTGTCCCTGTGACATGCACTGGCCTGAGTATCCACAAATACATACACACACATACATACAAATGCACACGTGCATATTTCCTTAATCTTTCACAAAGAATCCCTTAGATGAACCACAACGACAGAAGCCATAATGGGACTGAGAGGGAACAACACAAGCCAGTATTTTGTTAGTGGTGTAAGAAGATTAAGCATCTGTTACCTGTGGTACACATACCAGACCAACATGAAGTCCCACCAGCCAAGAAATGGGAAACAAAAATAGAGTGGGGGCCAGGCCTGCTGGGGCCTACTTTCATTTCTAACCTCTGGCTATCTTGAACCTCAGGAGAAACTGTTTCCAGCCCCAAACAAACAAAACTGTCAAATTCCATTATTTCATGTCATTTTCACTGAAGGGACAACAAAGAAAAGAAAGCTAACTTTCTTGAGGTCAAAGACACAGAGGAGAGAAGCTCACCTTGAGCCCTTAGAGTCTTTCAGCTGCCAGTATCCTTTAAAACCATGTAGGGTTCTTGGGCTGGGCTGCTGACACGCAATTACAATAAAATAGAAGAAAATGGTTTCTTAAAATGGTCATGAAAATAGACTTTGAAGCTGCTTCATCTAAATCCTTTCCCATATGGCTCAGCCCATAATCTGACTAAAGTCTCAGCTTCATGAACTAAGGCAAGAGGCCAGCTGAGCTCTCTTTGTAGGGCACACAGGCTCTCAGGCCAGGTGCTGCACTTGGAAGTTCCTCTGAAGAGCAGCTTCTCTTAGCACACCGTCTAGATGTGTGCTATGATGGTGACAGTAGGCTTGGCAAGCTTAAAAACTGGGGACATATCACTTTTAATTATTGCTATACTTTGGAATGTCTCCAAAGACTCATGCCTGGAAGAGCTGGTCCACCATGGTAGTGCTGCTGCGAGAAGGTAGAAGCTTTAGGAAGTAGGGTCTTGCAGAAGAAAGTGAGATTACAGAGGCAGCTCCTAGACCTGAATATTTAGATTTTCAGCCCTTCCCGCTCTCCCACCGTGGCTCAGGTGCCATGAGCGAGGAGCTTTGCTTCACTATGGACTTTTGTCCCAAACGATGTGGTTGAAATAGCACAGAGTGAACCCCCTGAAACCATGAGCCACAGTACATATCCCTCATAAGCACCACATAATGAGCGGGGCATGGTAGTGCATGCCTGTGACCCCAGTGCTGCAAAGTAGACACAAGAAGGTCCCAGGGACTTTCTGGTCAGCCAGTAAAGCCAATCAGAATCCCAGATTCAGCGAGAGACCCAGTCTCAGAAAAGGTGCAGAGTGAGGGAGGAGGACATGCAGTATCAACCTCTGGCCTCCACAGGAACACGTGTGGGCACACCCACCCCTAAATTCTCATGCATGCACATGCATATACCACACACACATATTAAAAAGTAAGTCCATATAAAACCTACAATCTATTTGGTCCCTGTAACCTAAGTACATAAAACAGACAATTCTGCTTTAAAAGATATAAAATTATGGCATGCAACAGGAATTTCAAGTGTTGTTATATGTCCTCATGTGCTTTTATGACAAGGAAACTACAAAATCAGAAAATCAGCACATGAAACCAACAGTGCAAGCAAAACTAGTTAGTATTTGTTGGTCAATTGCTCTGTGTCCTGACTTGGGTTGTAGCAAGAGGAAGTTTTCAATACTGCTGCCCTATGCTATGTTCCTGATGAGAGACCACACTGGGTGTCCCAGCAGGGGTGGGGGCAGGACTCCACCAGTGCTTCAGCAGTTTCATTAGCACACATGATTTCCTGACTGAAAATATCCTAAGCCAGTGCTTAATTAAAAGAAAAAGAATCAATCAACCCAATAAAAGCAGCCAAAGTAAATGTAAATGATGGGATAATTTAATCAGAGGACAGACATTCCTTCACCTGCGAAAGCTTGAGATATTTCAGTCCTCTGCTATGGGTATGGGCAGGTTAACGTCTGTCTATCTGGCCATCCACCTATCCACCTATCCATCCATCCATCCATCCATCCATCCATCCATCCATCCATCCATTCACTCATCCCTCCCTCCTTCCATCCTTCTATACTTCCCTTTTTCTCTCCCACTATCCCCCCTTTCTCCCTATATTTCTATGCATTATGAGTCCACAGCTGAAAGGGAGGCTCAGCCAGGTACAAGAGATGACAACAATGCCACAAACATTCTTGGGAACATTTCCAAATGTTGCCCCGCATGAGTGTGTTCCCAGTTCCACTTGCAGCTCTAGGTCAAAGTAAGAAAGAAGATTCTTCTGGAGCACCACTGTCCCCTCCTCCTGTGCAAATCTGGACTTGCTTATACTAGTTGTATTGATGCGCTTCTGCCTTCTCCTTTGCTGGGTTGACAGTCCAATGGAGAGAGGCATATTTAAGCAGAACTCTAAATTTGCAACCACATGTATGGCATCACTGCCTGTGACACTCACTAATTCACGTCCCTGAGTAGCAGTCAATCAATATTCTTAATAGAAAGAAGATACCAGCTGACAATACACTGCACCTTCTGAAGTCTCAGCATTCACATGTACAAACCAAGCAAAGTACTCCCAATACTTCCCTAGTGAGACCCTGTGCCAGTTAGTACAAGATCTACTTTAAGATCCCACATACCAGGATTTAGTGAGGTGTTCCAAAAGAAGATATTTATAGGACAATCTGAAGTCTGAAACCTAGCAAATGCCGGGGAAAAAACAAAACGCTAGAATGTGTATCTTCAATCAAGATACTGTAGAGCGAAGCATTCATTTTTCTGGTGTCCAAGTTCTGTCCAAGACCTAGAGAGAAACTTCACTATGGAATAAGGGTTCCAAGGACACCCAATTCAAATAATCCTTTACAGGACGTCTTGTCTCTAGATCAAAAAAGGCAGTGTTAAACCAGAAGTTCCTACTGCCCCAGAGAACTATGTGGCATGAACTTCATGTGATGTACCATGCACTGAGTACAGTCATGAAAACAACAGAGAGATAGCCACTCTTAATCCCAAAGGCATTAGTGTTAGCCAGAGCACATGACCCAGGAGAGCACATATCATAACCATTATAAGAAGTGCCTTCATTAGTGCAAAGAAAAAACGTACACACACACACACACACACACACACACACACACACACACACACGCCCTTTAAGTTAAATGTTTCATGTTTCCTCTTATTTTCAGTCAGAAAAAAAAAACTACAGTAATTTTACATTAAAGTTTGGATAGCTCTAGTAGCCTATGCCTCAAATTTCAGAGACATCTTGTCCAACAACCTTTGTTAAAACATCGTTCAGTCCACACTTGCTGGTCCCCTTCCGGTCATGATATACGCACTGGGTCTGCATTTGCTCAACCTTTCACATTCTTCATGGTGCACTGCCTTATTTCTACTTAATCCCCTTCCACAGAGAGTAGCCACCCTGATGGCAAGCACTGGTTCCTTCCTGGAACTCCAGCACTACAGTACTGACTGACAACAGAATGTACTCCATAAATATCCAGTGATTCATAAAAGAACAGACAGCCAGGCAAAAATCTAAAATCTCTATATAAACTTATTTTATGCATTTTAAGTGAATAGTTTCCTGGTTCAGATGTGCTCACTGGTTTTGTTTTATACCTTTAAAGTAGCTGTGTAAACTACTCTTAAAAACTGAGTATGTAGTAAAGAGGCAGGTATGAGTGAAGCAGAGAGGAAGCTGATTATCGCATGTGCTTTATTCTAATGGACTGGTGGTGTCACTTCTGAGACAAGGAGAGAAGGAGCGGATGAGAGGAGTCCCGGGACAAGAGGTAGAAAAACCTTTCTTTCCAACTCATCGTTTTCTCCCTCTCCTGTGCGAACATAATGTGATGATGTTTCTCTTTTAAAAGGACAATCCATGGGCAAATATTCCTGGGCATCTCTGGCTATCCCCATGCTTCCTACTAGTTTTCTTCTTGGTAGGCTCTTAGTATGCTCATTTGCATTCTATAATTCCCTGAAAGGAAGGTGCTTCTAAAACACCTGGGTGTTTTCTCTAACACCTGTACAAACAGAGCCACTCAAGACACAATCCTGTAATCTAAGAAGAAGATCAATTTTATTTTAAATTCTACTCTCGGCAAGCTGAAGTTGTGAGGAAAAAGAAAAGAGAAAGATAGGTAGTGGCTTGAGCAGACAAATACTTCTGAGCAGAGGGTCCTCACCTGCTTAACAACAGTCACTGTCCCAGGTGCCATGGCAACCACGGAGGCCACAGCAGCAGCATCATGGGTCTCCGAACCCAGTTCAATGATCTGCTGCAGGATATTCACAGCTGTGGGGTCAAGTCGATCACCTATGGGAAAGAAGCAACAGGACACCATTAAGTTCTCTGGACTGAATGGCAGTCAAGAGCAAACTGGCCCCTAGATGTGAAGACGATGATGAGTATACCTATTCCAGAGTGTTCATGGATTCTCAGAAATCACTTACTCAGACAAGAGTACTTTGCAGCTCACTACATATTTCCTACAAGAACTGCTCAAGGCCTGACTGAAAACATAAAGAGATGGCATGATGATGTAATCGCTTGGGTACAAAAAACAGAGATATGCCTCAGGCCATTGGGGCGATGGCATCACAAACATGGAACTGAAGTCCAGACGAACTGGATCTTGATGTGGTTACACAAACTGCCCTTCCATGTCATAACTGAGGATTACCAGCTGACAGGCTCAAAGCTGGGCTAGTTTCTCCTAAGGGATGATAGATGGGCAGTGGAAACATGCCGGGTGACAGGCAGGACACCCCAGAATGTCTTACTTGTTCAGCCAGTGGGCTTCTCAACTATAAACCAATTTTAGCTTGCTGTTGTTTTAATCTTGTCACAAGACAGGGGCCCACATCACCAGGGCAGCAACTTGGCACACCCTTCCTGCCCTCTCCCACCATCTGCTGCCCATCTGTAATCCTCCTGAGCACATCCTCACCCAGATCATTAATTTACTAAAATGGAAATTACTGCTTGGTCTCTGTGCTTTGTAATTCCAAAGTGTTTGCCAATGTTTACACCCCCATGCATGGCTTTCTGTAGGCCTTGAGCCAACAGAAATCAACCAGTAAGAGATTGGAGAAAGAATTAGACATGATCAGTGCAGTGGTAGAATGGCCTAAGATGGAGGAGGTGGCCTGCACATGCTCATAATACACTGCAGAGCATCCTCCTGCCTACAGTACACTTGCCTAGACCTGAGGGATGTTTCAGATGTGCCTTGCAGCTAAACACTCTAAATTCCACGTACAAAAATGTTTACTTTGGTGAGTCACTGAGGTTAGATTTTAATTCTTCTCCATTCCCCTCCCACTGATCATTATCCAGCCCAAGCTTTAGGTCAGTCAGGAGCTGTGGTTCCCACTGGGAATACAGATAAAGAAAACAGATAAAGCATAATCCCTCCTTTAATCCTTCCTGGGCTGACAGGCTCCTGAGATCCATGTGTAAGCAAATCGTCCTTACACATGGTATTGGAGGGCAGTTAGGGGACAGTATAGAAAAGTCTGGTGGGATCCCAGTAGGTGACATGCAGTGTAAGTGTGAAGATGGGGGTGAGCTAGGCAGAAAGTGCCATGAGGGGACTACAAAATAGGACATATACATATGAGAAACACAGCCTATGTTAATAACTGCAGAATTGGTCTGCACAACACAGCAAGAAGAGGAAAGAAGCAAAACAAGTAGCCAGGAGGTAAAGAAGGAGGTCTGGCCTGCTGAGCTACAAAGGTGAAACAGTATCTGAGGCACCATGGGCAGATACTGGTAGGCACATGGGCATGTGTGTATCAACCCTCCAAGGAAAGACACTATTGGGGAAAATGGCCAAATGTTCATGGACTCTCCAAAGAAACACACTGGTGGGCAAGAGGCATGCACTCATGGATGTTCTGAGACACTGGTGGGCAAGAGGGCATGTGTTGATGCATGCTCCAAGGAAAAGCCTGGTGGGAAGTGGATATGTGCTTATGAACACTCCGTAAGGAGACACTAATGGACAAGGGAGCATGATGCACAGATTCTCTAAGGAAAGACATGGGTAGGCAAATGGACAAGTGTACATAGATGCTCTAAAGAAAGACAGTGTTGGGTGAGAAGAAATGTGCTTGTGGAGGCTCTATGGGAAGACACTGGTGGGCAAACAGGTATGTGATCGTGGGAGATGCAGACATCACTAACCACTGAGACAGAAACCCAAGTTTAATCAAGGACTCAGTAATGAGAGTCTTGCTTAACAGCACGACCTTGACTCTAGCAGAAGTGGAGGTGCTGCGGCCCCAGGTTGCTCTAGCCTGACAAGCAGCAGCAGTTCATTGCTTAGGAACTGATGCCCACAGGTGTTTGGATGGAGCTTTCTCAGGACCAGGGATTGAGGATTTCAAGTCACGACAGGAGCATCCTCTTATTTCCCATTACCATTTGGTCTCACCTAATGCTTTCCCATTAATCCTGCTTGCCTGACTCAGCCCCCAGTACACATGTGCTCTGGCACTCCTAGAGCTTTGGGAAAACTGCTTCCAAGTACAGTGTCAGTTTAGAAACAGATCAAAAAATTCAGTCATCACATTTGATTTAAAAATATATCTGGCTTCTTGGGAAAAATGGAGAGAGATGAGTGGTCCTGAGCACACAGGTATATATGATACTCCTGGGGTGACCCACCTACATTACATCCTATGCCACCCACTGTTATCACCTGCCTAGACAATCCGACCCTGGGATAAGACATGTGGAAAAGAGGCCACGAGGAAGTATGAGGTCGTAGGTAGGGCTGTCTTGAGTTAAGTCAGGAGAACCAGACTCCAACTCTGTGACCTAGAGACACTTAACTAACCATGTTCAGTGGACAGCCATGCACACAGCAATTTTAAGTAAGAATGGCAAGACTGCCCACATCCAAGGCTGCTCTGGAAATAAGACTGAGCTATGTAGGCCCCACTCTGGCTAGGTTCACTCTGAAGCATTTACAGACGTGCTGGTTTATTTATTACATAAAGAGAAGCATAGAAGTGAAAAGGAAAACCAGGTTTGTCCTCACCACTCTCGGAGGTATATCTCAGGTCCTGAAGTGCAGCCACAGCTGCTTGTGTCCCCTGAACATCTTCAGCTTCGGTGATGTAGAGATACTGGGTGGAGGGCTCCTCAGGAGTCTCTGTTGCTGGCTAAATAAAAACATCATGCCTCAGCATCCTTCCAGGAGATTAAGAGCAACCCAAAATTCCAGGATGAAAGAAACACATACAGGAGAACAGCACTTAACACTTCCCTGGCATAGCTCCCCCAAAGAGACATCTGCTCCAACAGATGCACTGCCCAAAGAGAACAATTTCTCTTGAGGGTCAGGACCTTATTCAGACACTCTGCGCGGAAGCTTGATGCCCCCCATGTTCGTGGTACGAAGTGAAGCACGCTGTTCACAATGAACACACTTGAGTATGTACTTCTACAAGCCCTTTCTCCTCCCACTGCTACCAACACTGTCTTTAATCTGCCCCATACACTGAGGACTCCAGCCATGCAGCTAATGGAGGCAAGACAGTCATGGAGGGAAGTGGAAAAGGAAGAATGCATTGTTAGTTAGTATATAAAGTACAGGCCTACATACAGTGAGATCCCACTGAACCTTAGCTACTGACACACATCAAATTACTACATAAAGGATGAGAAAGGACATATTCTGAATGTCAGGATTTGTGGTGGTAGGAGGGGCTGAAGTGACATTCAAAGATATTTATACCTCAAGGAGAGAAGCAAGGAAAGGGACAGTCACAGGATCAATATTAATAAAGATCTCTTTCTGAGGAAGAACACAACCAAACCTGTAAGGTGAGAGCCATGACTCTCACCAATAAAGAACAAAACGGCAGAACTTTGGCCAACGTTTATAGGAGCCAACATTATGCTCTATTGACATCCACGAGTAACTGACAGAGTTTCAGAATAGCATGTAACTGTCCTTTCATAGTCAACTGGCCAAATTCAGTTCTGTTTTACTTGTTTGACATAAAGAAAACACCCAATAAATATCAAATGAATGCAGAAACTATTAAAAAGATCATTTCTCTTTAGAATAGCATTAAACAATGTACTGGCTGGTTTTGCATATCAACTTGACACAAACTAGAGTCATCAGAGAGAAAGGAGCCTCAATTGATGAAATGCCTCCATGGAACAGCTGTAAGGCATTTTCTCAGTTAGTGATGAACAGGGGAGGGCCCAGTCCACTGTGGGTGGTGCCATCCCTTGGTGATGATTCTGGGTTCTATAAGAAAGCAGGCTGAGCAAGTCATGTGAAGCAAGTCAGTAAGCAGCGCCCCTCAATGGCTTCTGCATCAGCTCCTGACTCCAAGATCCTGCCATGTTTGAGCTCCTGTCCTGACTTTCTTCAATAATGGACAGCAACGTGAATGTGTAAGCTGAATAAACCTTTTCCTCCCCAACTTGCTTTTTGATCATGGTGTTCTGTTGCAGAAACAGAAATCCTAATTAAGACAAGTTGGTACCAAGATTGTATGATGTTGCTGTGACAGATGAGACCATGGTTTTGGAAGAACTGTGGAAGAACTTTGAAACTTTGGACTAGAAGAGCCATCAAGTGTTAAGAGGTCAGTGGGATGTTCTGTGGAAGCTTGGAAGATAAGAATATTGAGAACAGTGCAGAAGATGGAGGCCTGGCTAGTGAAGTTTCAGAGGGGAAGTTCAAAGACTGTATCAGGGCCACTTGCTATTTTAAGATTCTGTCATTCTGGTTAGCTGGGGTTGAAGAATCAGCTGTGGTTAACAAGATACCAGAACTTCTAAAACAAAACTTTGCTAGGATACTCAATGCTGGTCAGCTGGAGCTGTGAATTTAGCAGTAATTAAGAGAAGGCAAGCATTGCTGAGGTGAAATCTTCTGGAAAATGTTTCCCGAGAGTCAGCACACAGAAGCTGTGCTCCAGAGGCAACTAAGTGCTTGTACCTTGAGCTGGCAACCAAGCTTGACAGAGTAAGAGCCATCCACATGGTACTGGTTTTGAAGGCATGAGAGACTATGGAGAGGAGCTGAGGCTTGGCACTGTGAGAGGCCAGGAGGGGCCACTAGTGAAGGTACAGCCTCAATAGCAGTTGAAAGCCCAGGAATAAAGGGATCATAAAGTGAAGTTGAGGCCTGGCAGCATGAAGATCGCCTATTGAGGCTATTGGTGAAAGTGCTACCCCAGTGCAGCAGAAGACGCTGATAGTTTTAGAGATGCCAGTACCATGGGATGACCCCTAAGAACATGGGGTGCAGCCAGATGGAGCCTAGAAGACAAGCTGTGTGTGTGTTGCAGAGGGTAGACCTTGAGATGTGATCCAAGCCCTTTGGAGGAGTCCAGAAGATCATGAGTGGATCCCAAACATTGGCTGGTTGGAATTTGCTTTTGCTTTGACTTGATTGTGACTATACTGATTTTTTTCCTCTTGAAATAATAAAGTATTTTGTTGGAGCCCACAGTTGAGAGACAATGACTTTGTATTTTAAAAGAATTGGCTATTTTAAAGGAACTGAAATTTTAATGTATCAAATTGTGTAAAGTCTGTAGGACTTTTAGTTATTTATGTTTTTACTGTGAGCTCTTGGTGCCATCCCTGGGATGGTGGTCCTGGGTTCTATAAGAAAGCAGGCTGAGGAAGCCATGTGAAGAAAGCCAGGAAGCAGCACCTCTCCATGGCTCTGCATCGGCTTCTCTAGGTTCCTGCCCAGTTTGAGTTCCAGTCCTGACTTCCTTTGGTGATGAACAGCAATGTGGAAGTGTAAGCTGAATAAACCCTTGCCTCCACAGCTTGTTTTTTATCCATGGTGTTTTGTTGCAGCTATAGAAACCCTTACTAAGACAAGTAGTAAACTACTTGGGTGTATAGAAACCCTTCTAAGACAAGTAGTACACTACTTAGCTTATGAAAGCCTGCTCTCCTTCTGGGGAAGCCAGGTAATGAAATATTCAGTAAGAGCAGTGCTCTCTATAAGGCATCCTAGGACATAAGTGACAATCCAAACTGCCAGACAGCCAGTGTGTCATTCCACTGCGGGCCGCCCTGTGTCCAGCTTCCTCCATGTTCAGCTGCCTCACTTTGAGAGGCAAGTGCTTATTTTTGTGTGTCCTGTTTAGTGAGGGTCAAAGCCCTACTAATAGTTCTAGTCTCTGCTGGAGATACTGACCTAGAGAGTTTTCTAACATGAATTAGTATTCCAATGTCTGTTTCTTTAACAGACAACAAATTCTGTAGCATGAATTTGAGAGTTCTGGAAAATAATCATGGTACCATCTATGGTAATGTGACACTGAGCCTGCCATCAGCACCAACCGCACAAAGGACTTGTCTGTCACACACGAACTCCAGCATGTTACAGGATTCTCCCTGTCAGCTTTCGAATCTACTAGCCTACTGTATGGTTGACAACACTAAGGGTTAACTGAGTCAACAATGGCTCAAAGTCAAACAGCCTATAGATAACACAGACAAGTTTAAAGACTGTAGCCCATTACCCTGACCCTAACCTGCTAATCTTAATTTATAAAAAGCTTCAAATACATATAGAAGTAAAGGTGAGGCATGACAAAGTTAAACATATCAGTCACTCATCACTTGATGGAAACAATTATCAACCCACAATCAGTTGTCTCTCCTCTGGCCCCACATCCTCTGTGCCATGTCTTGGATGTGTAAGGGAGTGCCTGTGCACTTGTCACGTGCACATTCTGAGGTCAGAGGACAACTCTCTGTGGAGTTGGTTCTTTAACTCCATTTTACATGGGTTCCAGGGATCAAACTCAGGCCATCAGGCAGGCACAGGAAATGAATTACACACTGTACTATCTTGCTGTGGCTCCAACCCTGAAGCTTTGAAGCAAATCAGAATCACTATTTCCTCACAAGGATTTCAAATGAGGTGAGATGTGGAATTTTCCACTTGTGGGGCCACATTGATATTCAAAACCTTTTAGAGTTTACAGCATTGTTGATCTGAAATATTTTTTTGTTTTAATTAATTAGGGATTTTCAACATGTAGATGATGGTAAATAATAATAACAGTAAACTACATGAGTTCTGAGTTCTTTGATTCCAAGTTGGCACTAAGGCTCCTTGTAGCTTTGCCCTCTGCTTATTGTAACATCTTCGAATGGCAAAAACACAGTTCCATTTATATACAGAACATTCTCATGAGAACATTGCTCAATTATAAAATACACAAGAAATAGTCTCAGAGATTAAGCATAGTACTGTAGCATGCACTCTGGGCAGACTGCAGCACTCATCAGCTCTTTGACTTTGGCCCTAGAGTATCCAGCAACATACTGTTTCCATAGTTACTTACTTCTGACTTTAATGAAAACCCTTTAGTGCTTCCAAATGATACAAGACACTGGGTTATGGCCAAGACACATACTTTTGTCCCCTTAAGGAGTACCCACTACGTTCTACTGAAAGTGTGTAATAGGTGAACAATGCTGTCTGTCAAAAGCCTTTTGATATCTATGAAGATTATTGCATTTCTCTTCCCAGTAAATGGTGAGCTATATTAACATATAAAGTTCTTCCATGGGGCATGGTTTCCTTATACTCCAAAGTAATCTCCGCACAGTCATGATGTTTCATTATTTTTATGTGCTATGAATTGTTTCAAAGACTGTACTCCTGATTAGTTATAAGGAGGTACTCTCTACATCCACTATCAGCTGGAGGTGTCTGTGATTGCCAGAGAGTGATGACCTTGGCAGTGTCTGGAAACAACTGTAATTGTCTCAGTGAGGTCCAGCGAGGCAGTGTGATGCTAGAGGTACTTGGGAGGAAAAGGCTAGAAACAAGAAAGGTCCAGAAAAGCCCCCCCACAACAAAGAATCCTGTAGATTGAACATCAATAGTACTGAGTCTCAGAAGCCCTGCCTAGAATGACAGCAATCTGGCCACTGTAGTGGCATCTGGTACTTAAAGAGATTTGGTGGCTGCTGGTGTTCATAATGGTGAGAGACTCAAATTCCTGGGGTGAACAGCTAGTGGGAAAGACCTGGAACCAGGGAATAGAGCCCCTTCTAGTTCTCTCTGTGAGGACAGCCAACAGACCACTTGCTTTCTACTCTTCTGGGTGTAACATCTAAAGCGAGGTTTGTAGGCTGGAGAAGGCAAGATAACATTCGCAGACATGTCTAAATTCAACCCAGAATAAATTCACATCGGTGGCTCAGATCTCACTCAGAGGGACTTGGAGCCATGATCTGAAATGGCTGCAGAAGGATTTCCAAGGAACACATCCAGTGATCTTGAGGTCTGATTGTGCCCAGCAAACCTGGGCTCACCTGACTTGTCACCTGTGTTTCAACATGTCGAGATCATACCACACTTAAAGTGTTACCTCCCATTTGGGGTCTCCATCAATCTCCACTACCTTCAAGCCATGTTTGTTCTTCAAGTGTCTGTTGAACTCCCATTTGGTTCCATACACAAAGCTGCAAACAGGACACTTCAGACCACCTGCAAGCACAAACAGGCAAAAAGCAGGGTTTATAGCAAATAAGCGTGCTGCTATGTCTCCCATCCAGTGTGTGGGATCTATAAAGTACAGTACTTTCTCTCCAGCACCAACATCACTCAGCTTACTGTAGTATTGGAATACAACCGCAAGCCAACATCAGCTTTTAGAGTAGAGATTTTAGAACTTAATACACTTTTCTTTTTTGACTGAATAGGCCTTTGCGAGAGCCTAATACCTGCTTGATATTTTAAATGCCAGAAAGAAATGAGCAACATAATCCCCTTGACCAACTGGATTGAAGCTAAAATCAATCTTTCATGCTGTTATCTGTAAATAACATTTTTTAAAGTCACTAAAGAGCAGTGGCTGATTTGTCCATCTCTTTTGCTCCCAAACGCTTAAAATCAGATGCTCAATTCTTAAACCCTTCCAAGAGAAGCTAAGTCACAAGGATAAATTCTCCTGTGAGATTCCCAGTAAAGAATAAATTAAAAAGCTGGTCACATCCTGAAGTGTCACTGTTTATTGAACCAATTAAATTTTGCACATGTTCCAGGAAGAGTTTAGATGTTTTAATTGGAAGAAAGTAAAACTCAAGGTAAAAAAAAAAAAAAAAAAAAAAAAAAAAAAAAAGAACAAAAACTAACCCTAAGGTCACAGAAGAGACTGTCTTTCTAAAATTATATCAGAAGCAGTACCAAACACTAATCTTGTAGCAGGAGATACAAGCTCTAGCCAGAGAAACCCAATTGCAGTCCAGGTGTTAGGTGACCAGCTCTCTAGGCTACAGTTAGGCCTCCACATGGCATTGGAACCAGACAGTGGAGACCCTCACCAATGTTCCCCTGCCTGACTTTTTGCAGCCTGCTGACTATGCAGTTCCAGCAGTTCATGTCCCAAAGGTGAGCTTTGAGCCTCTCCATCTCATGCCCTGTGTTTTCCCTATGGATAGCCTTTCCTCCACAATCTCATCCTTGCACAGTATCATGAGAACAATAACACTTAACCTAAATTTCATAGGAAGGTCTGCTCCTCCCTCCTCTTTAACTAGCTCTCCCAGTGTTGTTTGTCTTGGAAATTCAGTGTTAAGTCAATACTATCTTGCTTGCTCTTTTAATCCTGCCTCCTGCCATGGCAAGCTTCCCCATACCCAATGCCATGGCTGCCACAGCAGATATCCAGGTCAGTCAGTAAGCCAATGGCACTGTATGTTGTACTCCTAGAACAATAGCAGCAACAGTGTGATGGCTATTTTTGGCTGTCAACTTGACTATATATGGAATGAATTACAATCTAGAAATGAAGGACACACCTGTGATCCAGATCTTGAGGCTTAAAGACATAGATTTTTGATCCAGTTCTTGACATGGGATGATGCATGCTTTTGATCTGAACCTTGAAGCATAGCTGCCATGAAAAGTTTAGGCCTAGGCAAGATACATGCCTTTAATCCTAAGAGACAGAGGCAAGCAGATCTCTGAGTTCAAGGCCAGCCTGAGACAGAGCAAGTTCCAAATAAAGAAAAGCTTAGGTCCAGGCATGGTGGTACACACCTTTAATCTGGGCCATACCTTCTGCGGGAGGCCTACATAAGGACAATGGAAGAAGGAAAGTTTCGTTCTTCTTTGCCTGTTTGCACTTACTTGCCAGCACATCTTTGGAACCTACTACTTCAGGATTCTAGCTTATACAAAGGACCAGCTGAAAAAGCCACCTCGTGGGACTTAGAAATTACTAGCTTCTTGGACTTCCCCTTCATAGCTAGCCACCATTGTTGAGTTAGTCAAATTGAAGACTCTTAAGTCATTTGAATAAATTCCCTTAATATATGGAGACATTCCCTAAGTTCTGAGACTCTAGAGAAGCCTTGATTAATACAAAAGTAACAGTAATACATATCTACTTGCTGAACAATAAGCTATGGTCACTTTCTAACAATAATTACTTCATTTTAAACAGAGGCTTGGGACTATGAAGTAGTATTTGCCTTAAGTCAAGGCTGTAACCAACTTAAGAGTTCACAAAGTAAACAACATCAAATTCTTCCTGGGCAGTATGACACCTCACTCTCCTCTCAACATGTCTCTGAGTCAGACACCAGCCTAGCTCCTTCCCTTTATTCTCAATCACGAAGCCTCACAAACAATCCTTTCTACATTATGACATGCGCATTAAGTGATGTCCAAGGTGACCCATTTCTCCCACACCTATGTGAGCTGAGCTGAGAGAATCACAGAGATGCTTAGATTTAGGCAACCAAGGGTTGAGCTGATGAGCCTGTCTCAGGCTGTCATATCCATTTATTTATTATTCATTCTGAGGAATTCTGTCTTGATATTGAGTTTGTCTGGATAAATTTATTAAGGGCCAGGTAATCTCAGGGGCATGCATCATTCAATTTTATCCTCTTTCATGTGCAGCTACAGCATAGGCCTCTCCTGAACCAATTCCATGTCTGTCGAATATACAGAGTATTGTCTACAACTGGAGTTTCTCCTGTCTACTGCAGAACTGGAGACTGACAGCACCTCCCTTTCTACCTCAGCTCATTGCTCTTCAGTCTTCTCATCCTGGGCATGTTTAAGAGCATGCAGAAAAACAAGACAGAGCAGAGACAAAGCCAGATGACATTAGTCATCATCAGAAAGTCCAGAATGAACATCAGATTCTCAAGTCACAAAACATGCTACAGAAAGGGCAACTTCTTAAGTGAAGGCTTATATTCAGAATCTCAAAGACATTGTATTATTCTTACAGATAAAATGAAATTATTCTTAGCCAAAGTATAAGTCAACTTCTTTTTAACTTTCCATGGTGGTTTGATTGAGAAATGACCTCATAGACTTGGTATTTGAATACTTTGTCCCCAGTTCCTGGTGTTCTTGGGGAGATTCCAGAACTTTTAGAATATGCAGCCTTACTGGAGGAAGTACATCACGGGGTGGGGGGGGGGGGCTTTGCAAATATAAAGCCTCACTCCACTTCCACTTCTCTCTTTCCTGCCTGTATTTGAAGATGTGATTTCTCAGTTTCCTGCTCCAGTCACCTGATGCTATGCCTCTCCTACTATTACGGACTCTCCCTCTAAAACATAAGCCAAAATAAACTCTCTCTTCTATAAGCTGCTCTTGGTTGTTGTGTTTTATCACAGCAACAAGAAGGTAACTTATACACACTCTCAGTACATGATATCATGTACTGGTCACCTATCCTGCTCTTTCCTCAGGACCATTTCTAAAGACCATCTTTGAAGACTGGGAGAGACCATAATTCTCCCAGTGAGGCTGTCCACCTTTCCTCATGGTGAGACCAACTCTGCTTTTCCTTGAAAGAGTTAAACACAGCAGCAACCAACAGCAAACTTCTGAGGTCAAATGGAGGCTATACAATGAAACTGGAATACTTTTTAAGGAAACTAATTCAGGGAGAAAAACATCCTCATATTATGTTTAAATTAAGCTTAATATGATAATGCCCAATATTAATTAAAACTTCAACCTTTGCCATAGCAACTTTAATTAAAGAACAACAAACAGAAATATGTAATCTCACCTGAATGTATAACTATGTCAGTTAATTGACATCAAAGCAGAGAGAAATAATTTCTACTTCAATTAATTAATTTCTTAGCATGCACAGTAAAGGTCAACAGAAGACTTAGTGAGCTACTCACAGCCCTGGCATTAAGTGCTCAGCAAAGTTGCAAACGGACAAATCACAATTTCCTCACCGGGACTGATTAACCAAAAGAACGGTAGGACATTCAGGTACAACTTTAAAAGCTCCCCATGGCAACCTTGCTCTTTAAAGAGTCTAATCTATTGGATTTCCAGGTATTAAAAGATTTGTCCTTCTTTGTGGTCCCTAATATTATGGAAGATTCCATTTCATGTTCAATAATATCAGTTCAGGAATGGCACAGAACATGAGACAGGCAGGCAGTGAGCCTGATACACATTCTTATACTATTAAGTCTGAGTTTTCTCTCCTACTAAGTAAATATATGAATTCTCATATCCTCATGGAATCTACAGCATGGTAGGCAGAATAGAGCCCCCAAATGTATGGATATACTACTGCTTGGAGCATGTCAGCACATTTCCTTGCATGGGAAAGGTACTTTGCACATGTGATTCGGCTAAGAACTCTGTGGTGAAGATCATTCTGGATCGTGGAGTGTATCTAATACAATCAAAAGGATCCTTACATGCACAAATGGGAGAGGGGCATCATAATGAGATATGGGAAACACTCCACTGACCATTCTTGACTTCAAAGATGGAAGGAGAGTCCACAAGCCAAGGCACAGGGTAGCCTCTAGAATCTAAACAAAGTCAGAAGACAGACACTCCCCTAGGATCTGTAGACTTGTTAACATCTCTGCTTTGGCTTAGTGGGCCTCAATGTGCATATCTGACCATTGTAAGATAATAAATCTGTGTAGTTTGAAGTCATTTGCTATATGGCTTTGGGAAACAAAAACAGGCACCAGAGCAGAAACAGCTTCATTAAGGAACTTGGATAGTGAATACTTTAAATTCACAAGGTGAGGAAGTAAAATGTCAGTTAGGACTTCTTGCAGACATTCTCATTTCCCGCTGAATGACAAAGTGTTATCCTTAGTGACTTTAAGTGCTATGAGATCACACCAGGCCACAGAACTCAAGATTATCTAAATCCTAGGTCAAACTCTAGCCTCTCTTCCCATAGGATCCTTGAGAAACACAGCATAGGGAAACCGTGGCAGAGGAAAACAAGCATAATTTATCATTATCCGAGCTAATATCCTAGACTTCAGTGAGGAGTTCCTAGTAAACAGGGGTCAAGTAAGGTCTTCTCCGCTTCTCTCTGGGATCTGAGACCATTGAGAAGGACTGAGCCAAAGAGATCGATAGGTACCATAATTAACCTTGGGCCAAATTAGTGACTAGCCTTAGGAATAAGGATAAAAGGAAAAAAGGAGCACTTGATGTGAGACCTTGCAGGTACAACCTACTCACTGTCCCAGTGAGACTCACCCTGTCCTCCCCCTCACTCCCCTCTTCTGCTTCACCAAGTACGGAAGCAGGAGACTGGGTTAGCCTGGTCACTTCCTTACTGCCCTCTCTCAGCTTCTCATTTCAAAACAGCTGAATGAGCACACCAACCTCGCAGGACTATGGCACAGGAAAAGTTAACCTGAACAACAGTAATGTAATGATCAATAAAAGGCACAACATCACACCATGAGAAGCCTACCAATAACTCACTGAGTCTGGGGTTTAGACATTTTAAACATGTCCACAAATTAAACTGATGACTTTTGTACTACTTACAAGTTCCAGGATTTTCTGCTATGCTAAGCTATTTCCTGAGATTAGCATGAATAATATGATACGCATTTGCAAGCAAGGTTCCTATGGACATAGATTTACATTCTTCTAATTCAGTGATTCAAACCAACGAAGTCTTCAGTAGAAGGCAAAACTGAAGCCATCCCAACCCCCTCCTGGCATTACTTCTCTAGTCTTCATTATCTATTGTCACTTCAGTAACATGGGCTCCAAAGAGGGTCAGCTAAAGTAAGAAACAACTGACGGCCCTCCAGAATCTTGTTCTCAGGTGGAAGGGAAGTATTTGTTAGCCACACCATCAGAACATGGGCTGATGAAAGGAGCTGCTTAGTCCTATTGCTACAGAACAAAGAGATAAACAGGTCCCAATTCAGGTAGTAATACCAATGAGTACCACCATAAAAATCACCTGGTTTAATATTGAGACTCAGAGGTTGGCAATGGGCAGGCCACACTGAAGAGGCTCAAGAGACATGTGCTTAAGGAAATGTAGAGAAAACTATAATAGCTTAGGGCATTCATCAAGCATTTACTCCATGGTCAGGAAATAGCCAGAAGTATTAGAGAATAAAATGTAATTTTTGCAACTACTTGGGACAGGTATTGGTCTTGTTTATGATGATTCTGAATGCAAGTTCAAGTACAGGGACCATAAGTACTTGGGCCAAAGAGCACTCTGTGCAGAGACTCCAGTCCCAGTCTGTGTGGTTCCTAAGCCGGTGTGCATTCTGAAGAATCTAGAGGAACTGCACAGGGTGCTTTGTGGCATTGGAAAACTGACCTTTGCTAAGACCCATCTTCATGATATCACATAGCACTCAGAAGGGAGCTATGATTCATGAAGCTTAGCATCCAAAGCACATTACCCACTTCAGTGGCTCTTATGGCTGACCTAGCCCTTGAGCAAACTTTAATCAGGCTTGGGTGAAGGGGCAGGAGTGGAAGGCCTGCTGAAGCAATCCAAGTACGTCATCCTCAAACAGCACAAACCAAACGTTTTTACAGGAGAATGTTTCAAATCTATATAGATGATAAAATGAGGACTAAAAGAAATGTGCTTTCAAAATATGAGATGCACATACACTACAAGCCAGGAATAAACTGCTTCATGGGTAGGGCTCAGAAGCCTAATGTCTAATGAGTACCAGAATATTGAAGACACATTTAGGTGTCTGCTTCAACGAGTACCTGGAATGGTACACGGACGGGTGGGTGGGGAGGTTGGGGATGGGGGGGTGGGCTGGCGCCTGAAAGAAAATGAAAAAGCACTGATCTTCAAAGCTTAAACATGAAACCCATGTTCTGTCAGGAAATGTCAGTTGACTGGAGAGATACCGATTGATTAGAGAGCCTTAGAAAATTAACAGAAAACTAGAGGCAGAAAACAGTTCAAGTTCAGCATGTTTTTTGCAAGGCAGTGTTGAATGTCTAACAGCGGTGATGGCATCATCAATCAGATCCGGGGACCTGTCCCGCAGCCACACTGAATGTCTGTTTGCTGCCGATCAACCCAAGAGTGTGAAGGATGTGAAAACCAAGCCCCAGCCCCTGCTCATCATTTATGGTGACTTGAAGTCAATCTGTTCTTCCCAGTGGTTCCTGGACATGTCTCATGGTAAAACAACTGCCTAGCATGCGCAAGACCTTGAGTTCCATCCCCCGCACACAAAAGGAAGACCCCAGCAATGGCTCCAGAAGTCTTAGATACTTTCAGAAGAGTAAAGTAAATCTAGGAATGAATCGGTCTTATGTGGCAGATGCCCCTGGACTGCATCCTTTCCATCCTCGTGGCTGACTCTGCTCTGCAGTCGAGGGACCTAGCAAGGACAGACTAAGTGACCTGCCTAAGACAGCACAGTTCAAGAAGAAAAAAAAAAAACACCCACAGATATGAGCCAAGATTCTTCCTCTTTGCTGCACCTTCCTGCTCCTAGCTCCATAAAACTCCTGCTGAAGAAAACAAAAGGCCCACAATACCTTTCTGATGGAAGGCTCTGAAATGATCCTGAGAGTCTTAACTGCTCATCTATTCCTGTTCTGCTCTGTCACTGGGTGCTGCTAGATATAGACAATCCATTTGTGTTACATGGAGATGCATCTCTAGGCAACTCAGTAAGTGATGCTTCGTACTGAATCAGAAAATAAACATCCCTGGCTGTAACACAGCTCATAGTCCTTCCAACTGGTAACCGGACAAGTTTCTAAAACCTTTCTCAGTTCCACATAGTAGCCAGCTAATAAGGAGTAATGACTAAAGCTACACACTGCAGTCAATCTTAGCTGAATTACTGGAATGGAGACATAAAAATGGCTATACTTCCTTATGTGGTAAAAGCATGTATGTTATGCCCTCTTCAATGGTAATGTGTGGATATTTATTTTAAATAAGAGCCATAAAGAGAAAACAGACAGTGGTGCCATTCTCTTAATCCCAGCACTCAGGAGGCAGAGACAGGTGGATCTCTGTGATTTTGAGGCTAGCCTGGTCTACAGCTTGAGTTATAGGACAGCTGGGGCTATTACACAGAGAAACTCTGTCTTAACAAAACAACAAAACACGCACACAGATACACACACACACACACAACACACAAGAGAGAGAGAGAGAGAGAGAGAGAGAGACAGAGAGAGACAGAGAGAGAGAGAGAGAGAGAGAGAGAGAGAGAGAGAGAGAGAGGACTCTGAATCTTCCCATGACTAACAGAGGTTTTTATTAACTTTCAAATAAATATTTTTCAGGATGCTAAGGTACTGGTGTGCTCAAAATGTATTTTTCTATAACCCCAAGTTCAACTACTAAGTATATCTACAGTGACATTAGTTACAATTTTATTTTTAAATTTAATTACAGTAAAATCATTCCCCTTCTTTCTGCCTCCTTCTGACTGGCCCATATCTAGGAGTATAGGGTACCTCTTTTTTAAGATCAAGGAAGCAGGGGCAGAAAGACTGTAAGAGCCAAAGGCTCATGACGTGTTCTGTAAGGTCACACCTCTACCTTTGACAGAGAAGCTACACCCATGAATACTCAACAACATGGCTGCCTACACAAGACTTGAACAAGTTCAACACCAGCTGACATCCCAAGATAGAGGGAAGAAACTTCACAGGGCCCCACCCATGGATGAGGAGCTAAAAACAACCACCACTGAGAGATGGAGAATGAGTCTTCCATGGAAATGGCCCCCTAATTGGTTATCTAATACCATGTACTCAGCCTAGAAACGTATACATATTCATGCTTGCATGACACCGAATGACTCTGCAGGTTGTATTCATACTTATTCTTTTATATGTATATGTAGTAATAATAATAGTTTGAAAAAATTACTTAGAAACTCCATACTTTTTGATAATAGAACTTTAAAGCCCCTACATACAATAATACATTCTGTATTACGAAAAGCCCTTGGGGGTTATAATTAAGAAGATAAAGACTGATCAAAGGTCAACACAATGTTCCTGTTAATGACACTGAATGAAGAAAAAAGCCTAAAATTTATAGAACTCTGCAACCTCATGGAAACAAAGAGTAGATGAGAGTGTTGGCAGTTGTATCAGAGACTGTAGGTAACTTCTGGCCGCCATCCTTTAGCTCACCATACAACAGCTGCAATATTGCCTCATGCTTCCTGGTGAATGATGGGATGGGGATGGCATGGCCAATAAAGAAGACGGACTAATACCATGCCAAGTCCACAGTTAGAACTGAGCTTCAAGGCTAGCAGACATTGGTGCTTCTCAGAAGGCCTGGGCTCCTCACTCACCTTGCTGGATGAGGGCTTCAGCCGCAAGCTCTCCGCTGCCCACGTTGGCATACTCCTCGTTGGGGTGCTTCCTGTTGTAGTGTCGTTTCAGAGATCCAGAGATGTTACATGAGTAATGACAGTGAGCACAGCGGAAAGGCTGGGGGACAAGGAACAGCAAAGGTGAGCCTCTGAGAACAAGCATGCCACTTTCCCAGTGTGCCTCCTGGAGAGTACCTGCCACCAGAATGCCTGCAGTGAGCAGGCCAGTAGACCCTGCCACTGGGGAACTGCTCGTCCTAGTTAAAGCTCCTGTCGCTGTGATAAAACACCACGACCAAAAGCAACTCAGGGAGAAAAGAACTTATGGCTTGCTCAGCCTGCTTTTTAAAAACAATTCAGGACCACCCAACCCAGGGTGACACCGCCCTCTGTGAGATGAGTCCACCCATATCAGTTAGTAATCAATAAATGCATGACAGGCTTGTCCACAGGCCAGAGCTGGTAGGGACACTTTCTCAAATGAGAGTCCCTCTTCCCAAATGACTCTAGCTTAAGTCGAGTTGACATAAAAACTAACCAACATATCCTGCCTTTGTGCTACATCAAGTGATCAAAGCAAAGTAGGACTCCGGGTCTCAGCTAAGCAAGTTTGCTGTCCTTATTTCTTGACTCCTCTTTTTCTCTGCCACTGTCACTGAAGACATTAAACAAAAAGCAATACACGAATCAATTACTATTTTAAGTGGGTGTCATTAAAAGCAGTTCCTGTTACAACCAAGTCCTTTACACTCCTGTTCCTTCATCTAAACAACGTCCTTGGTGACATCTCCCTGTCACCATCGGCATGCAGTGCCAGGATGTGGGACGTGTATCTGGCAAAAGCCACTTGTATCCTGACCTGGGCTGCAGGAGGCACTTACAGAATGGGTTGCAAACGGGTCCACAGCCTTGTCTGGCCTCTTGCATATCACATCTGAGGACTCAATGAGAAGTAGGGAAGGGGTGCCCACAGGTCCCTTAGGAAGACACTAGCATCAGCCTGGAAACAGCCATGTACCTGGATCACTGCCACATGCCAGTCTCTTTCTCATACCAAAGTGCCTCCTGTGTCATGGTGCTGTGTAGCTCAGACAGAGTGACAGGAATCCCTGTTTGGCATTTGGGCCCATCTAGCAGCACCAGCATTCTGGCCCAGCAGTATCAGAAGATGCACATGAGCCAGTAAGATGGCCTCAGTACTCTGGACAGTGAAGGGAGGTGCTCAGAGCAAGCATGCTTAACCTCACAGCTGGAACTCACCTGCTGTGGAACCTCAGACAAGGAACAAAATGTCTCGGAGCCATTTCCTCATCAGGAAACCTGAGGATAATAGTTACCTTCTTAGCCTATGCCCTGGAAGAAAGGGTGGAACACTCACCAGCAGCTAAGATGTTCCCTATGGTTTCCATTAGCAAGTTTCCAACTCTCTGGTGCACACAGAAGCTGACACATCACTGTGTCTAGTAAGATTACCTTGACTCTGTGACTGACAAACTCACCCTGTAACCATTATCATGCAGAGGCACAATAACTGAAAGTGGAGAGCTCCAGCCAGCTGGGTGGGGAGCTGGGGGAGGGGAGGCTGATCTAGAGCTTTCACAACCTCTAACAATGGCTTCTTCCTCTCAGATATACAAATGTGCCCACATCTTCCCACAGAGAGGGAGGGAGGAAGGATGAATGCGTAAACACAAAAGAGACCCTCTGCCTAAGTCTTCTTTCTTCTCACTGTATACCCATCTACTCCCGCAAAACAGTTTCTGCCCATGCCTTCTACTCCTCCCCTTCCTACTTAGGGCTCTACAGTCTCCTAGAAAAAGAGTCCTCAAAGGTTTGGCGACACTGCCTTGTCAGATTCCATGTTCCATATCCATCAGATGGTGTCGCCTCCCAGGATAAGAGGACACAGCAGCATTGCTGTTGCCAGCTTCTGCTGATGGCCTCCAAATTACCTGACACGGTCAGCATTTCAGGCCTGATATTCAGTGCTGATTTTCTGTAAGGCACTGCCTTGGGCCTGTTCTTTCTGCTCTGGTTTCCACGATCATTTTTATACCACTGATGGCTGGCTGTAATCCTTCCTCTCTCTTTCCCCAGGTAGGAATATCTAACTACCCTTCTAGTTTTCACCACTGGCACATGCTACAGGCACAACTCAAAGCAATGTCACATTCATATCTACCTACATAATCTGCTCATCATTCAGACATAAAAAGCTGGCACTCACCACAGCCACTTTTGTGGCTCAACCACTTCTGTTCCATAGCCCCTAGAATCTGCCCCTGACCCTCTGCTTTCCACTACAGGCCATTCCAACTGTACTGGTTTGGGCTCGGGAGACTGCAACCCAGGGCCTCTCACTGTGAGGCAAGCATTCTGCCACTGAACAACATCTCAAGCCCAAATCCTCCTAAGAGAAAGCTGTCATACCCCAGGAAGGCTGTTCTCAAATGAAAGACAAACAGGAGCTTCAAAACTTCTCAGAGAATACCCTACATCAAAAGCATCCTGGGCTCAGGATATTTAGGGCTATTCCATGCATTTAGCAGAAATGTGGTCTGGACCACAAGAACCTGAAACAAAGGCAACACTTTAGGGATTTCTCACCTATCAACTGCACAGGGAACAAAAGGTCCAATAATTGACTATTACAAAGTTAAAAAGCCGCCCCATGTTCTAGCACTTTCCTTTCTAAATAAACAGGCATTATGAGTTTATTATTTTTGGAATGCTAACACACAGACATCAAAAAAAGAACCTGAGAATGCTATACTGCCCACATGGGGCAGTCAGTGGGCAACAGCTGCAAAAGAGAGGGGTCAATCCATAAGAAACCAGATCCAGACTGTGGAGCCAAGTCCACCTTTCATGTGGCAAAGCAGAGAAATGCCACATGAGAATTCCAATGCCCTTTAGTTCCCATGCAGAGTCCTTGGGAGAATTTCTAATAAGAAAATATGGCAAACAGGTAGGTATGTGGGGTGGGGGTAGTGTACAGAGGAGGCCAAATGAGAGAGCAATCCCCAAGTTACAGAGTTTTATCAAAATCTCAATTCTTAACATTGGAAGGTGTTGGGGAGGGCTCTGCCACACCATCTCAGACAAGCTGGGGCACCAGGTTGCTGTGATACAGTGGGCTCAGCACTGGGCTGAGCAAATGGTTCCCAGGTGTGCACTTCTGGGGCTAGAAAGATAATGATTGCCTTCCCTGGGCTTGATTCTGCTCCTTAAACCCTTTCCATCACTTCATGAAATCCCTTGCTGGGGTACTCCATCTTAAACTACATTCACTGAACCACACTTGGACCTTTCTAGCAAATCCAATTCTAGGTTGAGAAGGCATGATAGTGCCAATCTGGGAACTCTCCAGGGGCCGTGGTACCAAGAAGGCACACAAACCACTGCTAAGGCCCTGCTGGACACGAAGTCTGGCTGCATCTTCAGTGCTTCAGGTCTTAAGATTTCATATCTGAGGCATCTATTTATTGACCTCCTACTGTGAGTTAGACACTGTTCTCTGACCTGGGGATTCCATGATAAATGAGGCAGGCTTGTGATTCTCTGAATATATATGAGTTTCCAAAGATTAAGTGCTATGTAGGCAAACTAAATCATAAAACTTGGTTCCTAAGGCAGATACTCGCAAATAGCAAATGACACTGAACCTCCAAAGAGACGTTATTTATTCTGAGCTTCAGACCAGAATCTAGCCAAGAATTAGGAGACACATAAACTTGAGGCATCCACATAGTTCACTTGGAACAAGGTCTAAAGTTCTTACTGTGGCTCAAAAGAAATTAGACAAAGACAGGGAGCCGCCAGTCACAGTTTCTGTTCAGTCACACTGGGGTTATGTAATCAGCTTTCTGAGATCTACCATCATAATTAAGCTGTTTCATCCAACAGTTCCTGAGCTACCATACGTCAAGGAGCTGTGCTTTTTCAAGGACTCTTTCCTCTACGTCTCACGATTTGATACGGGAACAATTATTGGTCCCGTATTACTAACAAGGCAACTGAGGCACAAAGTGATGCAGGAAGTTGCACAAAGCCTCATGGTCTCCTAGTCTGCACTGTTTCAGACCCAGCAGAGCTCATCACACAGAAATAATTTAGTTTTTCAGTAGCTGGGAGGAATTCAGGCATATATATATATATATATATATATATACACAACACACACACACACCACACAACACACACACACACACACACACACAACACACACACACACACACACCAGATATGAGCCAGCCCTGAGTTAACCATCAACTAAGAGCCATGGTGGACTGGGAAAGACTAAGGCTACTATTGATCTACTATGACACATGCATATGAAAACACACACACACACACACAACACACACACACCACACCAATTATTAATGTGTGTGATATGTGGGAACAGTAACATCAGGCTCTAGGTATCAGGTAGAAGAGTAAGAGTGAGCACCATGTGGTCAGTAAACAATTTCACAATCTTTTCTTGATGTCTGTGTAAATACTACCATTCCAGAAATAATATATTCAGCATATTTGCATATTTAGAGAGGAAAGAGCTATTACATGATGTGGCTTTTAATGTCACAATACTCCAAGTATTAGAATTATAGACTTTTTGCTCGAATTTCAAATTATTGCTCTGGAAACTAAATAGAGGATGGACTGAAAGAGACTAGAATGTGTTGTAGAAGAAATTATTATTTAAATCCCAAATTTGCTAGGGCAAATCTCCTACCCGAAAGAGACCAGTAAAGGAAGGCACAACTCAATAATTATGGTATAAATAGCATGCCTAGATTGGGCAGATTTACCACTATACTATTCTAATCCCCAGCTATGAGATCTCTTATGATTTGCGGTTTTTCCAGGCCTCATGCTTGTCCAGCTCTGGCTCCTCCGTTGGCTTCCTTCTACCGCAGGCTTCCTTCTCCTGCTTCTCTTTCTGCTTCTGCTCTCCCGTGACTCCTTCTACTTCTCCTCTGCTTCTGCTCTACCTTTTATATCAAATTCCTCTCACTCTCTCCTCCCCTAAGCCTTTTTCTCCACCTCCCCTTCTACTGCCCAATCTCTGGCTCAAGTCTTTATTTTACAGGTTTTAATTGGACAGAAGGTTTACAAGATGTCCTCTGTGTACAGATTCAATCATCCTCTGCAGCCCCTCCCAGAAGGGTGGAACTAGGATCCAAATACAAGGCTGGGGCTGTCCACAACAAGAGTGGAGCAGGAACCAATCATCCTTTGCTACAGTGCTATAGGCCAGAGACACTGAGGGTCAGCCTAGAGTGAGGAACAAATACCCTGCAAGGAAGCCACCAGTTAGAGAGAAGGAAACAGGAACTCAGATGGACCCAGTGGTTGAGATGATGTGCAGGAAGAAAGACGCTTGAGAAAAGGGGTCTTCACTGCGTCTAATTCAGATAACAGAAGAAATGATACCAGTCTTACAGGAGTAAAACTAGGAAGTCTAGATCCCTGGTCCAGAGAGGAGGCAGAGCCATAAATATAAAATACACACAAAAAAATTGTGGTATAGTCACATATCTGGACTTACAGCCCCTGGCAGATGCTCTATGATTAAATGTGCCTGGGGCAAGAGAATTGGCAGCTATGTATTACAGTAGTGGTCCAGAATAATGGACAGGAAAAGGGCAACAGAAAGGGTGCTCAGACAGAAGAATTAGAAGCTTCTGGAGCTATGGGGTCCAAGGCTGTTGCCCTCAGGGTGAGAGAGATAGTAGAGTCAAGTACATTGAGAAGCCCAATCAGAAAAGGCCTTAGCAGTGTTCACAGGCCTAACAAGGTCAGCTCTGGTGAGCTCACTGAGGAGATTCACTAGCAAGGTAAAAAGAAAAGCTGAATTCAGTAAGTTGCTGAGGGGACATGGATCAGGAGTGAGTTCTGGGTCATGGGCCAATGCTCAGAATATATCATCTATTCATGACCCACAGTGCAGGTTGAAAAAAATGTACAATTGACTTTGTAAGGCTTTTTAAGTTCACGGATTTGTATCAGGAAAATCTAATACAAGCAAACAAGTGCTGCATCCCATTTGTGGGTATGTTCCAAAAGGCTCAGAGACCAAGATCTGAGCCTGCCCCTTTGAGATGGACCTCTCTATGCAGAGGGTGACAGTATCAGATGACTCCAGTGTGTGAAACTTGAGGATGTGAAACATAATTTTATGGCCTAAGTTTAACATCTAGGATGAGACAGGCCAAGGAAATTAACACAGAAAATTAAGCACTTCTTTGATTGGCATCTTAGTAAATGTGGGAAAAGACAAGGTAATTGTAACAGCCTGTACCAAGTAGACTAGTTGGTGCAAGATATGTTATTAGAAGCAGCATTATTAGACCACAAACACCTCCACACTATAGTGGGCCCTCCACAGTGACATATCGTTGTTACATAAGCAAGGGTGGATAAATGGAGTAAACCCATATGTGAACCAGGAGGCAAGAGGTGAGTTTAGATATCAGATCCATCACTAGTTAGCCATAAAAACTCCAATTGCTTTGATAGGGAATGGGGATGCGTGTGCCCTTTCTCGATTGTGTGCATATTAATTTGTATGTGTGTTCATTTGGTATATGAGTGGAGGTCAGAAGTCAACCTCAGGTGTTGTCATCAGGAGCAACCATCTTGGTTTGGCTCTTACTACCTAGGAGGTTGCCAAGTTTGCTAGGCTGGCTGTTGAGGAAGGATATACATATCTCCGCCTCCCCAGTTCTGGGATTCCAAATTCACACCTCCACATCTGGTCTGGCTTTCCCCTCCTCCCTATCACTTCTGATTCCCTATTAAATGGGAGCATAAGCCTCTGTTCACCTACCAAGGCTCCAAAGAGATCACAAAAACAGAATAGGACTGTAATTTCAGAAGTACAAACCGCAACAGGCTTTGTGACATTTGTCCTTAATCAGTTATATAATATTGTCAGCCCTTTATATCCACATGTTCCATTTCTAGAGATTCAAACCAAGGATCCAAAATTGTTTTTGTAAAATGTGTCTGTTCTGGGCAGGTCTCTATAACAACTGTTTAAACTGTAATATATTGCTTTATGTGTGGCAAGTTACTCTGGAGACCAAGTATTTGTGATGTGCGTAGGTCACATTCATATCCTGAGCGTCTTATGGAAAGGACTGGAGCACACACAGATGTTGGTGTCTGTGAGGAATTGTGAAAGCAAGTTCCTCAGATGCAGAGGATGAACTCTGCCTACATTTGCTAACTTGGTCCTCTAAGACTTGAAAACCGTCCTAGGAGATAGCCCACTACCTCTCTATAAACAGAATATTCCTGACCTTTCCACCCTAGAGAAGACTCCTTTTACTATAGCTGGACATTCTGAGAGAGGCCGTCCTGCAGCCTGGGGCACGCTCAGTGAGTCTTGGCTCCTCACCAAGCACCATGGTGCTTGTACCATCAATAAAGGCTCCAAAGTATTCCTTCCACATCACCATAACCACATCACAACATCTGTGTACACACTGTGACTCCTGCCTATGACACATTCCTGTAAAAAGTAGTAAAAAGAGTTTAGGGTTTGCTATTTGGCACGGTGCTCTGGGTTGAACTAGAGAGGGACAGCACAGGTACACCACAAGTTGCTCTAGATACTTTCATAGTGCTGCATTATAATTGAGTTAGCAATGTGATCAGCAGCCAGAGAACACCCTGGCGGACTTCTCTGACTGTAGGATGATCTGATCAAAGATAGTGCTTCAAATTTCACAGCATTTACCATCAACTAAGTTCAACTTTGTCATGTAGGCCTCCAGTTAAACATTCATTCATCTTTAGTCAAGAATCATACTTTTTAGGTTAATGAAAATGTGCCTTGTACTGATGCCAGAGATGAGGGCCCAGTTTTTATAGGCTTCAGGTATATACAAGCATTGTGTGATGACCAAGAGAACACAAACTGCCAAGACCTCTCCTCGGGGCCCAGAAGGGAGCTTCAGAGTTTAGATTTACGTACAGCCAGTTACAACATAGTCTCTACTTACCATACAAACAGCAGAGACAAGAGAACAGTTATGGAGAAAGAAGGAAATGGGAGACAGGAAGAGAAAAGAACAAAAAAGTGACTTCAGAGTTTGAGGTGGAAGATTGATAATACATCAGTCTCAGGACCATGAACCTGAGATAAAACACCTTTTCTAATAAACTTCTTATTACACAAATAAGCTATTAATTGCCACATATTCTGTTAAGAACTAGAGGTGATCATAATATACTTACCTATGATGGACTTTTTGCTGATTTACATATTTGGGCTACAATGAAATTTGTAATGAACCTCTCATAAGTGTTAATACATTCGCTTTCTAAAGATCTAAAAGATGATTATAAGATATTAAATTAATTGAAACACTAAATAGTTTCTGAAATAATCAGCCCATTTTCTAATGCCAAGAGTAACATAAAAATGTCTCTAACACCCCCCAGTCTCACTGATATTTAGTAGTGTCAACTTTTTTATTCTAGTGGGTCTTAAATATCTTACTTTTGAAAATATGTACTTATTACTTCATGTGGATGGGTGTTTTGGCTGATAAATGTCTGTATCCCACTCGTGTGCCTAGTGCCTATGAAGGCAGAAAAGGGAGATGGCTGTTATCAACAATGGAGGTTGCTGGAACTCAGCCTCGGTCTTCTGGGAGAGCAACCAGGCTCCACATGCTCAACCACCTCTTAAATTCCTTCCTTTGCTATGTTGTAGCTGTGTTTTTACTTTCATGTGCTTACTAGCTAAAATATGCTGTTCTTAAAATCTCTAAATCTCTTATCTCTGTTGTTTAGCTTTCTATTTCCAATTAGGGACATAAATATTGTAAATATTTCCAATATATACTATATATTATATTAATATATATTATATTATATATATATTAATATACTCACATTAAAAGATATAATTCCCTTCCTGATGAATAAATGTATAAAATGTTTTCTCTCAAAAAAAAAAAAGAACTAGAGGTGAGATTGCAGCTGAGCTAGATCCATTAGGTAATCATAAGCCCACAGAGGAGTAGATCTTTCTCCCTATCTGGTTCTCTTCTCGGTATCTGAGTCCTCTCCCACAGATTCTAGACTAAGATACATTTGATGCACTGTCACTCTGTGACCTCAGGGTGCATTCCCTACTACTACAGCAACATGCTCCTGGACATGCTTGCAATTTGCACTTGCAAGTTGAATATCATCAGCACTACTCATCGACTAACATACATGCATAAGACATGCTAGAGGTACTTTGTACATCTTGCTCAGACTCACAAGCTTGCAAGACTACAAAGGTGTTTCCCTTCTTCCCTTTCTTCCTCCCCTCCTCCCTTCCCCTCCCTCCTCTCCCTCCCTCCCTCCCTCTCTTCCTTCTTCTTTCTTTCTTTCTTTCTTTCTTTCTTTCTTTCTTTCTTTCTTTCTTTCTTTCTTTCTTTCTCATTCAGACAGTTAGTTGAATTAAAGATAGTTATATGATCGTCAAGGGACCAATAATGTCCCACAAGGGGAAACATCTGGAAGAGCAAGTACTGCTATAGATACACGTTGAACTGACTCCAAAGCCTTTGACCAAGTTCAAGTACAGCAATTAATTCAACTAAAGGAATTCAGAGTATATATTGCCAACCAATCTACTACAACCAAATCTACCCACAGGCAAGAAAAAAGAATTGGGCTAGATTAATGCAGCAGTTTAAAAATATCAGAAGAAAGACATCTGAAGCCAGGAATGGTGGTATATAGATTCAATAGCAGCAAACAAGAAGCTGAGTCAGGACCAAGAATTTGAGGCAAACCTGGGCTACATAGCAAGACTGTCTCTAAAACAAAATAAAACACAACACAACACCTGTGTGATGCCTAAGAAAAGTCTTTTAAACCAAAGCAGGCACAAGTCTGTGCTGTACCATCTGATCACAAGTGCCTGGGCAAGCCTCTTGACCTTTTTCTGTGCCTCACTTTTTTTATCTTTCAAATGTACGTAAGATCAAATCCTGTAAGGATGGAGTAACATGCTATAAATACAGCACATGATACCTGTAAGTGTTAGTTCATGTTAGCTGTCACCACCATTGTTATTTTCAAAGTCAACAAGCTAGAGAAGAACATGTCAGGAAATAAATGGAAAATTAACAAGAGCAGCAGGAAAACAGTTTTCGCAGCTTTTGCACAGATAGAACAGAGTCACAGCTTTGTTGTATCAGGAAAACCGGAACTGTCAAGAAGATAACCTCAGTTTTACCTGTCTTAGCAAGATTTGGAACAGAACATCCATAAGTCCTACTGGTTTCTTCAACTGCCTGCATCCAATCAGAAATCTCAAGCCCAAGGCTGTTGAGAAAGAAGCCCTGCAGAAATAGTGACGGGAGCAGAGACGGCAGTTGGCACAGTGCAGAAGAGGAAGCAAATTGCTGCAGACAATTTTTTAATAGGGAGGAAGCTAGGATGAGGATGGAACATCCTGATCACGAATCCCAAACTCCTTGCTAAAGATCCAACAGGACCCTGCCCAGCACTAAGCAAGCACTAATGGCACACAAGATCTGATGGCAGGACTGTGGCATACCTGACCTTCTGTGTCCCCATGCCTTCTTAGTGGGTCAGGTAAAAGGTTGCCACAGTCACCTATGAGCCATAGGCCTTAACCATTTTCCTCCATCCCCTGATGTGTTAGTTCCCTCCTCTGAAGTATGGGGGTTAGAAATTGCTGTCAGAACACAGGTTTTATAAGGGGCCAGGGAGACCATTTCTCTGACAGTAATGCTAAATGCTCAAGCACCCCGTTACATCACCACTGCCAGAATCCATGCCAGGGCACTCTCTATACTCTTCTTCCATCTTGTTCTGTTGTTATTGTTGCTGGGGTTTTTTGTTTTTGTTTGTTTGTTTTGTTTGCAACTGTATTTCTCTGACTGTCCTGGAACTTGATTTGTAGACTAGGTTGGCCTCAAACTCCGAGATCCACTTGTCTCTGCCTCCCAACTTCTGGGATTGAAGACGTATGCCACTACTGAAAGACTTCCATCTCGAGTAATGACAGTAAGTGATTATCACAGCAACTCGGATTTCCTCCTTGGACCCCAGGTTTCTACACATTTCTTTTTCAGTCTCACTCATGAACTCAGAGATCATCCCCTTTGAGCTTGCAACTGGTTCATTGCAATGACTATTTCGTGACTTTCATTGTCGTGTACTATGACACACAATTAGCCTCATATTCATTTTGTTTGTGTCTGACTCTCCCACGAGAACATGTACTCTAGGGAGCAGAGTCCTCTTTGGCTACAGTGTATTGACATGACAGTACCTAGGACAGCACACAAGGAAAGCAGGGGCCATGTTGGTTGCACCTGTGACACAGGAGCATTTCCTCTAGGCTACAACTGCACTCTGATGATAAGCCACTCACCCAGGATTCTTGTAGGCATAAGAGCAAAATGGAAGACAATATACCCAAAGGTTAAGCAAGCATAACTGGAGTTATATTCACTTCATGTCTTTTCTTCATAAGCCATGTTTCCTACAACTGAAAGCATTTTAAGTAATCAGAAATATGTAAACATTATGTTACGCAGATTAACGAATCAAAAGAGAAACAGCCTTCACCACCACCCCTCCCCAAGAGCTGAACTTCTGCTGCAGAACATCCAGAAGGGAAGGAGAGTTTAGGCAGGCAGTAAGGGCCATGTGAGAGCCCTTTTAAGTCCCACTCTCACCTGGACAGACAGCCCAGCCTACCCTATTGTCCAGAGTCCTTCTTCTGCACTGACCTCCTCTGAACAATCTTTGCACACAAGGAAGTAGACCCTATGTTCCTCTGATCAAGGTTTTGCTTCCCTCTGCACAGTAGGAGGAACGGTACCTTCTTCTCAGGCTTGCCTGCTCCATGTCTATACATGGCTCTGGCTGCACTCCTCTCCATAGTCACCCCCAATCACGGGATGTTTTCACATTACATCTTAATGTCTTTCGTATTGTCACTCTGGCCTAATCTTCATGTACCATGTCCTGGACCACACTCCTGACTGCTTTTTTCCCACCATTCACTTTACAAGTTCCCCACTTCCTCCTGAGTCTGCTGAAGCTTTCAGGGAAGCAGACAGGCACAGCCCAGATGATCTCCTTAGAGTCTCTGTGACAAAGCAGTGACGGCACCTGGTGGGAAAGGCACGTACAACGTCCCACACGAACTCAAGACATCATCTGTGACTGTCAGGTGTATAGGAGGCTATACTTACTAGCTCACTCCACACTGTATCACCCTGCAGCTCTACTCATATCCTTGGTCTTTTCTTCTTTCTCTAAAGACACCCCACCTCACCTGGCTCTACTCTCTAAAACTCTAGGGCAACTTCAAGGAGATAACTGTCCCTACCTCGTTGTAGACATCTCTGCCTTTCTGATCTCACTTCTTTCTGCTTGAGTTCCTTAGGCCACACTGTATTTTTTCCCTCAATAGTCTCATTATCAATTGACCCTAACACCATATGACATGGGATAAATAGGATGTGATATCTTAGTGATATATGCCACCTCTCAGTGACAATGAGCCAAAGTCACGTGAATAAAAAAGTTCAAAGCAAGTTCAGTGCTGAGAGACTGACTCCAGACAGAGCATCACACCGCATTCACAAAGCATGATTCACAGAACCACATCCTCTGAAAACATTTCCCATGCCTACTGAAGACAATCCCTGCTGGTGTGAAGGCCTTCAATTATGCTATGAGTCACATCTCACAGATTTGAACCAAAACTGATGTTTCTAACAACATCTTTTCATCCACAAGCTACTTACATGTGCTGCCTTGTGCCTGATAGTGGACACACTCACCACACATGTTCACAATCTCACCATATGACATACACCCATGTGCATGTCAAGAACTCCCTAACTTTTCTCAGAAGAACCAGTTCCTCCTCACTGAGAAACTCTGTGATCAGCTTGTCCCTCAGTCCCATGGCCAGCAGCTCCTCTATGGAGTCCACATCAGAGTACAATCATCTGTGCTTCCCTAGTGGTCAGGCCTGGACTCAGCAGACAGTAGACCTGGCTACTGCAAAGAATGAGTGGATTACAACCAGGAGCAGGAAAGATCCCGTCCTGTCTCATCAGTATGTGCCTGAAGCAAAGTTCAACATGAACATTCCAAATGTCATGGACATATAGGCAACATGAGGGCTGAACTGAAAGCATCTAAGGTAATGGAGGAAAATAACAGGAGGGCGGGGATGTGGAGGAAATAGACTCAGTGTACAATGTATGAAAATCGTGAAAAATAAATAAGGCATAGTCATTATTAATTAATAGATTAATTTCTCTGGACACACATTCACAGATGGTAAAACTACAGAGTGAAAAAAGAAAGCAGGCAGTAATCTTGAGACAGAGAAGGCAAAATCTCAGGAAGGCCTCCTAGAGGGCATTTGATAAGGAAATGATCCATTTCAGGACAGTAATGACATGACTGTTAATTGACAATCTTTGTTACATAGTTCCTATAGTGTTTGGTATTTTGGATATACACTTAACTTCACAGTAAGTGAATGGAGGAATAGAGAAAAGAATTGGGTGACTAATGGAGAACTCAGTGACACAATCCCCCTGTGCAAGGTTTGATGGGAAACCCTCAGAATATGGAGAGCATGAGTGGTCACCTCTATTACTAGTAACAAGGCTTCTACTTAGTCATGAAAGGAAACTTGTAGATGTCTTTTATTTGTGCCACAAACATTGCCTTGCTACTGTTACATGTGCTTCATCATCACCAGACCCTGAGGTACAAAGGGGAGCCTTCAGCAGGACACAGGCCTGGATCGGACACTACTATGGGTCTGCACAGCCCACCCTCAGCCTCTCTCACACTCCAGCAGCCTTGGATTATGCAAGCACTCCCCAGGGCTTCGGATTCAAATGAGACACCTATAAGATTTACACCAGCACTTGGAGAAGATGGAGTCTGTTTCATTAATGTCAGAAGTAGCCATCAATCTCCTACAATGCAAGCTTCCATTAAGGTAGCCCGAGAAGATGCAGCTAGGCTAGAGGAGGCAGCTCCCACATTCCCGAGAACTTTGAATTCAGCGTTCATCTCTCCCAGACCTAATTCAGTTACTACTTAGACATATGAGGTAATTCTATCCGATCAGATCCCAGGAAAGAGGAGGTGAGCTGACAGCCTTTTCAGGTTGAGGCGCCATTGGATTGCCCTTCTTGAACACAGCCCATAACCGACAATGCTAGAAATTTCTAAAAACTTGTCCAGAAGAGGTCTGTGACCCGGGATCTTTCTCACCATCTCTGACTACCAGCAGTTTCTGGTGTCAGAGATACCTGGACTCAATCTGGGTTCTGCCTCTTAACAGCTGTGCAACTTTGGGCAAGTTTTCTCATTTTGTTGGACGGATTAGTGGTGACCAAAAGAAAGAAGCCTACACAGAGACTTTATCAACTCTCACCGATGGCTCAGATGGACATCTTGGGTGCAAAAGGCCTCATCTAAAGCTACACAACACACGACATTCCTTTTATCTGAAAATCTGCACTTGAAGCTTGGGGACCTTTCTGTTTATGTTTGGAGTGACAGAAGAGGAGAAGATGAAGGGGACTCCGATCTGCTGAAGGTAACAGAGAAGACAGCAGTAGAGTGGTCACTAAGCCTATTCTGCCCGCTTGTCATCTAGGGTGAAAAATAAAGCACATTTTGCAGATGAGACCTGGAAGGTAGGGGCTGCTGCAGAGTTCCCAGATAGTCAATATCAAACCAGGCTTTGGGCCAGACTCCAAAAGTCAGGTATCATCCTCCTGGGAACTGGTGCACAGATCAATTGAGGCCACTGCAAATAAGTGTGACTTCAGCTATAATCTCTCCTGCTGCTGCATCAGCCCAGCAACTTCTGCAACCTTCCCACTACACTGAGTTTTTCATTTTACAGATGACTGTGGGTTTCAAATTACAACATCAACGTGGCAGTGTCGTTTTGACAATGGTACTTCAACACCTAGAAAACTAGTAGTGACACAATCAGCCATTTTTTCCCTTTTCTCCCTAGCCCCACCTTGGTGACCTGACTTTGTGCAGTCCTTGTCTGGAATGCCTGTTAACTAGTGTGCTCCTGCCAATTGGCAACTGTAGATCAGACAGGATTAACAGTGCCACAAAATTGAAGATCCACATTAACTACATTTTCCTGTATTTCCAAAGGATATACCAGAATGGATCAACCATGTGCCTTTCACAGGAATCTTGGGGTTTCCTTAACAATGGTGAAACAAAGTTTATAGGGCCCAACAAAAGAAAACAATATACTTACAGATATTTAACTTCCTCTTTGCTAAAAAACAGATAAACCCTTGCACACTGGTTGCATAACTGCTCTGAGGCTTGTCACTAACCAGAGCCTGATTCACTGAAGCTAGGAGCAAGGCAATTACAGAGCATCTCACTTCCGAAGCACTCCCATATACTTCATCCCATTAGAATCTCAAATTCTCACTACTGTGAGACTGTGAGAAGGAAGGACTTAGGTCTCAAGGCTACATATAAAGTGAGAATGAACACAGCAATGTCCTATAATAGAAGGTGTGTGGTATCCTGAACCTCTGTGGTTCCAAGCTCTTGGAGCAGCTCAGAATCCTACACTCAACCTAGAAGTCAGCCTATCACCATACAGACCGGCAGACTAGAGTCAGGTATGTAGTTCATCTGACAGAGTGTTTGTCTATCATGCATAGAGCCCTGGGCTCCATCCCTAGCACCACACAAACTAGGCATGGTGCCCAGCATCTGTAATCCCAGTACTCAGGAGGAGTAGGAGATCAAGGTCATCCTCATCTACATAACAAGTCTGAGGCCAGCCAGGGCTAATCAGGTCCCTGTGTAAAAAGATATAAAAGATCTGCAGACTGTGTACTCATGCACAACCTAGAAAGTGCTGTCCAAGTGTCAGAAGTAGAACAAAAAGTAAAACCAAAGCCTCACAGGAGTTATATCCTGCAGCAAAATAAAACGCATAGCATTTGCCAGATATTGTTAAACCTACAAAAACAAAGCATGAGGCTTGAAAGCTGAAGGAGCTGAGACCACCATGGCGATCTGCAAGCAGAGCAGAGGAAAAGTAAGGAGCAGGTGTAAGCTGAGCATGGGGCAGGGGACCAGGTGATATGGTCACGCTGGGTCTGCCTAGAGGAGTGGAGGCTGAAGGTAGGGGCTGGCTGGTGGCAGTATTCTCAGTCATGAGTAGGATCCATGCTTCCCTTGTGAATACTGCCAAAAGACAGTTGACCCTGCCGACCACATACTGATACGTAAGCAGTTTTGGAGGAGATAGACAGGAAAAGAGCAACAGGAGGACAGAAGCAACTGGATATAGACAGACGTGTGACTCACAAAGAGAAGCACAGGGAAGGATGGAGGCTTTCCTGGACTCTTTCTTGTTCCTAGCGACTAGCCTTCAGAGAGATTTGTACCAAAGATAAGAGATCTATATACAAGAACATCTAAGTAGCTCGGAGACTTACAGGATGTGTGTCAATGAAAATACCATTCACTCCCTGCAACACGGGTGGATTTTGCATGGTAGAAACTTTGTGTTGTGTTGGGAGTCTCAAAGACAAGATTACCAAGTCAAGGGTTAAAAGTTTTTCTAATGCTTTTGTCTCTTTTGAGAGTTCCCATCATTCAAAGCAGGTGCTCAGCTCTACTCTGGGTCAGATGTGGTAGGAACAAAAACCCAGGGTCACTATCCAAAGGGCAGAAGTCAGATCTTCATGCCAGTTAACAAGCACAGAGCTAGCTCAGTTTTCAAATAAGGCCAGAGACAAATTAAGCAATTTAAAAGAATAAATACTATAAAGCTGTGGTTTACCACAAGTTCAAAGCCAGCTTGCCTTGAGGCAATTAACTCATCACAATAAGTAACAGTAAATCAATCCACACTAATTGCATTTGGTGGAGGAGCTTAGAAAACTCTTTAGTGTTAGCTGATTATCGATTTTATTTTCTTGTTGTTGTTATTATTATTAATATTATAATCACTGGTGATGTCAAACATGCAATATTTTCAGAGAATACATTGCATACTCATAGATGGATAGGACTTTAATTGAACATAAACCTATCCAGTTTCCATTTTTTCTAGAGATGCTTTAAAAATCTAAGGTACAACAGAACTGAACATTGCACCAAAGGACTTTAGCACAGGCTCTGCAGTTGGAAGCCAGTTAACAAGGTTAACAAAGGGCCACGGTACCACCCAGGTGCACACGTACTTTCTTCCTCGCACACACATTCCACACTCATAGGAAACAGAAATGAGTGCAGTATCAGAGATCTTACTGCCCTTCAAGGTCAGATACTGCCACAGAAACCCCACACTTAGTCCTCACCTGCTGCCCCTGAATTCTGTGGTTTCCACTGAACCTGGTAAGTGTTCAGCTACTAACCTAGTCAGAATCCTATGCCAATGTCATGCTTGAGATTTAATAGCTAACCATACACCTGTGGATATGAATCATCAAGTAAGGAAAATGACAAAGGGGTAAAAAGTCACTGTCCTTTAAACACATAGACTGATGAAGTCATTATGTCCAAATGACTTCACAAAAGACCCAAAGACATCAAAACTTAAGCTGCATCTTTGGAAAGCTACAATACTCCTAACTCATGTTCCTTCCTTGGATTCTGGGCCTTAACCTTATGATGCATAAAATGGAGATGTTAATACTTGCTTGATGGGTTTTCAGGGCAAATTAAAGTGTGCATATAAAACATTTTCCACAGCACTGCCAAACAACTGAGTGAGATCACTCGGGGTACTAGTAACTTGAACAGCTTACAAGTGTTTGTCTTCTATTCTATTTACTCAAGATTATCTCTTCACTTCTACTCCCTTCCTTACAAGGGTTAGAAGGAAAACCAGGAGTAAATTACTTCAATCTCCTTGGCTAACCTCATCCTGCAACCTATCTTTGTCCAATGTTGCATATGTGTTCTCATGTGTTGTGATGCTCCTTGCCTTCTACATGCATAGCTCACTGCAGCTTGCTATAGTCACATCACAAAGGCCTTTGGCATTTATTTCACTATCAAAATGCAGGTGCTTAGAAACTTCTTTTGTTAAGGAGTGTTGGCCCACAGCTTGGCCCTACAAGGTAACTGCTTATGAAGGCAGGAAGAAAGCAATGACAGACTTTGTTCCTGTCTGTCTCCATCACTTTGGATGAACACAGGTAAGCCACTATTCTGAAACTTTCTTCTTGAGTAACTTTCGATTCCTAGGCAAGAAAAACTTTGTAGGGCCAACACGTTCCCACATGAGAGTGACTCTCCATAAAGATGAGGTCATACCATGGAGCAGAGAAACCCTCTCCTGTCAGGTACCCTGACCTCTCAGGCAATAAGGACAACTTTGACCACCTTGTGCAGAACATCAGAAAATCCAGAGACAAGGCTCGGAAGAATCACATCTCAACCGGGATTACTCAAGTATACAAATCGCATACGCCTCACTTCTCAATTCTCCCCACTTATAACCCTACAATACACCGCAGTACACCGCTGATGGACTTGTGGACACTCAACCCTTCTATCTGTTCCTTCCCCGAGTGCTGCTTGAATTCTCTTTGACTTGTGGTTATCAATCAAGAGAGAATCTTTTTGCTGCAGGTTTTTTTAAAATATGGGTTTTAAGCAATAGGATAATATAATCTTAACTTGGCTAAAATAAGAATAAAATATAGTTGGAATGATGGTTGTGCTGGTTTTCTGCGTTCCCACAGCTCCTGGGACATAACTTTTCCCTACCACTCCATATAATAGCTATTATTTTTGATGCACTTTTGACTCAGCAAAGGCCTACGAACCTGGCAGACAGGGGCCTGAGCTCAGCCCAGAAGCCTGCGTACCTGGCACACTGCCTGACAGAGAGGGGTCTCGTTCCCAGATCATCTCATGTACATTGAATCAAAAGATCCAGTAAAAATTGAATTCCTTAGTTGCCCTTACATTGCCCCTGAAAACTGTGATTGCTGTACTCCATAGGGAACAGTTAGAAGTTTATCAGTGATAATGAGATTAGAGATTAAGGTCCCCTTTACCTCTTATCAGTTTTATGACAATGCTGTAGTTATGCAAATTTTCAACTACAATAAAGCAATAGATTCCTTGGGCTATGTGGTGCCAAATGTCAAGGATTCAACCGCATTCAAACACATATCAAATATAAATTGGACAGTGTGTTGTCAAGGTGAAGGGTCAATTCCTGACCTCAGCTATATCTAAGGGTATTCTGATCACAAAAGGGAAGGGCCAATGGCCAAGAAGGTCACACAGTGTCAGAAACAGAGGAAGCTAAATAAAGATGGGTCAGCATTCAGCCACCCTGAACAGTTTCCAAAAGGTACATATTTCAAAACTGCTGACTTCAGAATGAATTCTTCTTTGCAGACTTGCACAAATCACACACCATTTTTAAAAAAAACTTATTCTCTAGAGGCCAGGAGATTCTTGGTGACCTTGAAATTCTATAGAGGATACAGCTAATGTGCAAAGTCTCTAGGGTACTGAGCCCTTGAGACACGTCTCAGTGTGATGAAAGCACTGCTGGGCAGCAGCAATGGGGAGAGAATGCTGGGGAAATACAGAGCCTGGTCTTTGCCAGGAAGCACAACTGGAATGCACAGGCAGTAGGTCCAGTGGGAAGGGGTGGGGCTAATGAGGAGCACATGCCTAGATGTTCACAAGCACTCTCTATATGGACGATGCACTTGGTGAAAGGTTCTCTGTCCAGTGGCATATTTATGTGTTAGAGCACACCATCAAGGAAATTGTCAAACCAGTGGAACATGTGACTATGACTCTAAGAAACACCTGGAGCCTGCCTCAGATACCAAGAATGTTGAGTGATCGGACCATCATGGATAGAGTATGCACAGTCAAGGCAAGTTCCTGTGACCAGGAAGAAGGCAGAGAAAGGATGGATACGAACATCTGAGAATCATGTGGCAAGTCCCTGTCACTTAGTTTCTTACTAGTGTTGATATGTACAGAGGTAGCTCCTATACTGCTTCTATTCCTAAGCAACAGGTAACTTAGGAAGGCTACAGGACTTTCCCAGGATCCCCAGTGGATAACTGAACTGGACTCTAAGGCAGTATGAAAACACATTAGCACAGGTCTTGCTCTAAGACACAGGGCTTTCATCCAATGCACACTAGTGCCTCGCCCATGGATGCTTGTGACAGGACATGACTGGATTCTCATTGCCCTAGTGTGGATAACTCTGTGTAGATAAAACAAAAATGCTGCCAGAGCACTCTGTGGGTGACCTTAAATCTGTCACATCTGTCTGCAGCTGGCTATTTTCCTCAATCATTCTCCTTTCTCCTGACATCCAGGTGACATTCCTCTGTGTCTAGCATGGATAGAACAGGGCTGACATGAACATGCAGTGGGCAGCCACTCTATGAAGACACCAGGGAAGCCCTGTGAAGATGATAGGCTCATGCTTAGCGATCCAGTAGCTTGGTGATGTCCAGGAGTGTTGGGGCTCAGAAGCTTAGCTTACGGGAAGCCAAGTCTTGATTGTGCTCACAGAATATCTGCAGACAGAGGAACTAGCTCTGGACCCAGCTGGACTATATACTAGAATCACTGCTTTCTGGGTTGGAGGGCCCTAAGAACAACTGCAGGTTTATAGGCTTACTGGGAGACCCCAGAGGACTCATCATAAAACCAATTACAGAAAAAGAGGACAGAGCAATGTCAATCTAGGTAAGACACACATGTGGCAAAGTCTAGGGAAACCAGGAGCAAACATGTACAAATCTGCTTCTAATATAGTCACAGAGGACAAAGTCATACTCCCTGAAACAAATGTACTGATGCCAATTGGAGATGTTTTCAGAGATTCAGTCCCCACATATTTTGGATTGGGTACTACTGACATAGGCATGTTCTTCCTAACATGTACTCAAGTTTCAGGAAGGAAGACAGGTCTCCAAGATAAACCACATCTCTTGCACAAGGAAGGCAGAGTAAGTTCTTATCAGGCAGGGTGTCAGGACCTCGTGAAGTCAAGTTCTCACACATCAACCATTAAGCCAACCTCTCATGAGAGCAGCTGGGCTTGCTTCATTGTCTCTTCTGCACAATGCCACACATTGAAATCACTTACGTTTCTGATATCAACTAGTATTTAAGCAGGACTTTATTATTTATAGAGACATAATATTTGATCTATTAGATATTCTGATATATGTAAGAGAAAAGAAAGGCAATGTAAGCTCAAAATGGGGTGCGACAGATAAATAGATTCCATATGTTGACATTATCAGAATGAAATGTGAAAACAAGTGTATGTGAAACGCTCTGGGAAGAAAGAGAGAACTTGTAGAGACAGATTAAAAAAAACTAAGAAAACTAAAGCCAATTTGAAAGAACCAAATGAAAAATTAGAATTTTAAATACTAAAACTTTTTACTTGATAGTCTTAAAAATGGCATATATAACACAAAGACAAAGAATAATGAGCTTGAAGAAAGGCCAAGAAAAATTACTGAAACACAAAGACATAGAAGGAGACAGAAAGAGAAAGGAGGTAAGAGATCTTCTGAGTAATGGGATCTAAGACACTGGCATTACTGTGCTAAGAGAGGGACATGGAACAACTGAACGGAGCGAACGTTACAGGAGACAATGACTGAGAAAAGTCCAGCTAATGAAAGACACCACACACACACCCAACGATTCACCAGCTGCAAGTTCGGTACACACAAAGGGTAACTAGATTCCCGGTGTTCATATGAGGAAAACAAACTAGGGTAAGAAAATCATGAGTCAGCCTGAAGAAAAAGACCCATTACAGACAGGTTCAAACCAGTGACAAATACAGAAGAAAGGGAAAGTATCTTGTTGTAATGTCCTCCAGATACTCAGTCTGTGGCTCTGCCTGTATATATATCAGTGTATAGATCAGGCTAGCCTTCACCTGCTCCTCCTGCTCCTCCTGCCTCTGCCTTCAAAATACTCTGTACAAATGAAGGTATTATCAAAGAAAAACAGATGCTTTGTCCAGCACATGACCATCATCAGTATGCCCAAGGAAATTCTCCACGCCAGAAAACTGTGTATCTGGCCAAAACCCAGACCTGTAAGGAAAAGAGGTTAACTATATAGGTAAATTTTACATTTACACCTCTTAATAGATTTTCAACTTAATTTTTTAACTTTAAAACTTGAAGAACTATATCTTCAAATGTACATTTGAAATTTCACTAAATATCCTGGTTATTTGAAAAAAAAAAAAAAACAGCACTGTGTTGAAGAGTTAGCAACTTAATTAAATATAATATAAATGATAATAAAAAGTATAAGTTTGTTAATGTAGAACAATTTTTGTTTTGTGGATTTTACTATTTATGTTCACTAAAGAGTATATTATTTGAAACCATACAGTTTTTAAAAAATAACATCCACAGTAACTACTTAAATACAGACACACAGACATACACACACACACACAGGGAGGGAGAGAGGGAGAGACAGAGAGAGACACAGAGAGAGAGAGAGAGAGAGAGAGAGAGAGAGAGAGAGAGAGAGAGAGAGAGAGAGAGAGAGAGAGAAAAGACAGACAGAGAGAGAGAGAAAGAGAGAGAGAGAGAGAGAAAGAAAAAGAGTGTCAACAAGTCCTAAATGAGGGAATATTCTCTTCCAATGTCATCAAAACCATGAAGTCTGAGAAACTGTCAAATCTAAACAGAGATGTAAAACATAAGATACTTAGTAAAATGTTGTTTAGTCCTGAGATCCTAAAGCAAGAAAAGGGCATCAGATAAAAAAATGAAAGAATGTGAAACATAAGATTCAGTTACTAATGTGTCAGTGCTGAACTGTCAGTAGTAACAGACTGCCTATGCATGTTGGCTGTTAGCAAGCAGAGACTGCAGTGGTGCTGTAGCCTTGCAAGCTCTGGCATCACCACCACGTAGGAAAGTGTCTCAGTCAGGGAGAATGACTGGCTCTGGCTCACTAAGAACACCCCTTAGGGTTATAAATTCACTCACTACACATTTCCAAGATCTAATAATGATTACAGTGCTGACTATAGAGAAGCCAAATTGGAATGGAAGATGGCAATGGGCCTTGGAGGAAGAGAGCGAAAGCTGGTGCCCTTCCCAGCCATCCTCAAGAATATGACCAGAGTCGATAGCTGTACAGAGTCACTGTCCAGTTTCTGCACAGTTGCCCTCCTAAGAGCAGCCTTTGAAATAATTAGATTATTGTTGGAAGTTTTCAGAGAGGCAAACAATGGCTCAAATTAGCAAAGGAGCCCCACAAAGGTCTACTCGTTGGCAAGTGGTATGGCTCTCATCTACTTGCTGATGAACAATTCATACAACAACGAAAAGAGCATTAATGTCTAGAAATGAATACAGCGGAAAACATCTATGAGACTATTACAGTAAGTGCTTTACACAGTTCAACCCAAAGAAAAAGAATATGGGCACAGTCAAGCTGGTTTACGCCCCTTGCTTTTGGGAAACTGGAGTCATTTTCAAGAGATACAAGAGAAAAAAATTAAGCCAGCATCCTTTGATCACCCACTAGGTACCATGTACCAGACCCACTGTTCATAAAAATGATATTGCTTTTAATATCTCCAACACCAGGAGACAGATTCCACATCGGCATTTTACAGGTAATAACATTTACAGAAAGGAGTAAAATGACGCAACCTACAGGTGGCGCAGCTAGGAACTAACTAAACCTTTTGCAGTTTGTAAGGCTTCTTGCCTCTCTGAGGTTTTCAATTACCAAAAGCAGTTCACCACCACTCATTAAGATGGCACCAAAGACTAGGAACATGCTCATACTCTGCTCATAATCTGCTTTGACTTTAGTTTCTAAGATATCTTTTTTTCATTTTATAATGTTATGGTTTTTACTTATATATCAAGGAGGTGACCCATTCAGGTCACATGGTTTAAAAATGGCTCAGTGGGCAGAGAGCTCCCCAGGGTAGTGAGATCCAGAGCTCATATCCCCAGGACTCATGCAGAAGCGAGGTGGAGATGGCCGATAATCTGTAATCTAAGTATACAGGAGGCAGAGATTAGGGATTCCTAGGACAAGATGGGCTACAAACAGCAAGCCACAAGTACACTGTATACATGAGCATGCACATGTATATGTGAACCTTCACACATGTGCCCTACACATATAAACATGCATGTGTACACTCACCACACATCACTATTACCCTGTCTTCCAATATAATCAGCTCATATTCCTATCCTCCTCAATAGATGATGTGTCTGTTTGTTTTGCATTTATTTTTACAGACCCTTGAAAGTAAACATATGTTTTTTTTTAATCATTTTCATCTTCCTTTTGCAGTTTCTTATACAGATTAAATATCTCTCTATAAAAATGAGCAGAGAGATATTTTTAGACTCTTTCAAAGCTACATATCATTCTGTTGTATTTTGCTGATTTTTTTACTTAACCAGTACACTATTCATGGATACCTATTTCTCATAAATGACCCTACACAGTTGTTTTGTATATCATCAAGGATCTATGCAATTGATGAGTTCTTACAATGTGATCATTTTACATCCTCTGTGACACACCTACAGTTGGAACAGTTTCTGCTGCACTCATCTCCTTGGGGAATGTGCCATTTTTACTCCCCAAAACAGAATATGAACAGGGCTATTCCTTCATGGCCTTCAAAGGAGTGTGTACTTAAACTCTGATGTTTACTGATCCAAGAGAAAAATAATCATAGCATGGTTTTGCTGATTTTTTTAATCATTAAAAGTGAACATTTCATCATGTACCCAAGTTATTCCCTTGTTTGAGATCAATTCTTGAAACATTATTTGCCAATGAGAAAACTCTTCATAAAACTAAAAGATGAATTAAAAACATCATATGAAAATAATTCTAGCTGCTCAGCATTTCCCTTGAATTTTTGTCATCTTAGAATACCATTCTGAGGATTTGATATTCCAAAGTATGTTAAGAGAAATCTCAGCTTCCTTGAATGAATGAGCTGATCAGTCAAGCTAGAAAATAATTCAAGGAAAGACAGAGAATGGCTCAACTCAGCAAGGAGGGAAGATCTAAGCAAGCATTTATGTGTGAGGCTATGGTTCATGGCTGACTTGACTTCCCTGTGATATTCATCTAGTCATCTCCTTTCCTGATCCTCTCACTTCTCTCTTCCCTTCCTCCTCACTCCCCCCGCCCCCCGCACACTTCCAGCAGCAGCACCCTCCACATCCACCTCATCTCTTACAATAGAAAAAAGTACAGCAGGACTCTGTTTTCAGAACTAGTATTTAGACCCAACCTCAAGGGATGGAGGACTCAACAGAATTAAGAATCTAACTCTCAAACTTAGATGGAATGATAGATGTGATACCTACAAAATGAAGCATCTTCTTTAGATGAAAAGTAAGACTTCATTTAAAAACAGTTTGAGCTACAACAACAACTCGCCTAGAGACGCATGCTCACTGGTCTAACAGTGGCATGAAGGTCATGGAACTAACCAACTACTCCTGGTTGTATTTAATCCAGGCATTGTACATCTAGACATGATGACCAGCCCATTGTTTAAACCCTCCAGCGTGGGGACTGCCCATCACAAACAGGTACCTTCTCCAGTCCCTTTTAGGTTAAACTTGATGGCTATTGTGGGGTGTGGAGGAAGCCCTGAGAGAATATGTAAGAAGCTGGTAATTCCTGACTGAAGCTGTATCATTGATTGAGCATAACCATGACAAGGATCCCAGTGCCTCAGACCTAAGGCAAAGCCTTCCTGGGGTCAGGCTCAGGGAAACAGCAAAGCCTTCCCCTGGTTCCTGTGTGGATGTTGACAGTCTTTGCAGACACTACAGACTGTTACTTCTTTTTCCTTGATAGTTACAGTCTGAGATTGCTCTAATACAGAGACCCACCTACATAAATGAGCTAATCCTGCCTCCTTGTTCACGTCACCTATATATATAATAAACCCACCTCCATAATTCAGATTTATAAGACAAACACACTGAGTTCATGGGCTGCTGGTGTGTTATCATAAAAATCCAGCTTTTCTATATATGTGCCTGTTGTTCTTAAATCCCTGTTGCCCCAGTTAGGTCAGTCCTAAGCCATGCAAGGTCAAGGCATTCTGTGCCCTTGAGGATGCATTTGATTGCAGGCAGTATCTGTGATTTCTCAGTGGTGTGATGAGCTTGGCTCTCAACTTTATCACCCATTAGATTTTAGGAGACATGAAAATGCTTCCTGCATGAAGATGTCCACTGCGCAGTTATTTATAACAGCCCAAACTGGGAGCAACCAAAGGGCTCAATTGTGAGGGGCAAGATTAAATAAAGCGTAGAACTCAATACCTCTGTAGCAGTGACAAGGAGCTTGTAAGTCTATTTCATGAAGTGTGAAAATGACTAGAAGCACTCAAGGGAATGCAATGCTTCTAACTGCATAAAGGGTCCTCTACCCTGCCTTCAGCTGGGAGGGTCCTCTACCCTGCCTTCAGCTCTGACTCAGAAGTGGAGCATTTTTAGCAAACCACCAAGACACTCAGCTATGCCATAGAACCCAATGAAGCTTTATCAGTGGTAAAGCTGATGCAGTGATTTCCATCAAAAAAAAAAAAAATCTCATTTACTGTTGTACTGCAAGCTCATCTTTAAAAAAAGCTTCAAAAGCAGTCTAGATTCTATGAAGAAAGAAATTTATAAGCATTTTCAAGTCCTATTTAATGAATACTAAATAAATACATAAATAGAAATATGCCATTTTTAAAAAACAATCTAGGAATCTGCCTTACTTCAGTGTTTCCTGTCACAAGTCATATACTATAAATTATTAATCCACCTCAGAACAGCAAATTGTTTTCATTTTGCAAACCAACTGCAAAAGTTCAGTAGCATCTGCCTGAGGAGCCCTGCCCACACAGAATAGTAGTGAAAAAGAGAAACCTGAGTATTTAGCAGCATGAATTACCAGGTGAAATATTTTTTTTCTGGTCTTCATAGAAAAGGTCCTCCACAGACAGATGTGAAAGGAAAAACTGTGGGAGAATATGATTGGCAGAACAGTGTCCCTCTTAAGACTCCCATGTCCTAATCCATGAAACTGTTTAATAAGAACAAAGACTACAGAAATTAGGTAGAGGTATTAGCTCAGAGGTACAAGTGCTTTCTAAAATGTATGAGACCTGGGTTCATCCCTATCATTGAAGACAACTCAGTAACAACTAAAGGACAGGAATCAGAAATTAAAGTTACTAGATGCCTGACCAAAACATAAGGACTTTACTTGGGTTATATGAGTGTCTCACAGGGGCCTTTAAATACTTTATTATTTGAGACATGGTGTCCTGAATTCCAAGCTGGTCTTGAACTTGCTATATAGTCTAAGTTGACCTTGAATTCTGAGTTGAATTCTGTGTCCAATTCCTGAATGCTGCGATTACAAACGTGCTGTCATTTCTAATTTACTTGTAGGAAACTGAAATGGAGTACATGATAGGTAAGCACTTTACCACCTGAGCCACATCCCCAGCAAGCACAAAGTTCTCACCCTCGCCCACCCCCTCTCTATCTGTGTGTGTGTGTGCGTGCACGCATGCACATGTGTGGAATATTTATATACTCATGTGCATGTGAGCCTGAAGGCACATGGAGGCCAGAGGTCACTGTCAGGTTGCTAATCTTCTGTAATCAGTTTTCACAGTACGTTCTGAGAGTTTCCTCAGTGAACCCAGAGCTCACTGAATCCGTATCATGATCCAGTGATCTGCCTGTCTTCATCTCCCCAGTGTCAGGATTACAGACATGCACTAGTGTAGCCAGCTTTTCATGTGAGTTCTGGGGAGTAAAATAAGGACCTCATGCTTGTTCAACAAAGTAGTTCACCAACAGCCATCTCTCCAACATCAACCCACCACCACCAGCCCAAAATGGATCTTTAAGAGTCAGGAAATTCAGAGCAGAAGATGTGAAGGGACATGCCATGTTACTAGCTTTGAAAAAGAGAAAGTGGCTATAAGCCATAGATTGCAGATGACTCTAGCAGTGAAGAAAAACAAGGGTATGGGCTTGAGACCTGGCCTTGCCAATGTTCTTCTTTGATATTGGGGGCATGGAGAGCAGAGTTACAGAACTATAAAATGTGTGTGTTCTTTCAACACAATGTGGTGGTAATCCATTTGAGCAAGAGGAAATCAATGTGCAGAGAGAGGGGAATACAAAAGAGAGATTCCCACTGCGTGGATGATATGGATGCTGAGAACAACTTCATGCTGCTCTCTGAGCTGAGAAACTCCACTTAGACAAACTGACACAGAAGAGCTAGAGGACAAGAGACCAAGGCTGGCTGTGGTATTCCACAGTCTGTGTGAGTTTCATTCTAAGCTCTGGTACTACTTGATAAAGAGGATCCTGAATCCACTGGGAGCCTAGAGGAGCCCAACCATGGCCCAGGGACCAGCTAAATGCAGCAACAGCAGATTCTGCACTGAATGCCAAGGACATGGCAGAGGAAATATGTGGTAATTGCCTATGTGGATGCTTAACAGAATAAATCCCATATTCATCTCCTGAGCACCTAAGCCACAGTCTAAAATCTTAGAAACTGAGAATTTACTTCAGAGATAAAGGCTGCTTCACCTGTTCTGGTCAGGACCAGTTTAAACCAAGAATGAGTGCAAAGGCCACTGAGACAGGAACAGCTAGAAGAATTATCCCCAGTGGACTTAATTTCTCATCTACAAAGGCAGAAGACTGCTTTGGTCCTCTGCTCTCTAGCATGGTTAATATACTACTCTTAGAGTATTATCTTCCGATGAAACATGTTTATGTCCCATAACACATGAAATGAAGCCCTTTGGCTTAATTATATACAAAAATAGGGATAAAATTGAAGACCTAACGGATTTAGTCATGTGGTACTCCAGGTGATATGTGGGTTCTACCTTCACAACTCATGTTCACTGTAAACAGATCAGCTACCTGAAAGCTGTTTGCATGATTGTAGCTTTCCCAATCCCCTTCTTCTGCCCAAAGTCACTGAGAAGATACAGCTTGAAGAGCACTGAACAGTGGGAGGATGTAGTCTAAGTTCTGGCTCCTTTGCTTTCTGGATGCTTTAAGTGTATGCTTACATACTTAGAGTGCCTAAGTTCTTCATCATATGAGAAGAAGTCCTAAGGAGCCTTACAAACTGTTCTGAACATAGGATGAGCATGTTGCTGGAAAAGGTCTTTCTCACCTCACAAATGACAGACAAGGTCAACATGACAACAGCAGCTGAAATCAGAGTCTATGGCAGAAGAGATTAGAGCTGGTCAGCTCAATTCTGAGGCTCAGGTTTCTCATCTGATAAGCAAGGGCAGCAATATGTACCATAGGGAGCTCTAATGTGACAGGTATGAGAGCCTCCTTACACAAAGCCAGTCATCTAAGATGTTCAATGAGAGAGAGCCTAAAATGTGGTGACCAACATCCCTTCCAGATTACTCAACTCTATGGGATTCTATAATAGGCATTTTCAAAAAGCATTTTAGAGAAAAATGGTCGCAAACCTTAAAAATTCAATTTCTCTGAGTACATACCAGCAGACATAACAATGTCAAGGGTCAGGCTGACTTAAGTGATATGAGAGCTATTATATACTGGGTCATCTTTTTTCCTCTCCATAAGTCCATGAGAGACTGGCTAAGTAGATACTACCAAACACACTGAAGAAATATTACTTACAAGGATTAGGAAAACATAGAGGGACTCCTTCTTCTAACCTCTGTACATAATAGGCCAGTGGTTCTCAACTTGTAGGTTATGACCCCTTGAAGGAGGGGTGTCAAACAACTCTTTCACAGGGATTGCAAATCAGACTTTTACCTTACAATTCACAACAGTAGCAAAATTACCATTATAAAGTAGCAATAAAATAAGTTTATGGTTGGGAATCACAACAGCATGAGGAACTATACTTAGGAGTTGAAGCATTAGGAAGGTCGAGAAGCACTATGCTGGATGCTACAGTGGGTATACCAGAATGTTCTTCCACTCATATAGAAGCCTGCCAGGTAGCCTTTATCACACCTGTTTTACCGGGCAATTTACCTGCAATAATCCAAGATCTGAAGGTACAGATACACTTCCCTACGTCTGTACTTTCACGAACTACCACCATACCCTTCACAACTCACTCCAGCTTTGAGTGGGAAGTTCATGCCTTGTTTTCTGTTTGCATCTTCTTGAACACTCTTCCTTGACTCAGTTTCCAAAACACAGAGAAACTCTATGCTTATGGAAAAGGGAGCACAAATTAACTCCACACATGACAGTTAAAGGACTGGAAAGCAATGTCAATGCCACAATGTGTCCACTTGTGTCCTTCCCCACTTCCGCCTCGCATGCCTCTTACCTTGAAGGAGGCATGCTGTTCCATGTGTCGCAGCAGCTGAGGTTTCTGGGCTGCTGTGTAGTCACACACCGTACACTTGAATTGCTTCCCTGGAACGAAGCGGAGGACAAAGTGATCATTGCCAGGCTGGTAGCTCCTACTTGTAAAGGGACCATGTAAACATGTCCCTTGCCAGGTGGGAAAGTAAATTCTCAGAGGGGATGAAGAAGGCAGTGTACAGATGCAAGGCAGCATGATCAGTTGTCAGCAAGGAGCTCACCCACTGAAGGAAGAGAGTGGTCAGCTTTGGCTGGGAAGGTTACAGCAGACTCCTAAAGGGAGAAAAGCGTATGCCCAGCTACCTCCAGAGGACACTGAAAAAAGAGAAGTGTTCACAAGAGACAGAGAGAAAGAGGGAGAGAGGGAGGAATTGGAAGGAAGGAAAAGAAGGAGGGAGGAAAAATAGACAAGAGGGAGAGAGACAGAGAGAAGAAGACAGAGAGAGGGAGAGAGAGAGGGAAAGGGAGAGAGAGAGAGAGAGAGAGAGAGAGAAGGAGTACAGAAGAGCAGCAGAAAAGGCCACACCATGGTCAGAAACCTGAAACAGCCACCTGGTCCTCCTGGAATGAAGGTGTGCAGTCTACAGGAAGTGAAGAGCTGATCTGGAGAAGAGGGAAGCAAAACATTAAGGATCCAGGATCTCGATGAAGATGAGATCCTGAGCACCAGAGGGATCTGCAGAATGACTTTCTACATGGAAAAAGATTAAAGCTCCCATGCTGGTGGGAGAGCCAATAGCATACTTTCAAAAGTGCCAAAAACAACTTCAGAGATCATTGTTTTAGCAACACTCAACAATCAAGTGAATGGGTGAACATGCTAAAGCACTGAAATGGATATGTGGAACACAGCACCCTGCTCTTGAAGAGAGTAACCAAAATCTCCATTTGCAATCATACAAATATGTAATAAAAATAAACATGATCTACTTCCTGCAGTAGTAAATGGTCTTAATGGTGCCAGCATCACATGAACACAACTACTGCCTCAGCAGTATGGATCCAAAGAAATTCTTGCTCCTCCGGGGCACTCCACACACTTCTTTAGACCAGATTAGTAAGACTTTTCCATAGTCCCATTCCCTATACTCCCCTGTTCTGAACCCTGAAGTCAAAACAAACTGAGTAAAGATACAACTGGTCTTTGACACCTGTTCTTTCCAAAGTAACCACTAGGTCAAGCCAATGGTAGATGTCACTCCTGGTGTTACTAGAAGACTCTACTACCTGAGTCTCTGCTGACAATCTATGACCAGAAAGCCTTATTCTTTCGTACTACATCACCAGCACCTATGTGTGTCTCTCTGATTACCCACTGAGTATCCTAGTGACAGTATCCATATCAATCATTCTCTATAAACTGATGCCCCACAAGGTTCTAACCCACACTCTTTCTATTCCCTACAGTCTGGGCACACACTTGAGGCCAAAACCTCTACCTTCTACTCAGATGTCTTCCTTCAACCCAACATCTGAGACATCACCCATTGCCTTAGTCATTGTTCTATTGAGGTGAAGAAATAGTAAGACCAAGGTAACTCATAAAACAAAGCATTTAGTTGGGACTTGCTGACAATTTTAGAGGATTAGTCCATTATCATCAAGGTGGAGAGCATGAGGGCACACAGGCAGACATGCTCTTGAAGGAGCTAAGAGTTCTACATCTAGATCAGGAAGCAGCAGGAAGAGAGCAACACTGGACCTGGCCTTGGCTTTGGAAACCTGAAAGCCTACCTTTAGTGACACATTCCAACTAGGCCACAATTCCTAATCCACTTCAAGTAATGCCACTCCCTGATGACTAGCGATTCAAATATATGAATGCTTATTCAAACTAGGACAACCCACTCCTTGACAACCACAGGCTTTTAGATATAATGAAAAAATGCATTCAGTCTAACTTCAAAAGTCTCTATAGTCTTTCACTGTCTCAAAACTTCTTCAAAGTCCAGTCTCTTCTGTAACTCATAGCGATCTCTTAAACATAACTTCCTATAAAATCAAAAATCAAAATCAAAAAACAGATCACATACTTCCAATATATAATGGCACAGGAGATACATTACCATTCCAAAAGGGAGTAAAGAAGACACTGTGAGAAAATACTGGATCAAAGCAAGAATGAAAACCAGCAGGGCAAACTCCAAATTCTGCATCCTCATATCTGATGTCAAAGCACTCTTCAGATCTCCAAATGCTTTCAGCATTGCTGAATGCAACATACTTTTCTGTCATGGTCTGGTTCCACTCCCTCTTAGCAGCTCTCTTTGGCAGGCACCCCAAGATTCTGGCATCTCCAACATCTTGGGGTCTCTAACACAATCCAGACTTCACCTTCACAAGTTCATGAAATGGCCTCTCTGGGCTTCCATGAAGGGACACCCCTGACATCCATTTGGCCTACGAAGTTTTCCTTAGTCATGGAGGGAGCTTCCACAAACCCCCCTTTTTTTTTTTGTATTCTTGAGTCTAATACCAGAACCACAAAGCCAATGCTACTTGCTGAGGCTGAAACTTGGTTCCATCATGCAAATATATTTTCATCTGCTTTCTGATATCAATAGTTTCCTTCACTGCTTAAACTTTTCTTTAATTCCTTTCTACATGTTGGAAGCTTGGCTGGGTAGGGTCTTGCCATGAGGTCGCCATTCTCTCTATTCCATTTAGCATCAGGCTTTTCTTCCAACCACACCCTATCCAATGTTTGACCACAGTGTACTTCCAACTCCACACATAGTAACTACCTGTTCACAAGATGGGCTGCCATCAACTGCCATGCATTTTTTCTCTCAGCAACTCAGTGTCTAGGCGCAGATATATATGACCATATTTCATGCATTTTATTAAGTTGAAATGGGCAAGACACAAACAAGAAAACTTTTATATCTTACACCTAACAGTCTTCATATGAGCAGCAAAAACAACCAAAAAATAGATGGTTCAAAAATATTAATACTAGAGTTGTATCTCTCATCTTAAGTGTATAAACTCCAAAGTCTAGATTTTATTCGTGTCTGTGTGTGTGTAATACACAAATGCACACACATACTCGCACAATGTATGTATGTACAAGTGTATGTACATATATATGTCACATATATGTGGGTGCCCATATAGGATAGAAGAAGGAAGACGATCAGCTGGAGTTGGAGTTATAGGCACTCATGAACCAACCAATGTGGCTGCTGAAAACGAAACACTTACTTCAGAAGAGCAGCAAGTGCTTTTGACAAGTGAGCTTTCTCTCCACCCCAATTTTACTAAATCTTCAAGTCCATGCTTTGGATTTCTTTTAACTTGTAAAGTATGCAAGTTATAGTTAGAGAGCAATTAATATGTTTTCTTAAAGACATTACCAACTTTTTCCACAGACATAAGGCCACATAGTTCCTGCATATCACCAGTAAAACCTCAGCCATGCACACAATTCCATTGACCTATGATTCAGAGACAACAGCATGGCTCTACAGTCCAAGAAAATGTATAAAATACTATTATAGTGGGGAAGGGAAGTGGATAGAACTCTTCTCAGTATCAAACAATAAGATCATAGACTAAAACATTAAGTACTAAAAAAGAAGTCTTGAAGTACTAGGAAGCTGACTCAGCAGTTTAGAATACATATTGCTCTTGTAGAGGACTAGAGTTTAGTTTCAGAACACATGTCAAAGGGCTCACAACCATCTATAATTCTAGTTCTAGAGGATCCACAGACACACACACACACACACACACACACAGAGAGAGAGAGAGAGAGAGAGAGAGAGAGAGAGAGAGAGAGAGAGAGAGAGAATAGAATAAATCTTTAAAGAGTAAAGCCTTGGCAGGCAGCTGGGGGTTATCTCTTGGACTGCGCTGACTAAAATGGGAAAGAAGATTTCAAGTCCTGGGACTTTTGTTCCATGGTCTATGGCCTGTGGGGGAAGCAGTATTGGCTCAAGTGGAATAACTAGACTTACATTATAGTCTTATGTGTATTTTGTTCGATTTTAGGCTTTGCTGTTGCTCTTAGTTGCATTGCAGTGTGTCTTAGTTTCTTTCCCATTGCTGTGATAAAACACCATGACTGAATACATTTCTTTTGACTTATGGTTTCACAGGGTTAGAGTTCATGACAGTGGAATAAAGGAATACCTAAGAGCTTACATACTGATCCACAAATGAGACAGACAACACTAAGAATTGCATGAATTTTTTTTTTGAAACTTTAAACCCCACCATCAGTGACACACCTCTTCCAAGGTCACACCTTAATCCTTCTCAAACAGTTCCACACAACTGGGGACCAACTATTTCAATATATGAGACTAATGAGGGTCATTTCCACTCAAACCACTACACAGAGGTTGAAGGTGTACATTGTTGCTTAAGACATAATATACTTTGGAAAAATGAGCTGGAGGACCCTAGCTGCATCTGACTTGAAAGCCTTCACCCTGAGGGCAAGCTTTCATAATACTGGAAGGTGCTAATTCCAAGAGATAGAAACAACAAATGCTCCTAAGTAGTTATGAACAACAAAGACAGTCATCATAGCAGAATAACAGCAGTAGTGGCACTTATATCTTGGAGGTAACAAGGAGCTCTCTGTTTAGAGTAAAGACCCCCTCAGCATAAAGAAATCCTGTCTGATACTGAAAACCGAGCCAACTACCCACTAGTGAGGTTATGGATCTTAGAGGAGATCTACTACTGCCACTTTATTAAACCAGCATAAATCTTAACTGCACTTTAAATATTTATTATTATACTTGACACATACAATGTAGCTCTCATTACTCGTCAAAGAAGCTTCTCTTTGCAACAGAGATGATCACAGAAGACCACAACAGGTCAAAATTAAAAAAAAAAAAAAACCACAGACACACAAGTGATTGTAGGATGTCTAACCCCAACTGACACATCTACAGCAGATTCCTTGCACTTAAGGATTAGGGGACACTGATGGAAATCAGGTGGGAAGACTGAAAGAGCCAAAGGACCAGAAAAGCTGCAGTGGGAATGTATCTCCTAAAAATGATCGAGAAGTTATACCCATGATACCTCAACAATGTGGCTGCCTAAACAAGGCCTGAATAAATACAATACCACTAGATGTGCTAATATTGAAAAGGATAATTTTATGGGGTTCCACCCACAGACAAAGAACTATGGGCAACTGAGGATGGCTGAGAGTGGAGAGTTAGCCTTTCTTAGAGATGAGCCCCCTACTTAGTCATCCAACACCAAGTGGCTGTCCCTGAAATTATATACATACAAGTAACACTAAACAAACTGAGCAGGTGGCATTTATATATTTAGGGGCATGTGTGTGAGGAGTGTAACAATAACAAAAAAAAAAAAATGGGGCCATGATTTCAAGAGGAAGTGGGGTGTGGGGCACTACATGGGAAGGACTAGGAGGAAAAAAGGAGAAAAATTATGTAATTTTATTTTAATTTAAAAGATAAAAAAATTTAAAAAGGATAAAAACCAAAACTTTGAAAGAAAGAAACAGAATGACCTAGTACACAAGGCTCTGCATCACACAAGGAAAATGGATGTCTCTAAAAGGCCATGTCCAACCTGGGCAACCCAGTCAGACAATAAATAGAGCCCCAACCAACAGGCCTGAAAGAGTACTTAGCATGATCTTTGTTGCCTAAATAAAACAATGGAATGCAGATTTATGACCAGTTATCAAGAAGCAATTTTCAGACTTATCAGGTTGTTCCCAGCAAGAGATACCTGGGAATTTTGAGTAACATGGAAGACAAGCTAGTGCTTCCTGGGTTAAAGTGACCTCACCACACTGCTGAGGGACATCACACAGCTGTATGTGCAATAAAACCACACAGTGCCCAAGAAAGAAACAACAACAAAGCAAAAGAATAGGGTGATTTTTAAAATTGTCCACCTTGCCTCTAGTTCTCCTTACTGAACTACTGGACATCTTTTAGCAGAACTAGAGCTGGGTGTGTATCTTCCCATTGGGCACTAAACCAGGGATGCGTAACATCAGATTAGGGATGGCAAACCAGAGCCAACTAGTTTTTTAGGTCATAAACTGGGGCAGGAAAGCCCAGACTCAGACCCAAGTCCATTTTACCTCCAAACACAGAGAATTTCATCTAATGAGGGCTGATAACTACCAACAACCAGGGTGGTCAGTACTACTCACAAATAAATGCGGCCTGTTTCACTGACTGGCTGTCCATTAGAGATACCCAACAAAAAAAGTAGCAGAAGTGAGTTCCTAGGATCATTCTTCCCTGCTAATCAGGAGCCATAGTAGAAAAACATGGTAAACAAACTCTTCTCTACTGTAAGGATGACTAAAGCACAGGACTGGTGAGCAGCTAAAACTAAGCCCCTGAGAGATGAGACAGGGTACTTGCAGGGGACTAGAGGGAGCCTCATTTCCACAGGGGTCCCCAGGCTACTTGGTGGTGACCCTCCTTTCCTCTTGCTATTCATTTCCTTGGCATTCTCTAAGGGAATTCAAGCTTAACTTCTAAGTGAGGCTGTCTACACAGACTAAGGATAGAGGAGAAAAAAAAATGTAACAATTGTGACAACGTACAAGCACTATGGAATCCGTGTGTTTATAAAAGACTGTTGGCTTCAGTCTCCCACAAGCTCTTGGCCTCCCCACCCACAGCAAAGGCTCAAAGCCTGCAACCGCTGCATGGGCCTACCATCACATGACTCCATCTCTCCTCTCTGCGCTCCACACACTCAGAGCCTCTTCTTCCCAGTTGCTGGGTGCTTCTCAGGTCACCACTATTCTGTTGGCTCAGACTCTGCATTCAAATGTCACTTCTCCTGGGTCACTCCTCAGCCATCCAATATAGAATAACAGTCCCCATGCCCCACTTTACTGATCTGAGTACTGGGAAGCTCATTATGTTTGTATAGAAACTGAATCATGTCTTACTTATATTTTTACTTTCATACCCAAGTTTCCTCAGTACTTGAGATGGTTCAAGATTTCCATTGTAAACAGCATGTCTTTATTGATTTTTACCATGTTTATCATCTGTCTCACTCACTGGACTTTCTGCCTTTTGACAGCGGAAGTTTATACTTTCTGCTTGCTGTCATCAGGGCTGTCAAACAGAAGACATACTTTACAAACGGCTAGAGCAGTTTTTTTTTTTTTTCCAACCAAGATATTCCTTTATTTCACAGAATTATTCTAGATGTCCAGGATATTTTTGGTTTTCAATATGAACTTTAGTGCTATCCTTGCAATGTCTGTAAAAAAATGAGATGAAGTTTTGATAGGTACTACATTACATCTGTAGAGGGCTTTTGGTTGGATGAAATTTTTTTTTTTTCTTTTTTTTATTGGAAATTTTATTTACATTTCAGATGTTTTCCCCTTACCCCTTTTTCTCCCCCTCCCTCCCAGGAACTCCCTATCCCTCCCCCCCCCTTTGCTTCTATGATGGTGTACCCCCACCTACCCTCCCCTGTACCTCACCTCCCACCCTCGAATACCACCCCCCCGATGTCCAGCCTTCATGGGACCAAGGATCTCTTCTCCCACTTATAAATAGCTCCCTTCAATTGTTAGGGAATTAAGAGCCCAAATGTATTCTACTAAGATGGATTAAGGTGTGTTCTAAGGTCTGAGCCACACCACAACTAGAAGCAGTTTTTTGTTTTTCAGTAAATAACACAATCCTGGGGTTTAAAGTTCGATCAAATACCTGCAACACACTCTCTTTCTCTCTCCACAGTCAAGCTGTAAGTATGACTGGAGGTGGAACATGGTCTATGTACCATCTCCAGTTCTAGCCACAGAGGACTAAACCACCAGAAAACAGGTGATATGAACTGATCCAGAAATGGAACTATTTAAAAAAGTGGCTAATCAGTGGGCATGGGGCGGGCAGTAGCAGAGAAAGAGAGAGAGACAGAGACAGGGGGTGGAATGAAGGAAGCAGAGAGGGGCAAGGTGGACAGCATGGAGTGCAGACAGCAGTCTGGCAGCTGTGTTCAGTCACTCATCAACCCTCATGAAACAGTTTGCTACATGCCAGAGCCATGCCTGACTACAGGAGACAAGAGTCAGCAAGTCCATGATGAGACTTTTGGGGCTCATCACCTAAATGCAAGAATGCAAATAAATTACTATAAAATGTGACCAAGAACCATTACTGACACAGAGTGCTGAGTATGAAGCCAGTGGGTGAGAGGTGCCATGGTCCTGAGGCTGCTTTATCAGAAGGCCCCAGTGGGGATGTGACGTAGGGCCACATGCTCCACTATGTTTATAGCGGCCTTATTTATAATAGCCAGAAGTTGGAAAGAACCCAGATGTCCTTCAACAGAAGAATGGATACAGAAAATGTGGTACATTTACACAATGGAGTACTACTCAGCCATTAAAAATAATGAGCTCATGAAATTCTTAGACAAATGGATGGAGCTAGAAAATATCATCCTGAGTGAGATGACCCAATCACAAAAGAACACACATGCACTCACTGATAAGTGGATATTAGCCCCAAAACACACAATACCTAAGATGCAACGCATAAACCTCATGAAACTCAAGAAGAAGGAGGAAGACCAAAGTGAGGGTGCTTTTGTCCTTTTTAGAACGAGTATCAAAAGATTCAACCAGAGCTCCCAGGATCTAAACCTCCAGCCTGAGAACAGACAGGGGCAAGCTGTCCTCTGAGAGGCTCTAACCAGCAGCTGACTCAGACAGATACAGACATCCAGAGCCAAACAGTGGATGGAGCTTGAGGACTCTTAAAGAAGAATAGGTGGAAGGATTTGGGCCCTAAGGAGATAGGAACTGCACAGGAAGATCAACAGAGTAAACGAACCTGAACCCTTGAGCTCTCAGAGACTGAAACACCAACCGTGGAGCATACTAGTCTACACAGATCTACCTCTATGGGTTAAGTTGAAATAGACAGTGAAAGGAGAGTGGCTAAGTAGACAGAGCCAGCTTTGGGGAAAGAAATAGTCACTGTCTCTGTAGAGCCCAAAGGACTTTCACAATAAACCATTGTCTGTTTTGACTCCTCAGAAAGGTTCTGTCAACTGGCCAAGAGCTCTAGCACAGGTAACTGCTAAACCAGTAAGAGAATGCACAGCTCCTCAAAAGAAAATAAAATCCTTATTTTTTGCCCAACAGAGATCCCTGCAAAAGCAAGCACACAAAACCCTAGAACATATGTTTCAAAAGCTTCATGAAGCATAGGTCATTTAATCTGTACAGTACTTGCTCAACTTTATGAGTTGTCAGATAAATACCAATTATAGCCCAGAAGACTTGATATCTATTGCTAATCATTTTTCATAACACATAATGCTAAAAATGAACACATTAAGATACTATACTTTCAAATCTCTGGTAAAAGTACTTAAAGAGTAAAACAGTGGTTAATGCACAGGAAGAAAACAAAAGTCCTGTGGTAGGAAGTATCCTTAGGAGGGGTCCTATTAAGAAAAGGTATGCATGTAAAAGACAGCCCCTGACACAAAGGCTACAGAAACTGAAGGGTAGAAAAGAAGTAACAGACTATCCAAATTAAGGAGATGGTTCAGCAAATCATGGGTCATCACATTAATACAAACTGCAAAGCCAGTTTACCAATGGGCTGCACACCCACCAAGAATGATTACAGCATCACAGTGTCATCATAACTATATAATCATAGTCACATAAGCTTTACCTATGATCAAACACAAATATCAACTAGGAGTCACTCCCAATGACAGAACTGTGCAACCTATATGAAGGTTGTTCCTTGTGGTTTAAAGCCATCTATGCTCTGGTGTAAAAAATCCCAGGTCATCAGCATCATCCCCAGTAGGTTAGGATGATCTCTCTCCCACCCAAGGACCAGAGGCAGCTCTGGCACTGAGGAACAAAAATGGAGCCAATAGCACCTGATGTTGAAGATTCAGAAGAGTTCTTGTCTCTCTGAACCCAGACTGACTGATTCCTGATTTGGTACTTGGTCAGGCTAAATGTCTTGAGTCCTTATTCCCAAGAGAAGAGACCCAATTTATGTTTAACCTCAGCTATTGCCCTCTGAACCAAGATTTAACTTTTATAAACAATCAGAAACCTTCTGATCCATGTCCTTTCTAGAAGAAATGTGATTGAAAGTGGAGACAGCCCTCCTTTGGGGGGACTGGACCACAGAAAGCCCTCAAGTACTGCAGTACCGGCCTCTTGAAGGACAGTGGCAACAAAGCCTTTCAACTACGAACTGCAGTATTTACCATCTCATTACTTAGGAAATTTTCTGTCATTGAGTTAAAAAGCCAAAAGCATGACAACCTCGATGAATCCCAGAAATGACTACACCACATATACTATATAAACCCAATAATAGAGACCTCACATGTGCAAATGTCAAAGACGGTGTGAGAAATCAGAAGCAATTGCCTTAGAACAGGGAGACTTTGCAAGGTCTGTAAACTCTGTTCCTTGTCCTCGGCTATCATAACCTCTTCTATTTCTTCCACTAATAGGAGCTCCTGGCTCATTCTTTGAATATGGGCAGATGTCCACTGATGGATTCTGACCTACTAGTCACATCCGGGGTGCCAGATACTTTCTAAATTCAACTGCAGCCAGACAGTGGGAGAAGTGGAATCCAGTGATCCTTCCTCAGCTCCACCCTTGTTCAGGTCCTAGCTGGGGACAGTAACTTGGCCTACTCTATACTGATGAGACAGGGAAAGATTTGCAGTAGGGGAAGATGGACTGTGGTCACCCAGTGCCACAGCCCAACTTAGATAAAAGGCCCAGCAGACATCTAGGAGTTGCTGCCCATGCAGTGCTGTTATGGAAGAAGAGCAGGTACACAGGTGGTTATGGGAGCCAGCAGAGCATCACCTCCAGGCTAGAGCAGGAAGTTATACTGAAGTAGATGCTGAAGCATAGAAACATGCTTGCCCACAGGGAGGCGAACTCTGAGCCCTAAGCCTGCTCTAATGCACATACAAGGTCACCATAAAGAACAACTGTTATCTTGCCTTTACCCACACCTGCACCTGCTTCATCAGCTGCTCGGCTACTTTAAACAGAGTTTTATATAAAAGTAATACAATGACCAAAGAACCTTAAGCCACTGCATTTGGATTCTGGCATTTGGACTACATCTGAACAGAAAGCCACAGCAATGGAAGATGCCTGCAGATTGAAGGCAACTTGCTTGCAATGTCTGTTAAGTAAACAGCACTGTCAAATCAAACTTTACATGTACCTTAGAACTGAAGAGATACTGAAGTTCTCAGAGAAAGAATTTCCATAAGCCTAAACTGTTATTAGCAAAAATATCTACAGGGATAAAGTATAAATGTCTCATGAGTGTTTATCTAGTCTTACTGAAAAAGGTGATTTTTGCATAAGTAAATTCTTACCAATTTTTGGAAAAGTTAGTTTTATATTTTTTTTTTCAGAAAAGTAGTGTTTACCCTTTTTCTACAGTGATACTCTGATATTCTCTATGCCCTGAGAAGAGAATGCCCAAGAGAAGGTGGATTTGGTTTCCTCTTGGTGATTCAGCTACAAGTACCCACTGTTGACAAGCACTGTGCTTTTGAGAACCCTGCCATGTAGAGGAGCAGGTACAAGGTCTAAATACTTGGTGTGAGCCCACTTCCCCAGGATAGCAGCCTAATAATGCCCCATACCTGCCACAAAGGCAGAACGTTCCCAAATATGAAACCAACACATTACTTCATACAGAGAAAAAGGAAGTCTGCAGATATGACCAAGCTCCAGCTGAGCCTATCTTGGAATATGTGGAGGCTTTAATGGCATCTGAAGAAGGAGGCATGAGGATCAGAGACAAAAACAGATGTGAGGAAGCAGAGACAGACTGAAGGACACTACACTGATGGCTCTCAAAATGTAGGAAGGAGCTTCCAAATCAAAGGACTCACAGTCTGTGCACTTCACGGGAAGGAACTGTACTCTGCCCAAGAGTTTCACGAAGGAGTGCAGCTGTGCTGACACCAGGGTTATAGACTTTGGGCCTCCAGAGGCATGATGTCATGAGCCCACCACTGCCCAAAGCCACTAAACCTCTGGCAATTTGTTACAGCAGCAGAGGAAATAAACCTGGTTACAAATCTGCTAAGGAAGTGGTATAGCAGGAAGTGTTGGGGAATTTGTCCAAGATGTTCATTTCTATTCTTCCTAAGATAAAGGCTAAAGACATGCACACATATAAAGTAGGGTGGTTACTTGCATGAACCTGGGCAATTATGGACAGCCATACCACAGAAGTTCTCCCTGAAATGGCTAAACATCCTCAGGGATGGGTATGGCTTAATATACTTTATAAAACTCATATGTTCTCACCCCTTTTACCACAGAATGTTGGTGGGACCAGTCTTGTAGGGGTTTCCTATATGTAATCATGGCTATTGCTTCAAAACACCAGTAGCTGTGTCATGCCAGAGGATGGAATTCTACATGACCTTTACCTGTCCTGCCTTCTTGCTTCTAGTAGGCCAGCCACACAAAGGTCACCACCTACAGTGAGGAGAGCATCCTGCAAGGAGCATCCCCAGCTCTTTGCTGCTAGAGTTTTGCAGAGCTACAGCTCATAGTTAGAGCATCAGCAGTAATTTGTGCAATGGCAAACCAGAACAGAAATAGCTGCAGCAACAAAAATACAGCATAAGATGTCTCTGTCGTTTAAAAAGCTGAATTTCAAGCAACTGCAGACTGAGTCTGCTGATGACGCTCTATAATTAGTGAATCAGTTTTTATACAAAGAGGAAGGGACCAACATGGGGCAATAGTGCAGAACCAAAGAAAAGGAGAGGAAGGAGTAGGGCACTAGGCCTCTACTGGAGTGGCAGACATTGTGCCAGGCAGGCACCCATATGCACAAAAACCCTACTTCATTTAATTTGAGACCTCAATCTACACATCAAGCTAACTGTCAAGTAAGCTCACAGGCATATGTTGTGAGATAGCCTCAATTATTTTTCACAGATCTTGTATGTAGTTCAGATAAATCTGAGAAAAAAAAAAAAAAGAGCTTCATATAGACCAAAGAGAGTGCACATATACAGTGATCCTCTGGCCCTTGGCATCAGCTCACTTTCTCCCCACACCACTTAGGCAGCAGCCCACAAAGACACATAGGAAACTGCAGTATCTAACACCTGCCCCATGCCCACATTTCCTGTCAGCCTTTTTTCTAGGGGAGAACAGAAAGGATGGATGAGATCAGGACACTGCCCTACATGCAGTCTGTTTTATGAGGGTGCATGTTCTTCTTATGTCCTTCTTGAATATGACAGTTCTGAGTAGTTCAAGCCATGGATGTACTTTAAACCCAGAGTAATCGTACTTTCTCTTAGAGGACACCTGGAAATATTCCAACTAATGAGCAGTTACAAGAGTTCTTATTATGAAGGTGAAGGGAGGAAGTTACTTTCTGAACTCAGCTTATTTCCAAATCCAAGTCAGCTTGTCTAATTATTACACAAGGGCTTGAAGTCTGAAAAAACACCTCTTAATAAATATTACCAGAAAAGTTCTTCTTGAGTAGATACAACAATGTTGAACTAAAGGAAGTAAAGACTCCAAGGAATCAGCACAGAACCTCAAAGAACCACGTGTTTCATGATGAAAGGATTCACACTTGATTATATAATAGAAAAGCACCATGGGACCCATCCTTCCTCATCACTATAGATACAATGAATAAGTTTCACATCATGTAATAATCCTTTAAAATATATATATTATACATCATGTATATAATCCTTATATATAAGTATAAACTCTAGTTTCTACATCATGTATATCTCTGTATAAGGTCGAAGTGTGTGGTCTCATGGTTTCCCCCTAAATTCTTGTATACCATTGACTGATCAGGCCCCTAACAGATCAATTTCCTACTGACAGGGAGACCTTTGTAAGTAAAATCCTTGCTCAGATGGGCCTATCCTTTCTGAGTTACAGTAATGAGTTCCTGTGGGAAAGAGAAATGCACCACATAGGGATATATCACTTTAAATAAGCCAATAAGTGTGAAAAATTAGATTCACAAGCAGGTAGAAGAGAGGGCGATGAGTCACTATCTTCTTACTTCATTAAGAGGTGTCCAGGAAGATCCATTGAATAGTGACTTCCTTGACTGTGTTTTAAAATACCTAATTCACAAACACTCGATTTACCACAAGTATCTGAGATGAAATGGTAAGGAAATACCTGAAATTTTTTAAGTGGGGCAATAGCCCAGCCTCTCTATATGAAGAGTTTTAGATTTTGTTTTTCATTTCTGCACAGACAGAAATTTACTGGAACACAGGTGCTGTTCTGGGATTGCATATACAAGACAAATGCATCATGTCCCATGCCTGCTTGCTGAGCTAACGACCTAGAAGAAGACACAGAAAACCCATAAACAAGAGAACAACGCTATAGGACACTGGGAGGAAAGGGCAAGAGGTTGCTGCCAGGAGAGCTCCTCCAAAGCAGAGGCAACAACCAAATAGACACCTGAGAAGACTGCTAGGGAGAGGAGCATGAGACACAGACAAGTCTGGACAGCTGGTGAGACTTCAGACACATGGTACCCAAGAAAGACACACTCAGAAATGGTCTTCAGGAAAGACCCAAATCTCTGTTGGGAAGAGGGAGTGTTCCATAATGGGGATAAGGAGACCTACCTATGAGTCCGGCAGATAACATCAGGCAGGGTTAGAAGAAATGAGGGCAGAGAGGAGGTAGGTGAGCTACACTGACCACACAACCCCTCAAAGAACTTGAGGATTGACCAGGAGGCAGAAGTTTAAGGAAGCCTGGTCTACAGAGTGTATCTCATGACATCAAGGGCTACACAGAGAAACTCTGTTTCAGAAGACAAATGGAAAGGAAAGGGGGAAGGGGAAGGGGGAGGAAGGGGGAGGAAGGGGGAGGAAGGGGGAGGAAGGGGGAGGAAGGGGAGGAAGGGGGAGGAAGGAAGGGGGAAGAAAGGGGAGGAGGGAAGGGGGGAAAGGGGGAAGGGGAAGGGAAGGGGAAGGGGGAAGAAGGGGGAGGGGGAAGGGGGAAGGGGAAGGGGAAGAAGGGGAAGGGAAGGGGAAGGAGAAGGAAAGGAGAGGAGAGGAGAAGGAAAGGGCATAGCTATATTGGAGATAGGGCTGTGGACCCAGAAGGACATCTCTGGCCTCTGATGCAATAGGGCTCCTGTCTGCTGTCAGGAGAACAGACTTCAGTGTAAAGGGCAGAAGTGGATCAGCAGCAAGGAGGCCACTGCATTCCCTGAAAAACAGAGATGACAAGGACAATTTCTCTCCCTGGGCTCATGCTCACCACTATATTAACTATGTTCTTTCATCAGTTCTGAGATACATATTTTTCGCATGTTACCTGTGAAATTGAAATGTGTCTAAAAGCCAGAATGCCACCCAACAGCGTTTAGCAGTGGTTACAGAGCACGTAGTGTACGCAGGTATAAATTCTGTCCTACCGCTCACGTCATCTCAGTTATGTAACATGTGTTTTGCGTATGTGTTTGCAGTTTGATTAGCTTTCCACAATGCCTTCCAAACTATTCTGCCTGAGGCAGTAGAGTTGTAGTTCAACAGCAGAGTGCTTGCTCATTCCCCAGCACCACCGAAACGCTTCTGTTTGAGTGATCATACACGGTATTGGGATTTAGTAGGGTATTTTCAAACAAAGCTTGGGTTTTTTATGGTTGATCTAAAGAAGAGTCACCAAAACTACTTTAAATAAAAGTCTGCGTTGTAACTGGTTATGGTACCCACCATGATCAAAGACAGAACTATAGGGCATAAGTATGACCAAAGTACACTTTCACCTCTGAGGGAGGAACACTGATGCTGTATCTTCCCATAAAGTAACAACCTACATAAGGGTTTCAGCACACCAGACAGAGGTGAGTTACAGCAGGCTTGTGGCCTGTGAACAAAAGTAAGGACCACCATGACCTGAATGGTTCAGCTGAGACTGGAATTCTCAAAGCCCTCAGAAAGAATGTCAGAATTTCAGGGTGATGAGGCCAATAGGCACTTTTCCGGAGCCCAGAGACATCAGAAACTAAACTAGCAGAGCAGAGGTGACAGACTGGGGGAGTGTCTGGAGAGGGAGTTGGCATCTTCAGAACAACTGAAGGTATGGGCATAGAGCTAGGTGAAAGGTCGAGGATGCTATCTTCTTGTCAGACCCAAGCAGAGGAGCTGGGTTTAGACAGAAGCACATTTTAGAAAATCATCAAACTTGTTCCCGCTCTTTCCTTTTATATACGCCTGATGAAACAAATATGCTATATTTAAAAAAATGAACAGAGGCAAGACAGGACAGTGTTGTAGACAAAAACGTGTACTGTGAGCTATGAAGTAGAGGGGTAATTCTAGATCATGTGGAAGACTACGTGACAGCTTGCTAATGGATCTTTTCTGAGTGAGAATAAGGCTGTCCAAACTGTCCTGGTTTCTCACCAGAGCAGCTGAAAATGGGTAGTCATTCACTAAAGTTGGCTAGCAGTGTAAGGCCCATACCAACTCCATGCTGCTTCCTGTTTTTATGTATCTGCCTGTTTTTCTACGTTTTCAATTATTTTTTGTAAGAACAAGAACAGAAACTGAAACATGGCAGAATCTAATGGGAACACAAAACTTAAAACATTTACTATCTCATTACACCATTTGGCTCTCTCCATGGCTGACAGGAAAGAGCGTGTAGGGAGGAAGAGCAGAAGCTGGTGTTGATTAGTGGAATGTGGTGGGCATCTAAAAGAGTCAGTCATCTAGCCATCCACAAGCACACATGCAATGGGCAGTTAAGCAAGGATGGGGCCTGGGTAGTAGAGTGGGACATCCCTGCATGGAAAGCCTCCACATAAACAACACTGAAACTCCCAGGAAGAAGCTCAGAAAACATGCAGTTTGGTGGCCTCATGAGAGCATGAAAAGTCCTCCACAACGGAGTGTAACTAGTCCCAGTTCAATGACATGGAAACAGAGAAGTCACCTGTTCTAGTAACCCTGCAGTGAACTGGCAGACAACATTCAACCCGGACTCTCAGCTCTACCTACTCTGTGTGGCTTCTCAAGCAAAGAACTTAATTCTTCCTCATAAGAGAGCACGCTGTAGAGCAAATGGTCACTGTAGACTTTCAAGCAGTGTTTACGGCTAGATATTAAGTCCCTCTATGGTAAAATAGTGAGAGTCCATTAGGTCACCAGGGCATGAGTAAGGAGCACAGGTGCTAGTCAGGTCAGACCTCACTGCAGGCTGGTCACAAGGCTCGTGGGGGTGAGCCAGGGATGCAACCAAGGATGCTTTCATGACTAACAGCCCATGAACAAAGAGATAATAATCGAGTGAGACTCCAGAAGTCTCATTACAAAATCAAAACCAAATGGAATAATATATGATAAAATTACATTAATTAAAACAGTATCTTTTAAAGCAATGACCTAAAACAAAACCCATCAGGACAACCCAAAATCTCAGAATGAAACACAGCATCTTGGGGAATTCTGGCCCAGCAAACATAGATGGAAAGGATTGATTTCTCCTAAATACTCTGAGTCAGTAGACAGCTGTGTGAAAATGAAGACTCCCACCATGCTGCATACACTAAAAACAAATGATAAGAACCTAAAATTTCATAAATGTTATAAAACTTAAGGCAAAAGAGTTTGTTCTGAAACAAGAGAGGTTTCTTTTACCACAGAGAACTCAGAGGGGGTAAACACATAAAGGAAAATATTGATAAATGTAAATGAGCAAAGCTCTTTAACTTCTGTCTGTAAAAAGAGACCATAAAGTATAAAAGCAAATGAGCACCTGGGGGAAGATTGATAGGACCCTGCAATGCACTGAGGCCCACAGAGCTCTATGAAACCAACGAGACACAACAGTAGCATTGCAAACATCAGTGAGGGAAATAAAATCTTTTCCAAGTCTGTATCTTACATATGGCATCCGAGGGAGAAATTTAAAGCTTTTTAAATAAAATAAAACAGGATTTAAGAGCATGTGGTCTGAAGAGAGCACAGCAGATAATTACTGGAGCTAGGATGGCTGGGGAGGCTGAGTTCTCTGCTTAGCAGCCAGCCCTCAAAAACAGGCACCCAAGGCAAGTGTCAATGGGAAACACAGAAGACAGGAACAGTGGCCTGGGGGCAAAGAACCAAGCCTCAGGCACAACACATTCCACAAACAGCTGATCTTCCCAGCTCTTGCTGCCTAGAATCATTGAGCACCACAGCTAAGAGACCAGGAAAATGTTAAGGCCTGGTTTCTTCATTTTTCAGAGTAACAACATTTCCCAAAATGCTGGGAAAAAAATAAATGAAGAAAAACTGTGAATTTCAATAGCTTTGCTGGGAAAGACTCCTCGTCATCTGCTAGGCTATTCCCTTGCTATTTTTAACCATACTCCTCGCACGGGTCCCTTCCTCCGTGTACAAATCCAGGGTCTGTCTGAGTCGACGGCTTTACATGGCCTTGACCCAGATTTCAGAGTCAACTTAAGACCACTGTACCCTTTGGAAGTCTCCATCAATATCTTCCTAATGCTGTTACCAAAACTCAGGAGATAAAGAAACTGCCAGGCTCTGGGGCTTGATGGCATTCATGAATGCAGGCTTCAGGGAGAAACAGGCTACCACTGATGGCATTCATGAATGCAGGCTTCAGGGAGAACAGGCTACCACGGGAAGGAACAGAGCACCTGAAAACAGACTCAGGTAATGCAAATCCGCAAGACCATTGTTTGAGAAGGTGAAACCTTCCTAAGTAGCTACATGACACTAACGCTTTCCTTATCACTATGTGGTGGCCTGTGTTACTTGGTTTATCTCTTTGTCTGTTTAGTGATTGAACCTAAAGTCTCATCCATACGAGGCAAGTACTCTACCCCTGAGCACATCCAACCCTGCACATTTTTCATCTTGATTATGGATGTTTTTCTTTTTTAAGAAAGTACTGTTCAATACGCATGTCTGTGGCCTTGGTTCAATATGCCCCAAGTCCCCGACTCTAGCTCCAATGAGTCATAACCAAGCACTCAGCCTTTCCCACTACGCCCCTCAAGCTCAGTCTGGTTCTTGCCGAGGAACCAGCTAGCACACACCAGCAGGACTTACTCTCAGGACATACGCCCGAGCCCACAGAAGCTGGATATGTCAGGCACATCATCTCCTAAGCTCCTGAATGAAATCACCATGGAACTTACTTTAATCTGTTCAGTAAACCCTAATTCTTATATCTAATTATGCTTCAATAACAATATATTAAGAAATTTTTAAAAAAATAAAAATTAAAAAAAAAAAAAAAAGAAATTTTATTAGCCTTGTGTAGTAGAAGTTGGGCACCAATTTGTAGTAGATAAATTATTTAAGCCGCCAAATTTGCCGCCGTAAATCTCCTGCCCGAAGGAGACCAGTAAAGGAAAACACACCTCAATAATTATGATATAAATTGCACACCTGGATTGGGCAGAATTACCACTACACTACTCTAATCCCCGGCTATGAGATCCCTTATAACTTGCAGTTTTATCCAGGCGCATGGTTGTCCAGCTCCTCGTGGGCTTCCTTCTACTTCCTTCTGCTTCCACTTCCTCCTGCTTCTCCCTCTGCTTCTCTTTCTGCATCTCCCGATGACTCCCTTCTCTTCTGCCTCTGGCTTCTATTTCTACCTCCTTTTATATTGAATTCCTCTCACTCTCTCCTCCCCTAAGCCTTTTTCTCCGCCTCCCCTTCTACTGCCCAATCTCTGGCTCTAGTCTTTATTTTAAGGTTTTAATTGGACAGAAGGTTTACAAGATGTCCTCTGTGTACAGATTCAATCATCCTCTGCAGCCCCTCCAGAAGGGTGGAACTAGGATCAAAATACAAGGCTGGGGCTATCCACAACAGCCTTGTAACATGGACTATTCACAAGTACCTCCCACCAATGGGGGTTTTAAATTAAATCAAAACTTTGTAAGACCTTGTAGAGTTTGGTTGCCTGTGTTTCTCAATGTCTTTCCCTCCGTGAAGCCCATACCAGAAGGTGTTATGGATGTTCTGTGCCTATCCATTAGAACTCTGACCCTTGACCACAGGCTTCTGAGGTACCCATATCCAGACACTTACCTTCAAATGCATACCTGCTCTTGTGTTATCTCACCTAGATGATGACCTCTTGAAACAGGAACTGATCCTTATGGCCTTGTTGTGCCTAGAACCACCTTCATGGCTCACACACACAGGATTTCAGACTGTTTATATTTTAGGCTAAGCCCTAAAGTAAGAACCCTGAGGTAGTTTTGATGTAAAAACATCAACTCAAAAAATCAGCCCAGGTGCCACCACAGTTGTCCTTACAATCTAAAAGGTGAGATGGATAGAAACTTTCAGAACCAAACATCAACAGCTTACTTCCTCCAGCAGTCTACCTCTCCCTGCTTACAGCACATGCTCACATATCCCAAAAGGGTTTACGCAGAGCATGTTGAAGGGAGGCACTGCTTAGCCTGGTCAGAGGTTGGAGAGACAGAGGATAGGACCGTGTGCTCTTTCAGAATGTACATCCTACAAAGCATAGTGCTTTCCTGCTACACAGGTTTGGACAATCTCTATTAGCCTTGGCATACCAGCTTCCAGCTATACATTTACAGGACACTGGGGCTTAGGAACTCACCATCAGACGTGTGAAGGAGCTTATGACTTTTCAATGTCCCTTTGGATTTGAATTTCTTGCCACACATGTCACAGAGGTGGGTCTTCTCAGTGCTGTGACGATTCATATGAGCTTTGAGGTTGCTCTTGCTACGAGTTGCATACTCACACAAAGAACATTTGAAGGGCTTCACACCTACCAAGGAGAAATGTATAGCTGTGCATTTACATGTGTCTGTGCACACATGGGTGGGAATCCAGATGAACAGTTCACACCACATAAAACATCCATCTGAACAAAGCAATGCACGTGTTTACTCCCAACATGTCCCACACTTCCCATATCTGGCCTATGTCATGTGGTTTCACCCTACAGAAATCCTGCAGAGTGAATCAAGGTCCCCAAGCCTGTGCTTTCGGACCTTTCTAGTTGCCTGTCAACATTCTACAATCCCCCCAGCTCCCTCCTGCTGAAATGCTCTTACATATCACAGTGAGTCGATCACCTCTGGCCTTCCTACAGTCTGGTAACTCCCTGAAGACAGACACCCTGCTCAACTTACAAAGCAGTCATTAAATCCAACTGAACTGAGCTAAACTAAATAAAATTAGAGGCCACATCATTCTTTGCAAAAAATCAATGGGATCAGGCGCTCAGCTCAGGGTCAAGTCTAGAAGAATATTCCCATTCACAACATAAATGGATGTTCTGCATGCCGATGACTCACACCGCACTATTCCCAAGCTTGTGACTACTCTGCTTGTCTTGCTTTCACCCATCCAGCAGTGTGAGAGCAGCTATCATGGTTCATCTCAAATGCATTTCTTGACCTCTCTGAACTGTTAGAATCTCTGAGCACCTGTCTGCCATGTGAAGTTCCTCACGTGTGATCAACACCTAAGACTGTGGACAGTCTCCAGGACTTATCTTTATGTAGCCCCTTCTTGTTAGTCTTCATGCTTATCTCTTATATTTTCCTACTGTTGCTCTTGTCCCATGTTTTTTGGGAGTGAGCTGGAAGAAAGAATACTTACGGTGCAATGCAATGATTAGCTCCAAAGACTCCCGAATACAGTAATGCAGGTAAGTAGGCTTTTATTTATCCTTTATAATTCCATCATTATAGAGAAATTCATAGACAAGTGAAAAAGACCAGGCCATGACACTCCAACATAAAACTGCAGCCTTTCATTTTCTAAATCTTTATCAGAATTCAGGTATTCAAAATAAGAGATTTCTTCTAAAAGCTCAATATGGAAGGTTAACCCCCCGTCTCCTGTGAAAGGATAATGTTGGCTATACATTAAGCCTGGACACTCACTGAGTTCTTCTGAGGAATGTAGGAGACCATCTCACTGATGCCAGCAGCAAATCTCAACGCAGTTTATAGTTCTGTTTCATAGGGAAGTGACTGGAAGATGGAATGTTTGTCCCATCCTTCACCACATACATGGTGAGGTAAGAATGCAGCATGCCCTCCCACTCTAGACCTCTGTCTGCCATGCAAGCATTATCACCCAGGGGAACAGATTTACAACCCTCAGGCTCCCATCTCCCTGGACTTCTATCAGTGTCAGGTCCTTGGTTCTGTCTCTGACCACTCCCAGATGATTCCCATGAGCACCATTCCAAACCAATCTCCACACAAAGGCTTCTGCCTCCTTTTCTACTGAGAAAACTCCTAGCAGTGAACTCCTCTAATGTCCGCAAAAATAACACATGGGTGCTCATCTCACCACCACTGGCGACTCGTCTTTTCTTGCCTCCACATGGGATGTATCGCTTTCTCTTAATGCGAGTCAGTAAAGATGTAAAGAGCAAGGCTTTAGAATCATGCAGCTTGGGTCCAATTCCCAGTTTCCACTACTTGTTGGCTGTGTAACATGAGCGTTTCTTACCTATCTGTGCCTCGTATTCCTAACTGGTATACTAACCTGGCTTTCAAGTCTCTGAATGCACTAACTAGGGTGCAAGCCAAAAGTACACTGCCTGGACCCACAGTGCTTAGTAAGTGCTGGCGAACAAGAAAGCACCGTACAGTCTCTGCATTGCATCACAGTTCCGCTGCCTTCTCCCTTCACTAACGTGGGAGTCTCTCTTCCCACCAGCTCCTCCCTGGGCCCTGCCACGATAGTATATTATACAAAATACTTGGTCATTCCTCTCCCTCTGACCTTATGGTCCTGCCTATAGTGGTCAGGCTCCTGACCAGCTAGAAGGAAGTAGTACACAGGAGTAGCAGGGCACTTTGCTGCTTGTACCTTCCTCGTGCCCAGTAGGGCAACATTCTCCTCTAGTGGCAAAGAATGAGGTCGATGTCAGAAGACTCTTGGCTTCCAACTTGTGAGAATCTTGGCAAGTGGCTGTTCCTGGTCAAGACCCCCCCCTGTCACCCCCTCACCTCACCCCACCCACCCCCGGAGCACAGCAGCCCCTATGCTGCTCTGGACTGCTACATTTCTCCTCAAGCCTTCCACTTTCTAGTCCTCTCTCCACACTATAAACAGTGATGTTCCACACTGCCAAAATGTCAAGCCTCTCGCTGCCCTCTTTACTGCCCATCCTTCATAGTTCCATTGTGCTTCACTGCCAGTTACAGAGCATAGGAGTGGGCACTGCAGCTGCCCAGAGAACATACGGGCTCTCCTGTTCTCAGGACACTAGTTAACCAGTAAGCAAATGCGGTTATAGCAGAGCTTGAAGGTGGGGAACACCTCTATTAACCATGACTGCAACTACAAGTTAAATTCATGGACTTAATCTCTGATCTCCATTTGCTGGGAGTTATATATCTACGGTGATAATAAAAATCGCAACAGCGGAGCATGGGAAGGTAAATTTCCTCCTTGTGTACTCTCAAAATAATACACAAAGCACAAAATTAAGTAGATGTTCCAGATGGGAAGACAACTCACCCTCATGAGCCCAGATGTGCCTCTGAAGATCTGAGCCATTCTTCATGAAATAGAAATCACAATACGGACACTTCATGGCTCGCTTTCCAATTAGCCCTTTGAGCTGGACTCTTCTCCCAAGAACCTCAGAAATGGTATTCATGGAGACCTCTGTCAGAAAAGCAGAGTGGTAATCAGAGAGGACAAGACATTTTGCTCTTCAGGTGACAGGTAAATAAACTTCAGTGGAGCACCTGCATACCTAAGAAATGTCCACCAGGTGCCTCCTTGGTGTCATGAGACAGCAGTTTTACTGAAAAAGCTAAACTTGAATCTGATCAAGCCGTGATCTAAGAACTTGTTAACCTACAATTATGAAGAACGGAGAAAACATGCAAAGCAATGACCAGACAAATGTGATGCATGGGCTTTTCATAGGAAAATGAACCAGTGTCTCCCAGAAGTCACTGGTGTGGAAAACAGACAGCAGATTAAAGACTCTACAGACTACAAAGAATGTAAGTAACATAATCACTAAAATACTGCAGCTTGATTCAAACTGAACAAAAAAGTCTTAAATCAATTCGGGATATTTTAAATGGCCAAACATAATATCCTAGGATGCAGTAAAAATCATGGTTAGCACTGCTTTTTATAGGTCACAGAGAGGTCATTATTTATTGGAATAAGTCTTTCATAGGAAAATTAAATAAGATAAATTTTAGAATATTCTAGAAAAATGTTCATGGGTGGATACATGCAAAGATCTTGGAAAATGTAGAAAAAGCATGTGGAAGCTGACGTTTGGACACACGGGATTCCTTGTATAATTCTGTATTCATGATCAAAGGTCGGTGCTCTTAAATGCTGTTGTCAGCTTACACTGGAGTTACATAGAACAAATGACATAAGCCATGCGTTCCCACACTGACAAAGGTTCAAGGCTCTGTGTGTCCCCAGCTAAAACTGTCAGAGCCCTTTGCTCTTCACAGAGAAGTCACTCTCTTCTACCAAGGGCACATATAGATTTGTAAACAAGAAGAGACAGGGATCAAAATGCAGGTGTATTTTGCTTGCTACTTACTTAAGTAACACAGAGCACCCAGTTCCACTCTGCCTACTCTACTCAATATGACAATGGAGTGTGACAATAAGGTCCACCTCAAAGATCACATGGTGGTAAAACTGACATCGCCTGAAGGGTCGGTGGTCAGCATAGCTACCACAGAACAGGGTGGAGCAAGGCCAACACAGGGCTTCCCCAAGGCAGGAACATCTCAAATACTAATTCATTCAATCCTTCTCTTCATTCTAAGCTCTACCACTTACTATAGTATTATGTTTTAAAATAACATAAGTATTTAAAAATAATCTTCTTTTTAAATTCATAACCTTACCTGGATGATTAGTCTTGATATGTGACTTTATCAATCGGTCTTCTGAAAAAGATTTTTCACATACAGGACAAGAATAACTCCTTTTGTCCTTAATAGAAAAAGAAAAAAAAAAACAAATTAACTATCTTAAGTCTAGGTTCTATAGAAAAATAACTTTTATCGTTACTATCATCATAGCCAAACACAATCATCACACCACCACTACCAACATACACCATTACCACTATCAGCAAACACCACACCACCACTACCACCATCATCACCATATCAAACACCATCACCAAAACCACCAACATCATCAGGGACACCAACACTGCGACCATCGTCAACACAGTTTCCTCCACTATTGACACTGCCAACACAACCGTCACCATGGACATTATCGCAATCATCATCAATGCTAATTGCGCTTCAACAACCAGAAACAAAAGTTTCATCACAACCAGACATCTAGCACATCCTTCTAACCACGTATTATACAGCCACCTAGCCCTACACAGCCTGCAGAAGATTTTGATGAGAGAACTCTAAGGAGATAGACAGGACAGTCAAGATGCTCTCCACACATTACAGGGCTGCTCAATGACCCATCAGTAAGTATATGATGTCCTCAGCACTCAAAACATTGCTCGTACTGAGCTTACATATATGACTGAGATTCGCTCAAGTACCAGTTCAAAAAAAATTTATAATTCATGTTTACATTATAGATTCAGAGAAGGAGGCCTAGAGAGATAAACACAGACCAAGCCAGTTAACATTGTAGCAAGAAGAGAAGGGAGAATGAAGGCAGGTAGTCCTGCCCCTAAGTGATGAGCTATTTAAAGGTGACGGCTTCGTTAGGAGACATCGAGGAAATCTCGGAGGGGTTAGAGAGAGGAGTCTGAGGTGAGTAAGATCAAAATATATAATAAAATATAAAGCTTTCTACTATGAAACACACACACATGTAAGATCTTGCCATGAGCTGTCTTGCCAGCCAGTGCCACTGACTTCCCGTGACAACATGGCCTTGGGGTTTCTCAATGTGCTCCTTTAACACCAACCACACACCCGCCACACACACACACACACACACACACACTGTCCTTGACACTGGGTTCACATTGTCATTTTACAGAAATTCGTGAGATCCCTCTGGCATTCTGGAGGCGCCCTCCCACTTCCGTCCCAGCCGCCCTTGTCATCAGAGCTGATGGAGGCATTCAGAAGAGCTTTGAAAGAGTTTACACTGATCTCCCCTGAGTCCTTGCTGTTTGATTTTTCTTCTTTTAATCCCTGATGTCTGAAAGCAATTTATCTTAGAGCTTATCAGGGGCCCCATTTCTTGATGTCTTTGAAGATTGTCAGGAAACAGAGAGTGGGAGGGGGGCTGGGAGAAGGGCAGACTCTTACGATCCATTTACTTCTTTTTCAAAAACTCAGTGTCTTGCTGCAGATGAAACCCAACCACCAAAACACACTCAGCAAACTTAAAAAGGACTATAGCTAAAAGAGCCCCTGGCAAAGGCAGGGAACACGAGAAAGCTAGCCACAGGGAGGCTAAGAGCCCAGCCTTTGGAGTCTGTTTGCACCAACAGAATGCCTTCAAAGCCATTTGTGACCTAGAAAGAAGTGGGTGTCAGCATGAGGCTGCAGCCATGGCAGGAGATGCAGGAGATGCAGGAGATGCAGGAGATGCAGGAGAGGCCCTTGGCTGAGCTAGCAGCCTAACGTATCAGACATGCGACCTCATCGCTGGCCTTGTGCATCACGTGGCAGATAATACTGGCCTCCAAAGAACTGAAAAGTTCTGAGGCCCACACACAGGCTAGAGAAGATCAAAATTAATTCCCCCACTCAGTGTGTGGGGAAATCACACCACACAACACACACACACACACACACACACACTTGTATCCTCCTATAAAACACTGACATCAAGCCCAAAAGTTGGCATCCTCTGAACAATTTTTCAGGGGTGGGTCACAGCCACAGTACTGGTTATATGCCAGTATCTGTGCTGGATACAAAGAAAGTAGATCTGTGACTTGTAAGTTATCTAAAGATAACACGGAGAGCCCACCCACCCATGCAGGGATTCAGAAACCGCAGCAAGAAGTAGGAAGGTGACACTTGTGTTACGACAGATTGGAACACAATACCAGAATGTGCTAGATTCAGGGTTGCAGAGAAAAAGCTTTCAGTCTGCCAAAGACAGTTCTGTTTTCCCAGAGCCCGAGGAAGATGCTTTCCACACAAGAAGCTTGGAGAGCCTGAGAACACAGAGTCAAGCGTGGTTTGTGACATGTGATCACAGTCCACAATCACATTTCAGTTACTGCGTTTTCCTCTGTTCACAGGAATGCACGCTGACTAGGTATACCCATTTATGTCTGGAAAGATAAGCAAAGTAGCTTCTTTTATTTTCTCTGTGCTTTTAGGCAACTTATTCTTTTAGCTTCTCCCAAAAGTACTTATTATCTAGCAAGTACCAAACAAAACAATCTGAGTGCTTCTCAAGGATCAGAGCCAAGTATTGTGAACACCTACTGAGAACCTATTGGTTGCTAGATGAGTCTACCACTAGTCTCATGGCTAGTATCCTCACTAAAGGGATGAGGAGGATGGGCTAGAGGTGATGAACAGAGATAGCAATTACCAGGACATCCTCACATGCATGAGACCATGCTGAGTCTTTGTACACATTACCACACGTGTTCACAGGGCAATCCCAGATGTGGGCACTTGTGACCTCATCCCAGGATATGGACTAAGAGAGGTTGAAGGGCAAGAGTAAGCCCTTCACATAGGAAACAAAACATTAAAACCAACACTCAGGCCTGGATGCAGCTTCCCAGGAGGCTCTTTGAAGCCTCCGAGAGTAATACAAAAGAGAAGCAGGGGGCCTTCTTTGAGTAACAGATTCTCCAAGCAGGAGGCCAGAGAGTCTCATTCCTAACAAATGCTACTGTGGCACTGAGGTCCAGGAGGTCACTAATCATCATTAGGTCAAGAGCTTACACACTTATTTAATAGGTACCCAGGAACCCAGCCACTTACAGCCACTGTTCCCGTCACTCCCCACCACACCCCACAATACTAATACTCACTGACATTCAAACGACTCAACATCAAACAACAACAACAAACCCTCTGGAAACTTCTACTTGCCCTGTGTATGGGTGAGAAATACTTGTGTGTGGGTGAACTCTATCTTAGTCTACTGGATCTCACTTTTAAGAGAGCCAGGCATGACTCAGTCAGATGTTTGTACTACCTCTAATGGATCACAAACCTAATTGAATCCCTTTAGCCTTAAGAGATGAGGGAAGTACTTTGTCTCCAATTTACAAGGGAGATAACTGAGGCTCAAAGAGCCTACGTGATTTGCACAAAGATCATCAAGACCAATGTGAGAGTGGAATGAGCACCAGAACCCAAAGCTCCCTTGCAGTAGACTAAAACATGTTTTTCTAAGTCTCCTTTTCACAGTTTTAATAATTTTACAGTTGTTTTTGTTAGTGTTTTATCACAGCAACAGGAAGGGCACCAAGATGTATACCATTTTACATGAGGATTTCAATCATCCTCAAAATGTCTCCATGGGAACCTGAACCAGTTCCCATGGAGTGATGACTGCACTCCTTCACTACAACCTGATGCTGTGTACTTAGTAATGAGAAAGAAGAGATAGTGGGAAGAAACTACATTCTTCCCCTTCCTCTTGATTGTTGGATGTGTTCTTACTGTAAAATACTGTGAAGGTCACAGAAACTAGCTAGATTTGCTAGATTATCTCTGCATCCTAATACAACCAGAGTATGCCAGGATATGTAGGCTCATCTGGAGGTAGAGGACAGTATTTAGTAGAGTAGAGGAATTTCTGTTCTTCATGGAAATCTGTGTTCAAGGCAGAATACTAAAACAAAAGTGAAACCTTGGCCAACATTATAACACATCTGATGCCCTCTTCAAAAGTACATAAAAAGGAAATCAAGCCCCAGGAGGTTTCCCATGGTTTCCTCATAAGAATAGTATCATGCCCTGTCCCAGTACATGCTGATGTGACTGAAGTCCTCAGCTGGACCACAGTAATGCAAGACGATGTTTCTAGATCACCAGCAAGTTCACCCAGTCTCCCTGGAACTCTCTCTATGACATTCAGTCAGCAGGAGGTCTTGGCATGCAGGGCCTCTGTCCTCAGCTCCAAATCCCAGTGTTATCTATTCCTTGGGAGTGATGATGTGAGTGTGTCAGTAATAGTGAAGACAAGTAGCTGGTGAGGGTAAGTCACTAAACATGGATGGAAGGCTTGGCAGTGAAGAATATGGGCAGCTTCTCTTTAGATGCTTCAAAGTTTTAAAAACTTTTTAAAGGGAAGATTAACATTTAACCTCCTCAAGTTAACTTGCCTGTGTTACTATATCGATTTCACCAAGAATTAGCTCAAATGCTATGAATGTAAGACAGCATCGCTGAATGCTCCATCCTGATGTGTTCACCACTAACTGCACTTCAGATGCTCATCGACTCAGAGAGTGAGGGAAACTCCATACAAGGGAGTGGTGTCCAACTATAAAATGGAGCAGAACATGAAGCTAGCTATCACATAGATAAACAAGGACACAAGCCACACACATTTTAAGATACTTTTATATAAAGTGTCCATGGACATACAAAGTGTCTAGAGACAGGGAAGGGAGTGGTGACAACAGACAGGAAAGCCGTCCTATGGGACATCAGAAGCTTCTAAAGTTGCTGAAGGCTACATAACACTGTATATACTAAATTCCACTAAACTTCACATTGTAAAAGAATAAATTATACCTTATGCACATCACAAATCAATAGAACAGCTTAAAAACAACCTTCCTAGCAGATGTGAAGTATTTTAAAGCTAACACTTTCATTATCAGGTCAACAGCATCTAAAGGAATGGAAGGAGATGTGTCCCTGTGTGGTAGCCTCAGCCGCAGGACAGAAATAAATTACATCAGGCTCAAAAGACAAATATCACCCAGACTCAAAAGCAGGAGGTTTTCAAAGAAGCCCTCTTCACTGCAAAGGCAATGCAGTCCCCACTTCAGGAACAAGTGTTCAGGCATGACATCAAAGTATTCTCACAAGTCTTTGCCCACGTTCGAATGGTCATTCTCTCCTTGCCCTCTTGCTTGGCCCAAATATCCTCCACCTCATACTCACACTCCACTATCTCTCAAGGTGTCTGGGGAGGGCAGTTTGTTGCCCTGCTAACATTCTCCTCCCAGTGTTGATCTAATTCATCCTATAGAAAGCAAAGTCCTCCTTGCAGGAAGGAACAGTCTTACTTGTACGCAAAGGTCAAGGCCTCCCACTTAGAAGCTAGCAACATGTACCTTTAAGAGTGCCTCAATTATTCCTGCCCAGTCTTACTGTATCTTGTTAGGCCACGTGGGTAGTTATCCCTGGGAGCCCCAATTTTTTTTTTTTTTTTAAGAGAAACAAAAGAGCAGAGGGAAGGCTGGCTGGGAGAGGGGCAAGGAAGAGTGGAGGCAGGGAAAACTGACATCTCGATGTAATGTATGAAAGAAGAAGAAAAGTTAAAAACAAAATAAACAAACAAACAAACAAAAAAGGAAGACCTCTTTTTTTGTTGTTGTTTTTTGGGTTGTTTGTTTTGGTTTTTTTCGAGACAGGGTTTCTCTGTGTAGCCCTGGCTGTCCTGGAAGTCACTCTGTAGACCAGGCTGGACCTTGAACTCAGAAATCTGCCTGCCTCTGCCTCCCCAGTGCTGGGATTGAAGGCGTGTGCACCACCACCCCCAGCCAAAAGAGAAGATGTCAACTGATCTGGCAAGGTGGCCTTAACCTACAATTCCAGAATTTGGGAGTCTAAGGCCATTAATACTATGAATTCAGGCCAACCTGGGCTACATAGTGAGGCCCTGTTTTTAAAAACAATTTATCTCAATGGGAAGAATTAAAAATACCAAAAGGCAAGAGTAGAAATGAGACCCTAAGATCTTCTAAGAAAATGTGAGAACTGATGAGAAGCAGGACAGTATCTCTTATGAGGTTAACTGAGCCACACTGCTTGCATCAGGATGCTGTACTTCTCTGGAGCATTGTGCAGATAGTATTAACTCATCAGCTTTCAGAATGGCTGCCACAGAAACACAAAAGTACTGTCTCCTTTCCCTACCTGGGCCATAGTCATCCTCTGCCACATTCCTTCAGAAGATGTACAAGTGCCCAAGAGACTCATCACTAACACTGCTGACCTGCCAGCACCAAATGAACACCATGGACTGTGATAAGGCCATGGAATGAAATCCGCCAGCCTTCACTCAGGCCATAACCACAGATGAACTATTCCTTGACAGAGACTTAGACATCAGACTCTTCACAGCAGAGGAAATGATTCCTAACTCCTAGAGGGGACTTGAGAATTAAGTAAAAACACAAGGAAATGACTACAAGATCAAACCAACCAAGGTTGATCTCCCCAGAGCTTCTTACATGTTAGTAGAGGTGAGATCAGTGCTCAGAAAGTCGCAACCACATTCACCACCATGAAAGTTGAGGAGTAAAATGTCAGCACTACATGACATTCCCTGGGGAGATGCAGACAAATGCTTACTCACTCCTTACACGGTTCCAATGACAAAAAAAGTACATGTCAATCAGACACTAACCTGTGGAGCCAATTGATCTTATTGGACTTATTTATTCAACACAGGTAAGAGAGGGATTACCTCAAAGGAGAAAAGTCTCACCTCAGAACTAATGACAACTAGCTAAACAGATGGGAGTTCCAAGCATTTCAGTTACCCCACCCCCACACCACACACACACACACAAAATACACAATCTACACATTCTAGCATCCCCAAAGTTCTCAAAGATATGTGTAATTAGGGGAAGAATTATAGACAGCTAGTTGCAGGGTACAGGAGAGAGTAACTGTGGCCAACTGAGGTTCTAATGCCCCTCTCTGTGCCCCTGTTTCTATAAGAGAACATCAACAGTCAATGTCACTGATCTCAGAGGGCCACTGCCATTAGCACAGCTGTTCTGATGAATGTGCCAATGGTTACACTCAAAGGATAGCATCTACAACAGCTTTTTATAAGTAAGAAGCAAAGCACACAAAGTCAAGACTAAAGACATCCACCGCTTATTCCTGATGCTCCCCAGTGACCTCAGCACTCAGGGATGTGGTCAAGAGACAAAGCATCAGCATCTGAGGAAGAAAATAATCAGGTCTAGACCAGCAACCCCAGGATATTCACAACTCATGGGCAAATTCTGCATGTGGAACAAGAGGCAGCCTAGGCTGCACAGTTAGTTTTTCAGTGAACAATGGCTTAGTTCCTGTCACCCCATTTGACCTGGGTTCAAAAGCTCTAAGTCCAGAGCAGCAAGCTTCAAAACAACAGTCCACACCAGATGCTTAAGTATCCTCCTTCACCCCATCCTCACCTCTCAAGTAAACTGTGGCACAGACACAGAGTAGTTATATTACATTATGAGTGGACATGAATGAGTATGTACATAATGGACTTTGTGATGGTTGGAATGAGAATGGCCTCCCATAGGCTCATCGATTTGAATGCTTGGGCCCCAGTGAGTGGCAATATTTGAAAGGATTAGGGGATGTGGTCTACAAAAGGATTGGAGGAAGTGTTTCACTGGAGTGGGCTGCATGGTTTTAAAGCCCACAGTCTATCTCTCTGCCTAAAATCAGAATGTAGTTCTCAACTTCTGTTCCAGGGTCTACCTGTATGTCCCATGCTTCCTGTCATGATGATAATGGACTAAACCTGTAAAGTGTAAGCAGGCTCCCAAACTAAATGCTTTGTCTTTTAAGAGATGCCTTGGTATTGGTGTGTCATCATAACAATAGAACAAGACAGACTTTTAAGTGTATATTTTATATAAAAGGTAGCAGCTTTCAGACATGGCAAGTGAATTGTCTGAGGCCATGGAGCTCAAAGGGATGTAGCAGATGGTGTTGGAGTCAACCCCAACATGCTCTGATCTCCTCACACCTCCAAACACCCCAAATGCACCTTGATGACAAACCACCTAACTGTTAGTGATTGTTAGACCAGAAAGTCAAAGCAACTCTTCTGATTTCTGAAGCTTCCTTTTGTACTGTCTACATAAAACAGAGCCACACGGGGCCCAGGTGTGGCATCTTTATTATGGTAAGAAGTCTTCAATCATTCGCAGGAGTGTCAACCTCTTCTCATCAGACTAGACTTGTGAAAACATTCATTCATCATTATGAGACCAACCACTATTGAACCAGACATGACCATCGTGCCGTTAATGGCACCTTGGATAAACATGTCACTTCTTAAATCAAAGCTTCCTAGATTCTGTTGATGTTTATAGAATGCCACGCTAATATGACAACAGCATACTTGGTATAATCACCTCATTCCATCCAATCATCCAGTTTAATCTCCCAACAACACTCACGGGCAGCTATTACTCTTCCTGTTGTTAATAAGACTTAAAAATGCCATTTATGAAACCTTTGCTTCATTTCCTCTGCAGATCATTCTTCTGTAGACTCTCTCAAATGCTAAAAGTATGTGCCGAGAATGCAATATGCTCAGTCTAGTCAGGGACTCACTAGGAAAAGGAGCTGGGGTAGGGGAGAAAGCTCTGGAGGTATCAAGAGGCAGGAGGCCCCTCTGTGTCTGGAGGGGCAGGGTGTGTACACCCTGCAGCAGGGAGGCTCGATATGCATAAATGTGAGATCAACGGCACCCAGGGGGAGGCGGGGGGGGGGACCATTTGGGCTTGCTACTTACCAGCTCTGTGTGAACTTTAAGATGGGCCTGCAGCTTATATTTATCTGGAGTCGAGTAGTCACAGCCGTCAGTGGGACACTTCAGCAAGATGTTACTGTGTTTCTGAATTACATGGCGTTTAAGGCAGTTTTTGGTGATGGAAGAATAGTGACACTGGGAGCAATAATACAGATGTTCCCGGGTGTGGGTGCGGACATGCATGTCAAAATGCACTTGGTACCAAAAAAGTTTGCCTAAAAAAATATTTTCACATGAGAACAAGGAAGTTTCTTTTCTACTAAATTTGATTTTTTTTTTAAGTTATCATCTTTAATCTACCATATTTATCTCCTTTATCTTGTATGCCCTTCACACTCTCCATCAACATTTCTGTCAGGAAATTAGTTTTCAAAACTGGCAGTATTCAAGTATTTAAGGTACCACCAGCTTTCACATGGTGTTAGGGTCAGAAGAGAAAGGAGAGCCAATTATGTCAGACTCTACCCTGCAAATGTACAAAGCCAAGAGCCTCCTAGTCCTCTTGACACTCTGGGCTATGGGCCTGCTCTAGGCTGCCCACTTCCTGTACTCCTACTGCCTGGGAGCTCCCACACTGAGCTTTCACTCCTGGGTAGAAGGGAGCTGCTTGGGCCTCCCTATGCAGAGCCGCAGCCTGTCTCCTCCACTCTCTACTCAGCTGACACAGCCACAACTGAGAACCAGAAGAATGAATCTTCTTGGTCAGAAGGTGGAAGGAGTTGTGGAAGCCACAATATGGCCCCCAACATGGTCAGCAGTGCGTTATCCCAGCCAACTCCTGGAAGGCTCCGACTGCGACTTCTGACACAGTTTCATTGCCCCTAGCTATCACAGAGGAGGGTGGCTCAGGGAGGAGGTGTTATTTGCAAAAGCAACATGAGCTCAGATGGAATCCACGGTGAGGATAGCATGAGAGGGATGGCCTGGCTGCTGGGAAGGAAAGCTCCACTCAAAGGCACAAGTGGCCAGCCACAGCCTTTCCTTACCGCAGTATTCACACTCCAGGTCTCCGTAAACCTTCCGGATCCGCTCGCAAAGACTGGTGTTCATCTGCTTCTTCTGGAGGCTGTCTAGGACCTTCATGAACGCTGTGCTGCCAGGGTGGTGCTCCGAGGATGGTGTGCAGGGGTCAGGCTGGCACACGCCAATGTCCTCTCCATCAGCCACTGTGGGAAGGAGGTCTGAGGCCTCTGCTGGGTTGGCCCTGAGACACCTGTTAGAGGCAGAGTCACTGGCTGACAAGCAACCTCGTTCTGCCCTCCACCTGGAGGGCTCTCTGGATCTGGTCCAGCACTTTTGGCCTTGGCCAGCAGCAGTGTGACATCTTCACCCTGAGTCTGAGCTGAGTCTCGATGCTCGTGTCCGAGGTTGCCTCGGCAGCAGCATGAGGCTCAGCAGAGGAGGTATCATTTTTCATAAAAAATCATCTGAGACCACTCCGAGAGAGTTGAGGTCAGAGGAGACCACAGTGGTTTCTAGTTTGCAGGGGACAGGGAACCACTTTCACTCTGGGGGGTGGCAAGGGCACAGGTGGGGCATGTGCTTCTCCAGGGGCCTCCAACTCCCTCAGCGCCACCTCAGGCTGAGCTTCTCCAGGACAAGCCTCCTCCTTGTGTCCATCCATTTCTGAACACACAAATTCCTCAGCTGCCAGCTGTAGCCTGTCCCCCAAGGCTTCCTGCTGGATGTCCCCACCAGGCTCCAGGAGGCAGAAACTCTGGTTGATGGAGCTGGTGAAAACCAAGGTCTCCTGGGCCGCCCCGTGCACCTCTCGGATATGGGAGCGCAGTCTGATGGAGCTGACAAACTTCTTGAGACAGATAGCACAGACATACACAAAGGGGTGCTTTCGGACATGCAGTTCCAAGGCCTGGTACTTAGTGGCCCCTGGCCACAGAGCTCGCATGCAAAGGGCCACTTGTCGCCATGAACCAGCATGTGGCGGTCTCGGTCTAGCTCATTCTTGAACTTGCGCTCACAGATATGGCAGTCATAGAGCAGCTGCCGCTTGCCCTCCCTCGTCATGAGGCGTAGCTCATCTAAGGCCTCCTTGACCTTCTTGTCCTGCGGGTCATGCATGTCCCGGATGTGCTTGATAAGGTTCTTGACATCTGAGTACTTCTTCTTGCAGAAGCGGCAATGCTGTTTGATTTTCTTGTGCACACGCTCGATGTGCACCTTGAGGTGGCCCTTGCTGAGGCAGGTGAAGGAGCAGTAGTCGCAGGCGAACTTCTCTCCAGTGTGCTTCCGCAAGTGAACGTTGAGGTTGGCTTTGATGGCGCTGGCGTAGCTGCACTGCGGAGCACTTGTATGGCTTCTCGTTCGTGTGGATCCTCAGGTGGGCCTGCAGGGAGTGCTTGAACTTAAACACCTTGTTGCAGTATTCACAAGTGAAGATCTTCAGCTGCGTGGGACCTAACCTAGGGATGGGAGACGGCACCATTAACTTCTGGAGACCTGGAAGCTTTCCAATGAGCCAACTATGAAGCCAGTGCAGTCAGCTACAGGCGAGCGAGGCAGAGGTGTGGCATTTATTCGCTCAGCAAATAAGGCTTGTGGATCGGAAGAGAACAGGCATAGACAATGAGGAAATGGGTGCTGCTCATTGGGAAGCATAAACTATAGTGGGAGAGAAGGGAGTCTGGCAGTGTCCCACAACAGCACGGTAGTCACTGAAAGGAGTATGTGTAGAAAAGAAGACACCTCTAAGGGAATAAAGGCTGCTGGAAGCACGTGCTAAGGTAACATCTGAACAAGAAAGGTGGTAGCAAGAGAAGGGAACAGAAACAGGGGATGTGATTCATACAAGCACGGACACCAAGTATGCTTCAAAGCTGTGTTCGTTCTGGGATACACGAACAGGAGCAAATTCAGTCTCCGTGAGCTTATACATCTAATTTGATAATCCACACTTGTCTGTTCATTCCCTTAACTGTGTGGATCTCATTCTCTTCGACAGCTGCAGGGAGACACTCTTGAGAGAAAGACCTCTGGCCTTTCTCCATGTCCTCCTTTCTACCCAAAAGGGAGAAAACAGATAGATGGAATGCATTTAGAAGAAGACCTAGGGTTTGCTAGACAGCAGAGATGTGCCTGCCCGTGGTGAGCAATAGCTGTCCAGAGAGGCATCTGTGAGATCAGCCAGTGCTGGGCCAGGTCTTAGGTAGGAGAGCCAGGTGCTGGACAAACTCACCACTGATATGAACCATATTCCTCTCTCCTGAAGCTCTCGTACACAGCTGATGACTGACTCACTACCAACTGTCCTCTTCCACCATTGCTGGGTTAGAGCTCAGACGGGGAAAACACTGCCTTTATTAACGTCACACACCATTAAATAAGCAGTTTCTACTGATTAGACAAGGCAGATGTTAGATTTCACATATATGGTGGTAAGTAAAAGCATGACCTGCTTCATGGAGCCTCTTTCAATGTGGCACGGAATACACTGGATGAAATACAGAGGTCCTCACTAATAATCAGGGAGAGCACCAGCCCTGTGCTGACTATTTCATCCCCGCTGTCATCAGACCCATTTTACACAGAAGGAAACTAAGCATCTGTCCAACAGCAAACAACTGCTTAGTGACTTGACCCCAAGGACCCCACGGTCTCTGGAGCATGCTCACCCTTCCTCATCCCCCTTATGCATGAAATCTCTTGTGCACAGCGACCCCTCTACAGTGTGACTGTACACTTGGAACAGGCTCTTTCAGAGGGGCTACTCCTGCCACCAAAACTGCAGGCACTGAAGTAGTGACCAAGCACCAGGAACAAGAACACTGAGGGAGATGATCAAGGAAGCAAGAGAAAATGCACCTCTGGCAACTGCTGCTTCCTCTGGAAGGTATAGCTAGGCTAGCCAGTAAGGATTTATGGCACACTACTAACCATGCAGTGCTATTAATTAGCCCCATTAAGCTATGCCTATCACAGATATAAGGTCTGTATTGATGACAGGATTCATACAACTGTCTCTTTAAATTTAAAGCACTTAAGTGGACTGCAGTCCATAAATACTAAAGGGTACAATTCACAGGATGAAATTACAATATTCAAATTTGGAAGTGACTAGTTCACCTGTACCTAAATTAGTACTGTACAGGTACCTGTACTAAAGAAGCTTTCGTGTGCCTAAGGCTTCTTTAAGGAAAGGAATTTGGATGTTTCGAAAATGACAAAGACATCCAGAAGGTGATACGTTTTATAAAGAACACTGAAGAAAAAAGCCCTGGACTCATCACGTTAATTAAATAAGCAAATCTCACTATTCCTTCCTCTATGGGAGCCTTAATGGTCTTAAGAGACTCTTCTGCTCTTTGTTTTTATATTATTAGACAAAGAGCTAGTGGAGCCCTGAGTGGCCTGCTCTAACGGAAGGTGGCACAGCTAGTGACAATGCTAACCAGGCTCCATTAGGTTTTACACTGGATCCCTAAGTGATGACTAAGTGCCAGCTCACACTGCTGTGATGGGGACAGAATGCTTTCTGAGTTAGCTTACTGCAAGTGTTTCCTATTTGGCAAGAGAGGTCCTTCTGAGAACTATTCAAAGGTCACACACGCTAGCTACCACAGTGATTCTACCTCTAGGAATCTAAGGAACAATGGGACAGTCAGCTGAAGGAGGAAACACCTTCAACATTGTTCACAACAGTCAAGTGTAGCAGGATGGTTTCCTGCTGCTGCTACATTATTTTCAATAAGCACGGTGATTGGGGAGGAGCTAATGTGGGATGAGCGAGGAGAGAAAGAGGAGAAGGAAGAGGAGGAGCTAGGAGGAGAGAGGAGAGATTTAGCAGCATGGAGAACCACGCATGGGTCCAGAACAGTCCTGGGTAACAATTTATATCATGAGGTTAGATATGGGAAACAACTCTAATTGTGTGGGAAAACTGTTAACTGAGCATTTCTAAATGTATAAAGCCTTTGGATAATAAAGCTTTAGAGTCTCATTTATACCAGGCACCACATGGATGGTGGGTATTGTCTGGGGTTCAGCCAAGCTTTGGGGAGACAGCATGGTGGATGGCAAAGCATCTCCCACACTGGCATCTCATGGGTGCCAGGGCTGGTCAGAGCTGAGCAGCAGCGAGAAACACCACCGCTCTTGGCCTCAGGCCTTGTCTAGTCGGGAACATGGCAGCCCCATAAAAACATGCCACATTGGGCCACACCGTTTTAAATATTATCCTCAACAGTTAAGGACAGAAATAGCCTTAAAGCCTCGCACACAGAGACATACTCTGTGTTAAGAGCCTGCTCATATATTTGTCTACTGACTTCAACAGGGCCATATCCAGCTAAGACTTCTCTAGAAAACAATAAACACCGCAAGTCCCAGGTTGGGGGGCAGTTTTTGATGTCCATTTAACTTTTAAGTATACGTTCCTGGATATAACAATTTCACTTGGAGCAGTTTACACTTCAGGAAATCTTGAAGAAGCATGAGAAGGTGAATGTCTCAGAGTGTGAATCACTGCATTGTCTAACACAGCAAAACCATGGTTATTAGACCTGCGTATTGTGGCCCAAGCCTATAACATTGTGGCACATGCCTCTGTATACATAGGAAGCTGAGACATGAAAACTATGGGCTTAAGAACAGCCTGGACTACATAACCTTTTTTTTTTTTCTTTTTTAAGCCATTTAAATTATAATAGAAAGACATAAGAAGAATACAGTTTGGGGGGTTGGGGGAATGTCAAGACTCCTGGCTATCTTGGAACTTGCTTTGTACACCAGGCTGGCCTTGATCCACCTGCCTCTGCTCCTGAGTGCTAGAACTAATAGGCATGCACCACCACTGCCGGCTACAAACATGTTTAATATGTACTAAAATTGAAAGATTTTTTTTTCAAGGTTCAGTAATTTTTTAAAGGAAAAAAAATATATTTAGTATTTTGTATTTGAAAAAATAAAACATATTTATATTAGTATATTATATATATGCATATATATGCATATATATATTAGAATATCACAAGAAATACTGAATATTTGCAGTGAACTAACAGTGGTAGTGGAATCCATAAAGAATGATTGGTTCCTACAGCTGCCACCATAAGGGTTGTTTCCGTTTTCCCTATTGAAAGGTAGACAATCTCACAGCATGTTCAAACCAGACACTGTTTGTACCTTTTCAAAGTTGAAGGATACATTTGACTTGGTAACATGTGAAGACAAGTACGTGCTCAGTTCTTAGGGTGCACTGTTCTGCTCTGGTCTCTGAAGAACTATACTAGGGCATGATGGAGGGGTAGACTCTTCAGCTAAGCTATAGGTTAAGACCCTATAGATGAGGTCATGAATAGAACGCAGGCCAGCAAATGTACAGATCACCCCTGCTCTGTGTGCATGCCACTTCCAGCCCACCTTTAACTAGAGCCCATGGGACAACTCACCTGCTTGACTTCATGGGCTGCTCATATGGGGTTTTGCTGAATGGAATATTCTTGGTACCCTCTCCTCGGCACCAGGTCTGCTGCAGTGGTCTCAGGAGGGGGTGATCCTGTTTCGGGGGGCCCAGCCTCCACTGGAATAATCTTGGTAGCACCTGAGATGGATACACAGTGCATTGCTTACTGAGAGGTGCTAGCTGTAGCCTATTCAGCAGAGTGAGCAGGTCCTGAGGAGCATTTTACTGTAGGACTTCCATGCAATATATTTGTTTTCTTATTCACATAACAGATTCAAGTGTGTGTGTGTGTGTTTATATGAAAATACAGTTTTTCTAGTAATATGCCCAAATGTCTTCTTGAAGTACAGTTTCACTCGATCTGATTATGAAACAGTCAAATATACATATGTCTCTTGCAAGACTTTCTACACAGCCACAGCTGTTAAACTTGAAGCTAGTATAAAGCCGCATTAAGGCAGCATGGGGTGGCAGAGCAGTCAGCCAAGTGGGAATGTAAGAACCCTAATGTTACTGATTCTCTTCCCATGAACAGAAATGGCAGGTCCAAAGAGAAAACCCCCAGGTCACCTTTGCTTCTGCAACTCTGTAACATAAACCAACCCAAGACCTCTCAGAGCAGGAACACTTTGTGGATGTGGGTGCGTGTACATGTGTGTGAGTGTGTGACACTAGGTTATATGTATGGATGTGAGTGTGTGTGTATGTGTGTGTATCAGTCTATGTGTGAGAAAGTGTGTGTATGTCCATGTGTGTGTGTGCTGTGCGTGTGTGTATCAGTCTATGTGTGAAAAAGTGTGTATGAGTATTACGTGATTGTGCTTTGGTGCATGGGTCTGTGTGGGTGTGTTGAATGTGCATGAGTATAGATAGGTATGAGAGGTGGTGGGAGTGTGCATTAGTATGTGTGTGAGTGTGTGTGTGAGTGTGTGAATGAGTGTGACTGTGGGTGTATATATGTGTAAGCTTAGATTGTGTGAGTTTGTGAGTGGAGCGGGGTGGAGTTAGAGATTCCAGCTACCATTTGGTTCTAAAATGCCAAAGGGAATGATTATGTTTTTACCCTCATGAGAATCTCCAAATATTACTACAAATTTCTGAGAAAAATTGTGGAAATTTTCTCTAATATCCACTGAGAACAGGAAACTCTCCTATGGGACTTTCCTTATCCACAATAATATTTCTCTGAAGCAGAGTGGGCAGATGAAGTGACTTTTTAGAAAATTCAAGTAGCCTACTTTCATATGGTCTTTTCTCTCCTGAACACCTTACTCTGTAGTCAAGTATAAAAGAGAAAATGTATTCAGTTTTGACTGTTAATGTCTACTATTGGTACTGAAAATAGATGCTTAAAGAGGGTAGCTGTTGTGAAAACCCTGACAATGTCCCCATTTTATTAGACAGCTAATATCCCCAAAGCACACAAAGAGAAAAAAAAACAATATTATGATATCTTAGACTCTATCACAAACTGTTTGTGCTGCCTAGTTTTATATCAACCTTTATGATAGTTTGAAATCCATCACCAACTGTGCTGGCTAGTTTTTATGTCAACTTGACACAAGCTAGGGTCGCCTGCAAAGAGAGAACCTCAATTGAGTAACTGCCTCCATCATGGCCTATGAACAAGCTTGGAAACCTTGATGTGGCAGGGCCCAGGCCACTGGACAGTGCCAACACTAGGCAGGTTTATGTAAGAAGCAGGCTGAGCCAGATGTGGTGGCACATGACTTTAGTTCCAGCAAGCCATGAGTGAGGAAGCCAGTAAGCTGCATTCCTCCATGGCTTCCACTTCAGTTCCTATCTCTGGGTCCCTGCCTGACTTCCCTCTGTGATGGCCTATGACCTGAGAGTGGCAAGCTGAAATAGACCCTTTCTTCCCCAAGTTGCTTTTGGCCATATTTTACCACAGTAATAGAAACTCTTAAGACATTGTTTATTTGTTTGTTTGTTTTCCTAAAATAGTCTTTCCTACAAGAAACCTTTTAGAAAAGAAGATATAACATATCTATAAGGAGAAAAAAAAATAAATAGAACTTCTAGTACTAAAAAATATTTTTAATGAATACCATGAAAATGTGAAGAAGCCAGGCAGTGTCTACCAGTGCCTGGGGAACAGCTGCTGCTCCTGTGTGGGCTGAGTGGGCAGCTCCCACCAAGGATGCTGTCACTGTAGCTGACAGGGGCACCACCAGTTGAGCAGATAGGGAGAAGCACGAAAGGGACTGTTCTTGCATACCCGAGTGACAATAGAGTAGGCTGAGGAAACAGGAGACAGCCCCAGAGAATAAGGTCTGTGATCTTACTCATAGGTGACTAAGTAAAACTCCTCTAGGATACCTAACACACAGGCTCTGACCTAGACCTCCTTCCTCAGGCTGCCCCAAGAGCACCTGTGCTACACGCTCTCACTGTATCATTTCCGGCCTATCTGCAGTCACCTGGAATTGCTTCATGAGCAGTTAAGACCACGCTGATGATGGGTTTCTTCACTCCAGAAAGCTGCCCTGCCTCCTTTCCTGAGATCTTCTGGACTTTCTCTGTTTTCTGAGCCCGGGGTCTTTTTGAAGCCTTTTCTCGATCATCTTCTTTGTATGTCTTTTCTAGATCAAGGTCTGACTCGTTACCTAGGGAGCAAATGCCAAAATGTATAAGCTTTCCATTCACACCAGTTAGAGAGGAAATACAACTCTTACCAGAGGTGATAGCAAGGAGATGCCTTCATCCCTCCATCCTCATGCCCACCCCCATTCTTTCTTTCTCTTCCTGGCCCCAGCGCTTGCAGGACATTGTGCTGGCTCATCCACCATTGCTTGCTGGCTTTTCACAAGCTCAATGTAAAACATGTTCATTGTATCCAGGCCACAGCTGGGTACTGGGAATGTACTGCTGGACAAAGCAGCATAGACCCTGGGCTCCTTTTCATGAACCATCATTAATATCAGCACTGCAGAGAAAATGATTTGAGGTCACAGTCCAAAAAGTCCTTCTCTTAATCAACATGTTCCCTGTCTGGGCATGGCAGACATATGATAAGAACATACCAAGCTCTCAAGGGCTCTGGCTCCAGAGCAGACAAAGAGATAACAGATGTGATCAAGAGCAGTCTCTGTTCTGTGTTGTACGAAACAAGAGGAAGGGACAGGACGGTAGAGGCTACCTGACAGGTCAGAAAGGCTTTATGGAGCTGTTAGCTGTGGCTGACTGAAAAAGCGAGGGTTAAGAAGCACTGGATGGGGAAGATAAGAACCATTGATGAGGACTGAGCTATGCAGTCTTAGGAATGTGTGTGATAATAAATGGCAGTGCTCCAGTCTAAAGGAAGAAAGAGCAAGGGATAAATATTTGACTGGGCATCCTGGAGACTACACCTTCATGAAAAAGAAGAGGGTGACCAAAACAGATGTCAAGACTTAGAGATAAGTCCAGGAAAATCATGAACGCTGAGAAGAGCAGCAATCTCCCTCTGGTGAGTACACTAAGCCTCACCAGAGAAGATATAGACTCTTCTCATCTAGAGAAGATATAGACTGTGTCTGGCCTGGCCCTGTTGGGGACGTGAAGTGATTGTCACATCTTTTGATGACTCCAAAAAAGGACAGTATGTCAGGTTTTTACAGGAGCTGTTGTTTTTTCAAGGCTAGTTGCTACATTGCCTTTCTTAAGACAATGAGGAAGCCAAGGGCATCATCATAGGACCTGTTGGATCCCATATACATCTCCTGAGCAACTGAAGCCATCTAATCCAAGGAATAGCTGGGCTGGCTTAAAGCTTTACATGTATGTATGCCATGCTGTGGAGAATAAGATAAATGGATTCGCAAACCATTCAAATGCACTGCAGAACAAATGCATCAGTTACAGACATACAACAGCAGCCATGACAGGTCCAGCCTTGGTGTTAGCCGAAGGAGACTAGCCATCACATGGCAGTGAAGGACAAAGGAGCACTCTAGAATGCAAACACCTGGACAGTCCCAGATGAGCTAAAGCAGAGGGAATGAGGGGACAGAGAGCTTTACTAGAATCACCAGGTCTGAAATGACCCAGCTGAGGACCAGATCTTCAGAATATACAAAGAGAACACTGGGAGTGATTCCACACACCCCTGTGTAAGGCATGTGTGTGGAGGACAGACCAATGGATGCAGCCCAAGTGAGCATACAGGCAGCTGGGAAGTTGGGTTTGGAAAGTGCAGGAATATATGGAGTTATCATGGAGGTGAGATTGGAACCAGGAAACAATGAGGCGGAGGCAGTGAAGTGGGTTGCGGGGATGGGCAAAGGGAGACAGGCAAAAACCAATCTTGGGTGCTTCCTACATCTCAAGTCAGCTCCAGCCAGCCCAACACAATGCACCAGTAAACGTACAACAGATAACCTAGCAGCCATGCTGGCTGAGGAGAAGCTGAGGAAACAGAATGATCAAACCAAGCATTCACATTGTGTCCCATAAAGCAAAGGTACTTGCCAGGCTCCTGGATCATCTCCAGACCTGCAGGAAACAGCCTGGGTTAGTCTTTAACAGACCAGTAGTAGTATTAAATGTATCAACATTAAGCAAAAGAGAAAGGTGATAAGAGGCATCGTGAATCAGCATCGCATGCGCTCTCCGAGGCCCAAAGTCAACGAGCAACACTACGCTACCACCTTCAGACCCTGAGAGCGACAGGGTGGGCACAGCACCTGCTGGTCTCCAAGGCTGCTGGCAGAGTCTCCATGTCAGGAAGCTTGCTATACAACATGCCTCACAGCAATTTTTGCCTTGTTTGATTTTTTAGAGGCCATTACAAAAACATTTCCAAAAGCCTACAAATTGTCTGAGTCACAGAAGTCTTTTTGTTGCCTAGATATTGGGTGATGTGTGCACATAAATACTACAGCAGGATATTTTGGATGCTATAAAAAGGTAGAACAACATCTAATGGATATATTTTTTTTTTTTTGCTTGTAAAATGATGTCTTACTCTATAACAGAATTCACCATGGGATATGATTCAATATGTGGGTGATACGCCAAGAATAGATATGTTGACATAAAATAAAAAGGACCTGAGAATCTGAGTTTCCCATAAGCTTAGCCTGGTGAACAATATAAAGCCACAACAAGCAAACAAGGGTACACACTGTGAACCAGGGCCGTAAGAAATGAAGAGGTCCCACCCACTGCAGGGGATGAACTGTAGCAAGCGCTGCTGCAGGCAGCAGGTGTACACACTGCAGACGTGAGTGTGAACAGTTGTCGCTGGCAGCGGGTGAAGGTTTGGATGCCACATCAGACTAAGAAACAAGGGAGGGACCTGTGATGGCCCTGGGAGAGAAGAGACTATGAAAAGACCCCTCACCTTAGCTACTGCAGCAACTCCGACTCCCTCTTTCTGGCTGCAGTGTGCTGAGGCTGTTGCTAAGCACCTGGGCTGGTTATTTTCCCCATCACTGTGGCAAAACGCCTGACAGAAGCAGCTTAAGTGGTACTAAGTTTGCTTTAGCTAATAGTTCAGAGGGAGCAGCCCACTAGAGCATATGGTGACAGAGCTGAGTCCAATAAACTCAATGGGAGTGCAAGGTGTCTGGTCATAGGACTGTGACAGTCAGGAAGCAAAGAGTTCTGACCAGAAGCTGTAACCATCAAAGGTTGCTACCAACCAGTATCTCCTGTGCTAGCCATGCCTCCACTCAAAGGGTTCCACAGCTATATACAACACCCCCCCTCCACCCTCTGAAAGAATGCCACCACCCTTTGTAGGAACTGAGAATACACTGCAGTACCTGCAGAGTGCCTGGGCTACAGGATCCAGGCTTGACCAGTCAGGGCTAAGAAAAGGCTGTCAGGAGTTTCTAAAAGCACTTTTCTTTCTTAATAATCAAAATATTGCTCACAAACTTAACCAGGTCCACTTGTAGAACCAAAGCACAGCCACTAGGAGAAACTAAGAAAAGTTTGTTCATAATGCTCATAAAGGAAAAGACAGGTCCCACAGCACTGTCACTCAGACAGCCTGGACTACTGACCCCAGACAGCTTGTCCTATGGAGAGTTCTCTTCTTATGTAAACTTGTTTTTAACTCATGTCTCTAGTAGGATCTTTACACTACCCTCCACCTTAGCTCCAGAATGAATCATTCTACAATCCAAATCTAATCAGTTATTCTCATGTGTGGAACCTTTAATGCCTACACTTCTGTCTCCATTAGGAGATAGTAAGTATGAAAGTCTGCAAAATTTCCACAAACCATCTGTCAACTACCCACTGAGGCCAGGGCCTTGATGCCCAAGTGACACTACCCATGCATATCTTCTCCTGCTCATGGCTCCAACAACATGGGCCACAAACTGACTGAACAACCATTTTGCATTTAGTCCCTGGACTTACACATCTTCTGTGATTCAAGGAGGGGGAGGGAGTGCTATATTCTGAGGGTAGCTATTCCCCAAAGACTCATGCACTGAAATTTTAGTCTCTGATATAATGGTGTTGAGAGGAGGGGAAAATAAAGGAGTAAGAGAAAAAAAAAGGGCTGCCATAAAGAAGAATGACACAAGGATACTTGTAGAAAAAATGGATAGAACCGGAGACCATCATGTTATGTGAGAAACCAGATGCAGAAAGATAAACAGTACATATTTTCTATCATATGTGTTATAGACATGTTTATATTTATATTTGTGCATTGTGTGTGTGTGTGTGTGTGTGTGTTGTTAGAGAGGGGAAATGAAAGTAGAAGGAGGCCATGGGGAAAGGAAGGGCAAAGGGTAAAATAAGAGAATAATGGGAAAGAGGAAGATAAAGATAATATATTTCATGTTTTGTCTCTCATAGATATACATATACATACATATGGCATGAAAGTGGAAGGGAGATTATTTGAGTAAAGGAAGAGAATAGTGAGAAGAGGGGAAATAAATATGACCAAGCTACAGAGAGAGAAAGAGAGAGAGAGAGAAAGAGAGAGAGGAGAGAGAGAGAGAGAGAGATATGAAAATGCCACAATGAAATCCACAAGCTTATATGCTGACCCACAAGATTAATTGGAAGAAAATCTAGACGTCAGAGCAAGAGAGAATCATACATCTTTTGGTGCTCCTGGGTGATCACCATTCTCTGACATATCCTCCAGCAGAGCCACACCTGAGTCCTTGGCCACATACAAATGGCCCACACCCGACTTAAGCAGCCACTGAGGCGAGCCATCACACAGTCACTCTGAACCACTGTCACAGGCTGCCACTGCTGGAGTTGTGTGGCAGCATCCTGAGAGTCCAACCCCCCACACTTATAGCAGTGTCCATGGCAACCCTTTCCCTAGGGAGACATAACAAGCATCTACCCCGACCTTACAAGGAGGGTACCAACAACAAATAAAAAAGCACAACTCTACCAAAATCAAACTTCAAGAAGCAATTCATTGGTGAGGGGTCACTCCAGAGCTGTTAACTGTCTTGTGGGTATCACCAACCAAAGCAGCCATACCACTGAAAACTCTCACTTCTGCATGGATGACAACTGCGTAGATGGAGTTCCCCTTCAGTTAACCCTCCACATTCTACAGACTCTAGCACCTCTGAAGCCACATGCAATTATGACAGAATTATGTGCAAGTGATCAGGAAGAGCAGACAAAAGCGGCTGGAGTCTCGGGTAAGGACCCAATGACTCTCCCAGCCCAGTCTCTTCAAGGAGAAAATGTCAAAGGTCAACAGGCCTGACTTCAGGGTCTCCTGTGAGCAGTCAGAGCTGGTAGGATGAAGATAATGGCTATTATGCTCCGAGAATGATGGTCTACAACATTCATCCTGGTAGGTCTCACTAGCCCTGCTTCAACTCCTGCTTCCTGGGACCACAACCAGATCAATGGCTAGCAGCAACAGCCACTTGCAAAAGAACACAAGCTAAGAGGACTACCCACAGTGAACACTCCTGAGTCCCTTCAGTCTCCAGTTCTGTATGGCCTCATAGGATGCAGACCAACAGCCTAGAGTAACCACACCTTGTGCCTGAGAGACTACAGAATCTTAACACTAGGTTTTGGACACCATTGGGCCAGGCAGTACCCTGAGCATCATGGGAAATGGTTCTTGGAGATGTCTTCTTCTATCCTTGAGGACAGAGAATTAATAAGGCCATGCAGAGAACTGTCAGCACACTTGCTCCAAAGTGGGGCACATACAGAATAGTGAGGAATTTGGGGTAAATGAGAGTCTTTGTGAGCTAAAGGAGGAGACAAGGGCTGGCCTGAAGATCTAGATGTTACCAGACATACAGCCCTAAGTGTATAGGAATGCCGGTCCTCTACCTGCTATACCCAGCTCAGCTGTGAGCACAGCTGTTTACAATCCCAGAGCTTAGTTCTTGTATGTGGAAAGTCAAGAGGGAGAAAGAGAAAACATTTTGAAAACAAGTTTTATTTGGGGGAGGGGGATGCTTGTTTCTGCTGTCTCCATTTGGACAATGTATCCTCTTTCCATTTATTATGGATGGGTTTAAGATGAGTTTGGACAACTGGTGTCCAGCAGGTGGCGCTGTCTGGAGAGGCTATGCAACCTGCAGGACAGTGGCCTATCTAACAGAAGCAGATCTTTGTGGGCAGGCTCTGAGGGACTCCTGCCTGAGGTCTCTGCCTCCTAATCTTCACAGGCCCAGCACGAAAGTCAGAACCGCCATGCCTTTCTTGCCATGCTGTATTTATTGTATGCTCTAAAACACTGAGACAAAATGAACCTCCTTCCCGAAAGCTGCTTCTGTCAGGTGTTTAGTCATAGCAATGAGAAAAATAACCAATACATCTCTTGACTGAGTTGTTCATGAATTTTCCAGCACCCTCACTTGACCTATCTCTGTTTTTCAAACACAGTTGCCTTTCCCCATGGAAACACCTCCCAGACTTAGGGTGACAGTCATGACGTTATGTGCTTCTATAAGCACTTGGCATTTCCAGCTTTGAGCTAGCATGCTTCAAGGCCTTTCTTTGGGGTGTTTTAAACAGGCTCTTGCTTCCACTGACTTTAGGAGCTTTTCTACTTTCTCCCCCACCCCACCCCACCCCTGCCAATATCTATATTCTCTGTAGCTTCCTTTTCTTTGGAAAATTCAATAGCTCTGTAATGGATCTGCTTCTTTAGAAACTGTGTTGGATTTAGTCCTACTGTGTGCACACTGCCAATGGGCCAACATACATATCCACTGTGTGCTCACTGCTAATGGCCAACAAACATATCCAATAGACTGCTAACACTGGAGGAAAGTCAGTATGCAAAATCACACTGTGTCTCCAGTCAGGATCTTCCATGGCCGGGAAAGACTCACATTGGATGTGACCAGAAGAAATAAGTCAGTCAACTAGCAGAAGTCATAATCCACCTGAGCCAGTAAAGTGCAGGACTTGGCAGGCAGTGGAAGTTTACATTTTCTATGTATGGGCTGTGCTCTGGGTTCTGATGTAGCAAACACATCTCACACCAACATCCCTACTACTAGTCAGAAAAGCTACTGAGACTAGGCCCATCATTGGTTAAACCCTTTTTTTAATCTGTCTCCCAAGTAAAACAGAAGCCCAGTAAGGTTAACAGTGTTCAGTCCATTCCACTGAGCAACTTCCACAGTGCCCATTACAAAACAAAGTAGAAAGAGATACTCAACACAGTGGAAAGAGATAGGAAGGACTACAAATCTCAGATGAGCAAAGTCATTTATTCCTTAAACAATTAACAAGGAAGGGTCCCAGGTGTCTGGCCCTACATGGGGTACTAGGGACCTGAAAAATGGCCAGGCCTGTTGCCCATCCTGTGGCAGCTCAGAAGAAACAAGGAGTAACAACAACTAGATGCCAGTCATGCAGCTCACTGGACCTGCCATTGTCTGTCCCCTCTGTCCCTTGAGGACTACTCCCAATTCCTTAGACACTATAGACATTATAGAAAACCAAGGTGGAGAAAGAGGGAGGAATGACATAGGTGAAAGTCTCCCTGAAGTGACAGAGCAGCATCACATGTAAGTCTACTCAACTGCAAGCAGGTCCCACTGTCCTCTCTTGCCTTTGAAACTGTGCAAAGCTGACAGTTAGACAAAGTACATGGAAAGGAGTCAACTGCATGTGGAGTTCTAGAATGAGACAAGAATGTGATCAAATAGTAAAGCCTATATAATAGAACAATATACATTCTAACAGAATATGGCCCAGACACAACAGAGGGGCCTAGTTGATACTGGAACAGCAGGTCCCAACTGTTCTAATGCTGTGACCTTTTATATATAGTTCGTCATGTTGTGCTGACCCCCAAACATAAAATTATTTTGATACTACTTCATAAGTGTAATTTTGCTACTGTTATCAATCATAATGTAAAGACTCGATATATGATCCCGAGGGGGTCATGACCCACAGGTTGAGAACCAAAGCATTGGACCATGATTGCCACAACTATCACTGCTGTCTCTAGAAAGCTGGCCAGCTTACAGGCAGTTCATATACTGCAGCTGCTAAGCAGCCCCCTCCCAAGCCCAGCTCACTCAGACAAGCCCAGGCCATCTGTGCTTAAGGCTAATTTGGCTGGAATAAAGACTGGCATTTGCTCTCTGTGCCTTCAGCTGAGTCTCCACAAACAGCAAGAGGCTATTTGCTCCTAATCACTTTATGCAGATGAGCAGCCCCACTCAAGCCTGGGCAAAAGTCTGCCATGCACTCAACTGCACAGCTGGCTCCTGGAGCAACAGATGCAGCGCCAGGGCCAGGCACTCTCAATGCCATTAAGGCTGTCTAGGGTATTCCCAATTCTTCTGGCTGGGCAGCCATGCTCCTTGTTATGAAGAGGCAATTCTCTGTTCAGCAGACAAGTGTTTATTTCCCCAGCACAGAGAAGACTGAACCCTAAAGTTGCTCCCCCTCCTGAGATGGCAGAGTGAGGGACTTCCCAGGTCCAGGGTCTCCAGTTAGTGCCAAGAAATGTGAGACAATTACTCTTGTTCAAGAGAATGCCTCCTTGACATCCATCCCCCTCAGTATGCCTGATCCGAGGAATGGCTAAAGGGTTGACAAGCTGCTAACAGTCTGCCTCTCTGTCTGGTTTTATGGTTATGAATGTTCACATACCTGCGAGAATGTATGTGAACCATGCACATGCAGTACCCACAGAAGCCAGAAGGCATTAGAAGTCCCAGTATGAGAGTTACAGATGGTTGTGAGTTCCCGTGTGGGTGTGGGAAGAGGACCCCGGTACAATGGAAGAGGAGCTATGGCTCTAACCACTGAGCCAGCACTTCAGCCCCAAGCTGATGCCTTTAAAGAAACACATCCAAGTTCCAAAAATAAAGACAGCAAAAGCATCTGGGTTGTGGGGTGCTCTTCATCAGATGCATGTGTAGTCACACAAGGCTGGCTGATGCTAGGGTGCTTCTAAAGATCACTATGCTAAAAGCTTAGTCTGCAGCCTGTGGCACAGTGGAGGTAGAGACACCTCTAAGAAGAAAGACAGAGGTCCAGTGAGAACTCAGATCAGTGGATGAGCCCCAGGCTATCCTGAGATGCTCCTCCCACTATGTACAGCAGAGTCAAAGGACCAGAGATTAAAACTTCTGAGATCTTTCCTCTTTATAAGTCAGTCATCACAAGTATTTTATCATAATGACCTAAAAAGAAACATATTAGCACATACAGTTAAATCTAAGGTAGCATTATCTTTCAACAAGTTCTAGAAAGATTCCTATTCAAAAGATAACAGAACAAACATTTTAGGAGGCCAGCAGCTGAAATTCATCTGAGATACTTAAGCTTTAGGACAAACTAGGACGTGTCAAACCCCTACAACCTTTTCTTGGCCAACTGATGGATGAGCTGTGTCATCAGGAAAGGGAGGGGGCACTATCAATCCCACCAGTAGCTGTGAGCTTCACACAGAACACCCAGCAACGATCTCTGGCACCGTGCTTCCTGCAGTCAGTATCACAGGAGAGAGAAACCACACTGCTGTAGCCATGCCTTGGTCCTACAGGCAAAGACCTGTCGAGAGCTGTGACCATGACTCCTAACTTTTCCTACACACATGCTTGTGCCTTTCTAGCCAATCATTTCCTACATCTTTTCATTTTATTACCTCCTCCCTGGCCCCCACATTTCCTACAACTTTTTCCCACTCTAAGGCTTTTTAAAAATCTGTGCTTTCAAAGAACAAGGTCCTTAGCCAAAGTCCCCTTGTCCATCAGATACTGCATTATACTTCAGTACTGTGTGATGTCAGCTTTGTCTGTCAAGACACAGGGATGGTAACTTTCAAACAATTTTTAATGGTAGGATCTTTGAAAGTGACCTGTTCAGGCAATTTCAGTGTCATCAATCAATTCAGACATGCCAACTAGGTGGAAAGAAGGGGTGGTCCCACTACCACCCTCTCACTGTCTCCCACATCTGTCCTTGGTCTCTGCAGCTCTTTCCTCTGAACACTTTTGAAGGGCTCTGGTAACAGTGTCAAAACTGCTGGATTGGGCTGCACTGCCTACTTGGCCAAATGTCACTAGATGTAAAAGTCAGCTTTGAGAAGGCATGGCAGAGATCATCAGAGACTATGCCAAGGGCATCAGCACTGAGAGCCCGCTCTGCCTTGCCACTGCAGCCATTTAGAACTCTCATATCTAAGAGCAGCATCTGCAGAATGAGTCACTGTGAGACTCACGAGCGAACGCTCACAGTGCCTTCTCACAGGGTGAAGCAAGCACACACAAGGAGTTCTCAAGACAGAATGTCTGCCCACTGCAAGTCCAGCTCAGGTCTGGGCTGGGACTCAGCCACCTCAACCTCGATTGGTTTCAATTATGCATGGTCAGACAGTCTGAAAATTCTAGGAGTGAACAATTAAGAATTTTAGGCCATTTTTATTGCAATATTATCATGCAATGGTTTATTAGTAGTGATTGTTGTTAATCTTCCTGAGTCAGATTTCTAAATTAATACTTATAGCAATATATATTTAGGAAAACACATCATAATCGGTGGTCAGTATTGTTAGCAGTTCCTCTAGGCTCCACCCAACAGTTACCTAGCAACAGTTTGTGTCTCTGGCCTCCAGGTACAAAGCCAAGAGCCAGACTTTTAAGAACACTCCTTACCAGGCTAGCCTCTCTTCTCTTTCTGTCCTTTTCTGTCCACTTTCTCTGCCTCCATCTCTTCCCCAGGTCCCCTTCCCTTTCCACCAATAACCACCTTTATATTAGGCCTCCTTTATATAGCCAATTCCTCAGAGGGAATACCTTGGCCAGCCCACTAAGCTACTCCTTCCCACCGCATCACACCGCCGTCTTGTAAAACACAAGTATAGAACTACAGCATGTGCAGAGCTCAGCACCATGCAAGGAAGGTTTTGGGCATCCAGTGAGGGCCTTGCAAGGAATCCCATTTGGAATCAATCATACTTTAATTTGCTTTGTATTAGTGAAGCTATGACCCCTACGGGCCAGCTCTGAGGGTAGAAAAAGGGATGAGATGGGTTGTTGTGTTACCTGCCTGCTGCCTAGCCTTGTGTTTTCATGCATAATTGAAACCAGTCAAGGTTGAGGTGACTGAGTCCCAGCCCCAACCTGAGCTGGACTTGCAATGCGGCAGACATGTCTGTCTTGAGAACTTCTTGTGTGTGCTTGCTTCACCCTGTGAGAAGGCACTGTGAGTGTTCGCTCATGAGTCTCACTCTGCTACCTAGCCTTGTGTTTTCCCAAGTTTCTGAAAACTACAACACTTAATTTCTTGAGATCTGTGCAAAGTCGTCTTCAACCCCAGCAAATTAACATAATTCTCTATATTTCGTTTCCTTTGGAAATGAAAGCATTTTAAAAAGTGATGACACTGCACAGGAGAAAGCAAACCTTAGGAAGGGAGGCAGATGTTACTGGATGCGTGCACACTACGCTCTACCCTTTCCCTGCACCATGGCCTGAACACCCTTGCATGCAGTGATGTGTTCTGACAGAATACTAGAGGCAGCCATTGCAAAGAAGCAAAGTCTGACCTGTCATTTTAAGAGTGGATATGGAGAAAAGGACCCATGGACCATGGCATTCTCTAACAGTCCCATTGGTCTCCCTGGGCCACCCTCTGTTTTTCTTTCTCATATCCCATCCTTGGGCTTGACCCATAGGGGTCACACAATAGACCTCCTCAGAGCCCTCTGGCTTCGGACTGTGTCTAGCCACTGGAGGCACCAACAAGAGGTGAAAGAAAAAAAAAAGTAGAGTGAACCTTGATTCCCAGAGTCCCTTGCTCCCAAATGATCACGGAGTAACTTCATCTCAGCCCCACTGTAACAGGGCCTTAGCACAACTGACTCCATGATGGAAGTACCACTGAAGCCATAAAACTCATCATGTAGATAGCACCACCTGCCAAAATGAAAACAAAAACCTTATCCATTAAAGTCTCTAAATGTACTAACCTTGTCTGTTGGCTTCTATAGCTCTGCTTCTGGCTAATTCTTCTCGTTAGCTGAAGTATGGTAACCCAGAACATGTGTTTTGCACTTAAAAGCTCACCCTGAGAAAGGCAAGGTGCTACACTGGAGTCTGGAATACCCAGCATAGTCACTGGCCAGGATAATAAGGCATTCTATTGGTTTCAACCCACCATGTCCAGGTACTCTCCTCTGATGGATACTCTACAACACAACCCCATGGAGTTCTAAGATCTCCTAACCCTAGCTTTCTACCTATTAGGGTAACATGATCCCAGTAGCTCCTCTATACCAGGCTCATTACTGTGAGCCTTCAGCTCCATTCTGCACTGCTCACCCATCTACTTCTCCATAAAGGCAAGCATTGTTGCTACATAACTCTGGTGATCCCAGGTCCTTAAGAAGATGCCCTAGATGTCTAGTTCTTCAGCTTCCATCACTCCCATGGACCATCTTTTCACATCCCAAGCAACTAAGGACATTGATGTCAAAGCCTTGTACTAGCATGCTGCCTCAACACTCTGACAGGTGGCATTCTCTTGTACATGTTCAGTCAACTAAATTCAATCCTCTACCAAAATTAACTTATCTTCTCTACCAAACCTGTTTGTCACCCTGGGTATCTGAGATTGGCAGGTTTGCCCTTGTCAGCTCAACTCCCAAGCTAAGAACAATACAGCGAGCCCCCAGCTCTCTCCCTTAGCATCTCTAAAGTGGGCTCCCTTCTATCAATCTTAGCCACTGAATCAGATACCTCAGCATCCTACATGGGATCCTTGTGTGGTTTCTGTTCCTCTGTAACTGAACTGACACTATGTCCCTCTCCTATGCTCCTCACACCTCCTCAAGCCTTCAAATATCTCTTCCATCTCCACACTCAGAACCAGATCTTCAGCTGCAGGGCAGCTCCACACCACCCTTGCAGACCTCCAGCGTGTCTACCTACTACCCACTACCTACTAGTACATGGCCAATGTTTGGCAGACTTTTCCTCATGTCTAATACCCTGAGAACTGCATGGCAAGGGCCTCTGCTTTGTGAACACCATTTAATCATCAAGTACCAGAGATACAGACAGCATGCACTTGATGATGCTAGGTCACAGCAGGGGTTCAAAAGCTACCATTCGGTTTACCCCCTTACCTATAAGCATGCATACACCCACACATTCACTTTCAAATCTGCTGAGTGACCCCCTATGCTTGCAGAAAAGAAGCTGTAGTAGTTATTCCACATTGTTCACTTGACTGACTCACATAGAAGATATCTCTCTCTCTCTCTCTCTCTCTCTCTCTCTCTCTCTCTCTCTCTCATGTGTGTGTGTGAGTGTGTGTGTGTGTGAGTGTGTGTATGTGTGTGTTTCTAAAGAGGATCGCTCGGCATCCTGATCCACCCAGATGTGAGCCAGCAGTTCACCATGACTCCATAACAGACTGAACCTTTCAGACTGAAAGCAAATCCCTTCCTACCTTCAGCTCCATAAGGAGCTCTGTCACAATGGCGTGGTAGCCGATACAGAAAGATGCTAAGCTGCAACACCTCTTCAGTGTGTTCCTTTTGTGTTGATGTCTTTCAGCTATTTGCTTACTACCCCTCCTCTGCCACTCGGCTCCTTGTCCCCAGTTCTCCACACTCAAAGGGTAAGATATGAATCCACATTTTCCATCCTTTAACTCCCCACAGAAAGTCACAGAATTCTCTGCATGTCACATGTCTTCCCGACCAGTGCACTACAGTTTGTAGACATTAGTTTATGTGCATTCCTGAATTATTAACACTGCACTAATGTTCTAAAGCACATATTCTAAACTGCCCCAGAACTAATTAAATCTCAGATTGCCCTAGAGAGTCAAATATTGTCAGCCACATTGAGGAAAGACCAGAACAGTTGTCAGAACAGCAGACTGATAAGGGATTATATTCTGGGACTCTGCCACCAATTTGTTCCACCTTGCTAATACAGCAGTTTAGGAAACTTCCCAGCTTCACCACAATTCTCGCTAGCCTGCTGAATATGCATCATCCCTTCCCTCTTCCCTTGGGCTTTCTCACACCTCCCTGTCTCTCTTGTGCTGAGGGAAAGACAGGTGAGCCCTGCTTCTAACAGCTTCCATGAAGAGATTTCAATAAAAATGAGACTAGGACAGGCAGAGGCCTCCATGGAGCATGCCCCTCCCAACACTATGCGCTCAATGAGTGTACCACCCAGACCCCCTCTCAGGGTGAACATGTTCCTGCTTCACCTCCAGGTTTGGTACACATCATCAAGCAGCCAATTCCTACAGAGCCTTTTCACTTCCTCCCCTACCACCACAGCACGCTGGAGATGGCAGAAACTCACACCTCACAAACTACTCCTGCAGGAATCCCCCACGATGCCCCGTTAGCGGTATGGTCCTGCCCTCCACATAAGCTTTACTCCTCCATTGTATTTCATATATCTGCATCTCTGTTCTGCTCCCCAGACACTCAGCTGCTCAAAGGATTGGATGTGTCTAATTCGCGTAGGATCCCCAGAGTCTACCTTAGCTTCCAATAGCAGCAGCGTAAGCTCAGGGGTAAACAGAGGAGAGAATGCATATGTTGCAAAGGCTCACTTAATGCTGAACTACAGCAGACTTCCTCAACATCCTGGAAGCCTAGGTAATTTGTTGGAGGGCTGCCAACCCTGGACCATCTATTCCAGGACGATGCAGCTCTGAAAGACTGACACAGGGACACAGAGCAGTCCTTTGGACCAGGTTTACAATAAGTAATAGTTGCTTTTGTCAGGTCCAAAGGAAATTGTACTAGCCCTCATTCTGGGGCCCTATTCCCTTCTACCAAAGGAGCCGATTCTGCAACACTGTCAGAAGGGACAAACAGCTATCTCTGGACCCATTAATATGCCAAAACTTCAGACTCAGTGTATCACAAGTACCTCCTTGTCCCCTACCCTAAACCTCTCCAACTCATGGGCTGCTCTTCACCTAGCTTCTCATTCCCGTATAACACTGCTATTCTGCCATGAATGCTCTCTCTCTCTCTCTCTCTCTCTCTCTCTCTCTCTCTCTCTCTCTCTCTCTTCTCTCTCTCTCTCTGCTCTGGACTCTTTCCAGATGCCTCTGGCTATACTCTCCCTCATATCTACAATAAAAACCTTCCCCTCAACAATACTCTGGAGTGGCTGGTTATCTTCTCCATTTATAAATCTGGTGCTGAAACCTTCAGTTTATATACACTTGCATCTCTGCTCAATAAAGTCTAGTGACAGGAGCTGCATTACACACACTCCAGTCCTGGCCTGTTCACACTGGAAGAGAGCAAGCAGCCCCCTGAAATCCAGCACGGTAATGGATTGGTTGCTGCTGCCTCCATCACGTTCCAGCAAGCCTCCACTGCAGTCCTCGGAGCACACAGCCTTCATCTGCCTCCAACATATGGACAGAGCCTTCCTTTAGAAAGTATTGCTTCAAAATCTTCTGGGGAAAGATTTAGTGGGTACCCCAGACCCTCGAAAAGGTGCCCAAGCATCCTTTCTTCCAAAAGCAGGCAAAAGGAGTCACAATCCGCAGTGCAGGACGCTGCCTCCTACAGATTGTGATCCTTATAGCAAGAGCTGGATCGTGGGCGTCTCAGAGATTGAGATTCAATTCTTCACTTCCAAATGCACTCTCCACCCAGATTTAAGAAATGTCTCTAGTCTAGCAGACCCTCCATTTCCTATAACCCAAGGGAGGAGAAGACGCTTGCTCCCGTATCCAGTGGGAGAAGGAAGCAGACATATTGCTCTGTGGCTTGCTCAGGTGGGCATGTGAAGAAGACAGCAGTGCCAGGCTTCCTAATCGCTCCACCTACATTTGTGGAATTGCACTAAGAGTGGGAATCTCAGGCCTCCATCACCTCTGGAAGTATGTAAATGGAAGCCTTCCCAGTCTAATCTTTCAGGCCTGAGGAAGCTCCCCTAAATACCCTATAGCTTGCCACATGTTCACAGCTCTAGGTGCCCAATTCCCTCCTTCTCCAGGCAACACCAAGAATGAATGGTGTATCCACAGAGCCTGCCCCTCCCAGCACTGCCTCTGCTGTAGGCACTGTACTCATACTCAGAAAGAACAAAATAGCTGGCTGAGGGGGCTGAGAAGACTTTGCAAGAGGCAACACTGAAATAATCTAGGGAACACGTACTAGCAAGAAATGCAAAGAGGCAGTGGACTGAGACAAATAGCCCAGTCCCAGACCATTGTGAGACAGACCAGGTAGATCAACGGTCTAGATGGTGGGACATGGAAGAAACCTCAGCAGGAAGCGCAGGGTCCTCTATATCCTGCACACTTTGGACAGGTTCTTAAATCCAGGAGGAGAATCAGAAAGATAGTGACTGTTCTAAAGCCAACATAACCTTTTGTCATGGACATGACAAAAGACTAGGGATGAGGGGAGGTCAAGAATCCAGAAGTTGCTGAAGGACAGGTCAACAGAGCTCCGCTCAGGAGGAGTGGCCTGACCCATGCCTATGGGCAGAATCAGGCACAGTTCTGTGATGGGCAGAAGAGGACAGAATTAGAGCAGACTAGACAGGTACAGCAGGAAGGCAGGAGGGCTGTAGGAACTGAATCACAAGGAACAAGAACCATGCTGGGCCACAACACTATGTAGCAGTTAGCTCTGAGATCAAAACATTTCATCCATCAGGGAAGCTCCTTAAGACAGAAAGAAACAACTCAAACTAGCTTCAGGAAGTCCCTGAAATTATCCAGATTTAATAGCCTTCTCCCCCACCTTTCCAGCGTAATCAATAAAGACTGCTGAGAGTCACTCTCAGACAAGCCAAGGAGTCACACAGAAGAGTCTTAGTCAAGTCCACATGCTGAAGCAGAAACCAGCCAGCTGCCTGAGGTTTAGACCAACTAAGCCACCTGGAAAGGACTCTCCAACCTGCTGAGCCGCCTGCAGGCTGTGCCATGTGCTCCAGGTTTTCCACTTTTATGAGGTGGGTTTTGGTGGTGCAGCTGGCTTTCAGTCTTTTCTGCTCCTATAAGTAACTGGAATAAAACTTATTGGTCTAACAAGTTTGACTTTGCTGGTATCCATACTTTGATCTCCCTATCTACAGTGAGTAGATGTGTGTGTGTTGTGTCTCTATAGGAAAAAGTTTGACACACAATACACATTCTTACTACATGGTACACAATGCTGAGCTCAGATGCCTACTGGTGTCTGTTCCTGAAGGCACTCTCTAGGCAGCACAAGCATGAAAAACATGGCTCTGGCAGGCTTTGCCTTTCTCCCTCATTCCCTCTGTCTAAAAACTATTAGATTACATTCCTAAAGCTAGCCCCAAAGTCTATTCCTTTATTTGGTCACTTCCTCCTCCTGAGGCTAACTACCAAGGTCCAGCTCTCAGAGTACTGAAATAATCAAAAGCCCCCTTTGGTTATACTAATTAACATGCCCAGTTAAATTAAACACCTCATCCTAACACAGGGATGTGTTTTACCTTTATAAACTGCCATTTGCCTACAGGCCACATTAGTCTCTTCTATCCGGAGGAAGTCTTTTGACCTCTTAGACAAATAACCCTTCTCTTTCTCCCTGGTCTCTTCTTCCCCTTCTCCCTGTTCTTCTATCTCCTGTCTTTGTTTCTTATTCTCTGTCCTTTGTTACTCTGGGGCAAACAAATCTCCTTTGTGCTGAGGATAGTCTTGGGGTGTCCTAGGCTGCTATCTTTTCCTAAGGTTCCTGGAGTTATTAGGAGGAAAAAAAAAAATGGCACGAACAAGGCAGCAAAAAGATACAGCCAGCCAGAATCATCACTCGCTTTGCCAAGGAGAAACGTGTGCTGCTCAGAAGGCCGCTGCACACACACCCTTGCCACCTGCAAACTCTCAAATGCAGTTCAGAACCATCTTCATCAAGTCTCCAGCAACTGTTACAAACAACTGTGTCACAAGGCACACAGCTGAAGGAAGTACAGTCCAAAACTCCAAGGAGAACACAGGGTGTCTTCAAAAAGACCTGGAAACTACCGTGTGTTCTTCCATGGGATGTGTTTAACATGAGCAATGGGGAATTTTATAGTTCTCTTTTCTGGGAATGACCCCAGAAAATAGCAAACTTCAGGGGCTCAGAAGCCACTGTCTCAAGCTTGACATATTGATTTCTGAAGGCTGAAACATGTTTTTCAAAACACCAGCTGTTCCTCATAACAACAGGGAAAAAAAAAGAACTCTTTTCCCAGTTCTTCTTACTATTGAAATGCAGAATAAAATAAATAAATGTAGAATACATAGTCTAAATGTTATGTTAACTTGCCAGGGTTCAGAGGAGAGGAAAAAAAACCACTTATTTTGTTTTCTTCTAATTGTTTTAACAAGCTATGGCATCAAGGTCAATTTCGGAAATGTCACTGACATGCTCTTTATAGTGCATGTACCGGAAGAATTATTTCCAACTGTAATGCTGTGCTTGGCAGCCTAGGAAGCACTATGCAGTGTGTGGAGCACCATGCAGTGTGTGGAGCTCAGTCCTAGGCAGCTGGCCTACGGCACTTCTACATACCTGAGAGGTTTCCACCCAGACCAGAGGTAGGGAAAGTAAGGAGGCTCTACCTTCCCGTTAGGGATCTGTGAAATTAAAGTCCTTTTAGGCCACCTGGATCGATGAAGGAGGAAGATATTTTCCACAAGGCTTATTACTGTGTACACTGATAATCCTGCCTGCCTTGCTACAGTCACTGCCTAATTATCAGAGTGGACTGCAAACAGTAGGAAGCTAGCAAAGGAACTTTCATTTTTTCCTAAGGTACAGGAAAGAAACCCTCCCTGCCAGAGGCATGGGGAAGGAGTGTGCTCGGCCTCCCTGAGGCAGAGATAACACCGACTTTTAAGGCAGGAAGGTGGTAGCACAGGACACAGCCTGGAAGAGCAGATCTTGCTCCTCACCTCTCCCCAGATGAGTAGGGGATCCTGAATAAACACCTCAGCTAGACTTAAATTGCTCAGGGACTAAATTAGACAAGGAGCTTAAACGCCTGGTTGTTTTTTAACCAGTTTTACAGGATCACATACTGTGTTGTTCAATTTACACAGTGTTCTCAAAATGACAAAATCACAGATTTGGAGACTAGATAGTGAACGCCCGTTGGGAGACCAATGTGGGTAAAGGGGCAGCAACAGGTGAGCTTTGAGGGAACAGGGTAACCCTGCCACCTGCTGGCAGAATGGCTGACAAATCTATATGGGCAACAAGTGACCTGAACCACAGGCCACCCTGGGAATCTTGGTACTTTTCAGTTTTGTGTGAAGGGGTTAGGGCCATGGGGCCGTTTACACTGTCTTTGAAACTCCAAAGCACATATTCATTTTTAAGGGTTTTTTTAGACTTTGAATTGTCAGACCCTGTCTTTTCTGTAGACCTTATATTTTTAAATATTTCATTAACTAAATAATATTTATTAAGAATTCCTTCACATGAATGTATTTTATGTGTGTGTTGCCTTACATCTCAAGTTATGAAGAAATACAATTTCCAACTTATAACTTTCAAATATATAGACTGAATGAAAGCACACCAGAAACAAAATATACAGAGGACTATTTCTATCATTGGAGGGCATGATGACAGTTTTCTACACTAGGATAAAAAGGGTAAGGAATTTAACATCACAAAGAAATGCAAGAGACATTAAAGGATAAATGATAAACTATGGGAAATATTTTAAGTACATAGGACAGTCCTGATGCACAGGGAGTTAATGTATGAATGAGGACTACCCCAGCCTACAAACACAAATAGCCAATAACCTAGCCATGTACACAGAGAATCCATGAGCTTTGTAGGAGACCAGCAGGATAACTTCTGACACAAGAGAGGCCATGTAGACAAAGACACACAGCCTCAGCTGGAAGGGAGCTAGGACCTGAGGTCTCAGGTCACTCTGACAACACCCACACATGCTGGAATGTAAAGCAGTCCTTCTTTACCCAAAAACTGTGTGAAGAGGCATGTACCTAAGTCAAAATGGCATCCAAAGACTAATGATAAAACTACATGTTAAATACTATATTAAAATAATATTGATGCCCCTCAACTATAGCCCCACAGCTATGAAGAAATGGCATATGGCTTTTAAAAATAACAACAGTTGGTATTTGCTGATTGTTTGGGGTTGTGATGCCTAGCAAAACAGTCACAAGTACCATATACAGGCTGTGTCAACATTTTTCAAGCTGGGAGTAGAAACACATTCGTTTAATTCCAGCAGTACACAGGCTTTTCAAAAGCAGATCTCTTTGAATTCAAGACCACCCTGATCTACACAGCCAGCTCCAGGCCAGAAGGGCTATCACCGTGAGCAATCTTCTCTCCTAAGGCATACAGCCATGACTTCCTCTTGAGGTTAACAACTAGATGAGGTATGCAGTAAGGAACACTGAGACTTGTCCCTGCAATAAAAGAGGAACTAGAAAATAGATAGTTGGATAGAGAAAAAATAGTCTTAAAATGTATACCTGGGAACATTCTGTTTTATAAGCTTACTTAACATAGTTATACACATGCAAACACACACAGGACAGGACACTGTCAATAGGACAAAATGGCAGCATACAGATTAGGAAAGGATTTTCACGAATTCTATATCTGACAGAGAGCTAATATCCAGAATTTATAAAGAATTCAAGAAGTTAAACAACAACAACCCAAATAACCCATTTAAAAATGTGGTACAGAGTTAAACAGAGAATTGTCAATAGAGGAATCTCGAATGGCCGAAGAAGCACTTAAATAAATGTTCAAAGTATTTAGTCATCAGGGAAATGCAAATCAGAGCAGCTCTGAGATTCCATCTGATACCTGTCAGAATGGATAAGATCAAACATTCAAGTGATAGAACATGCTAGCGAGGATGTGGAGCAAGGGGAACACTCCTCCATTGCTGGTGGGAATGCAAACTTGTACAACCACTCCTGAAATCAATTTGGCAGTTTCTCAGAAAACTGGAAATAGTTCTACCTCAAGACCCAGCTATACTACTCCTGGGCATATACCCAAAAGATATCCCACCATACCACAAGGACATGTGCTCCACTATATTCATAGCAGTCTTATTCATAATATCCAGAAACTGGAAAAAAATCTAGATGTCCTTCAAGTAAAGAATGGATCTTAAAATGTGGTACATCTACACAATGGAATAGTATTCAGCTATTAAAAAACATCATGAATTTTATAGGCATATGGATTGGACTTAAGGCCATTCAATAAGAGGGAATTCTTCTACTGTATACCTGGCTAATTATCCCTGGCTTTATAGCTCACAGACCCAAAAGAGAAACAACTACTAGCACGTCCCTAAATCAATCTTGCTATATTCCAAAGACTTATTTTTAGATCTACAGGTAAGTGTAGCTCTCACCCCATGTCAAAGAAGCTTCATTTTGCGGAGGCTACTACTGAGATATACAACTGATCAAAAATGCAGAGAATCAGTGACCTTGGGGTGCTCAACCTCAGTTGATGTATCTACAGCATAACTATAGAAGGGGAGGAAATTGGGGATGGGAAGAGGCAAAGGACCAGGATGCCTGCTGCAAGCAGTATCTTTTAGACATGATACGATGCTGCACCTGTGAAATCTCAAAACTAAGGTTGCCTAAAACAACATTCATAATTACCATACCAGTTGACGTGCCAAGATGATAGTGGAAATGTTTCAAGGCCTCACTCCTAAACAAAGAGCTATAGGCAATTAGGAAACAGTTAGAGAGAGAAGATCAACTTTCTCCAGAGACATTCTCCAAACAGCTTATCCAGTCTCAAGTGGCCAGCACTAAACCCATGTATATATGGGTAACACTAAATGAACTTGATAGATAGCACACACACACACACATACACATACACACACACACAAACACCACATGTGCATGGACATGTATGTAACAATAATTATACAAAATGAGGGCATGAGCTCCAAGACAGAGGTGAGGGAGGAGTTGGAGAAGGGAGAAAGGAAGTATGAAATGATGCAAATAATGATACTCATGTATGAAATTCTCAAAAAAATAAAAAATTTTAAAGATATGGTTCAGCAGTTACAAACACACCTTCTTCCAGAACAGGACATCAGTTCCCAGTGCCCACGTGGGACAGCTCACAACTACCTGTAACTCCAGCTCAGTGAATTACAGAGCCAGGGCTGTCTAAGTTTCAGGTTCAGAGATGGTATGATCTTATCCTAAGCAACTTCTTCCTACAACCTTCCAAATAACTTTAAGTTCCAAGCTGAGACACACACACACACACACACACACACACACACACACACACACACACTGAAATCTCACATGAGGTACAGTAGCCAGCCCACTGCCATATCAGGGTTCTGCTGGCACATAAAGTGGCAAGGGTCACATGATCACCTCGAGAACTCTTTAGGGGATTGGAAAGACGTTTTAGTCAGCTGCCACAGATGCTGGCAATGAGCCTTGGCCACCCACCTGGACACCTGTTAAGTATAAATTGATGAATTACTTAATAATTCATCCAATCTGTGCTGAGATTTTGAATACCAAGCATCTTGCTACATCAGTGGGGAGACATTTACAGTAAAAAAAAAGAAAAAAAAAATTTGAAAACAGTGATTCAAGAGGGTGGCCTGGGGTCAAAGGCCAGGTCCTCTTGTTACCTAACAGACATCAGACAGATGTCTTCCCTTCTCAGAGTCCAAGTGTGCTGTCCTTAGAACACAGAAGGACAATAGAGATGTAGCCAGATGGATAGAACAGCTAACAGCACTAATGTACACTGGGTCTTCTGACAAGCTATGCTAAGCTCCAGAGAAGTCCTGTCTCGTTTAATAAAGCACTCAACACGAAATAGCAGTTTTTATTCCTGTGTTATCAGTGAAGAAACTGAAGCTACAGCAGGACAGCAAAGCTGGAGCAGAGTCAAACTTGACACAGGCTGGGCCCCACATAGCACACTTTGCACATGCTGGGCCCCACATAACACACTTTGCACATGCTGGACCCACATCACGACAGCCACAACTTTGCACATGCTGGGTCCCACATAGCACACTTTGCACATACTAGGCCCCACATAGCACACTTTACACATGCTGGGCCCCACATAGCACACTTTGCACAGCCCAGCACAGCCCACCCTGAAGACAGAAAAGCAGTGGCAGCAGGAAAACAACCCCAGGCCACAGCAGTGGCCAGGCTCCCATGGTGTAGCTCTGCATCTCCTTCTAGAAGGTAACCAACAAATGTGCCATGGTGTACCCATTTCATGCCATGCTTGGGGACGCCCTGGGTCCCACTTTATTTGCTTCAGAGTTGAAGTCTAGTCAGAAACCTAGCCAAAAGAAGTCCATGCTGGTTTTTCTTCAAGAACAGCCACCACAGTCTAGTCTTCAGTCACCAGTGGCTCTATCTGCCTCGTCCACTGAGATATCACCTTACCTCACACTCAAGATTGTCCAGGTCCACTGTGTTCACATTAGAATTAATGTTCTTGATAACTACCCTTCTGCCCAACAACATCTTGCTTCCAAAAGCTCCCCATTCTCCCAACACAGGAACTTACCAAGGTAGAGACAGAGTTTTACTACTGCTGTAATCCCCACATCTCCTCCCCTGACCAGCATGCCATGGGTCTTACCAACTGCACGACATCTTCACCTCAAGGACTATTCTAAGATCAGTAAACAACCGCTGTGAACCAGATGGACAACACTGCTCAAGGACATGGCACTCCCAAGCAACAAGCTTGAAAGCAGGTATTAGCTGTCACCGCTCTTGATAAAAACCTGGCCTGCAGCACTAACCTGCATCTCCTTCCTCCTCACCCAGATTCAGCACAATGATGCAGATGTGCTTGCGCAGCTGGCGTGTGTTGGAGAACTTCCGGCAGCACTTGCTACACTCCAGGCTGCTAGGGGCCAGTCTGCTCCCTTCCTCTGGAGTCAGGGGACCTCCTCCTGGGGCTCACGAGGTTTTCTACCACCTCCTCTTCAGTGCTGGGCTTCTTTGTGGAACCCTTAGGCCTGCCCCTCTTTCTCTTCATAACCAAAAGCTCTGTAAAAGAAGCAACAGGGCAGAAGGCAGTCACATGAGGAGCCAAAGCAGGACAGTTACTCAACTTCTTTATGTAGGAATGGTCATGTGTTCTATGAAAGTAAGAGGTCTAAAGCAGTTCCCCAATTACTGGCTGCAAGCATCTTTAATGTTAATACGGATGTATGTGTCTACTAATGGTAATTGATTTTGCAATATCCTGCTTCAAGACTATCAAGTGGACACATACTCCTTTCAATAAAGCTGGAAGGGGCACAAGTTCATATTGTGGCTTGAAGTACACAAATCCTGTCCCTTATTAATCCCTGCTTCCACTTAAATCCAGTTCTCAGAACGTGCTTCTGGACTCCTTTGCAGAAGGGTTTCAGGGACTGCTGAGACTGACACATTCCTAATTACACAACTATTCTGATTATGTCAAAGACTCAAATTGTCCTGGCAAAAAGGAGAGCAAAATTATTACAATGTAAAGCCACAAATTACAGGGCGAAAGATAATAAAATATTTTTCAAGTTGCCTGGTGGCCGAGGGATTTTTAAATAGCATGATCAGAACTGCTTCAGAGTAAGTTCCAAACCATGTTACAAGGCATTCCGGTCCATTAGTGCTCATCATGAAGATACTCATCCGCAAACGGAAGGTAGAATTGCATACACAATCATGTGAACAGGGACTGATCAGTTCTATGGATGTGATATGCCTGGGAAGGACTCTGAGACAGTTCAAGAAGCGGTATGGCCCCAGACTGATGACACCCCAATGCTAGAGCTGTCATTGGACAGCCCCTCAGGGTTGAAAGGTCCTAGGGTTTGGCGCTATCTTAAGAGAAGACTTGGTTATGGAATGAGGAAGAACTCTTCCCGCTCTCAATTAAAGGTGCTACTTGCAAAGGGAAACAACCAGCCATTTTATTCAACTTAGTACTGTGGAACCCTTTAATTAAGGGAGTCACCCAAGCCCACAAGGCAGGGAGGGAGATGGGAGTAGTCTGCAGGGCAGAGCAGCAAGACTGTGGTGCTCTGGCAATGCAACCCACCTCAAGCATTCAGGGACACTGGACACTGGAATGGGACAGAAAACTTCCTGGAAAGGGAGCACCCTGTGGGACAGAGCCTCTGCAGAGATACAATGCCAACCACAGGTCAGCACTGCCTGATCATCCAGGCTACAACTAGGTGGTCTGGACCATTTCAGACTTCAATCCATCTCACTAGGGCATGTAGGTGGGTAGAAATGGGAAGAAACAGTGCATACAGACATGAAGATACACTAAGAGACCAGACAAAGCAGTCAATAGACTAAAGCCCTTTGGTCCCTTTGCAACCCTAAATACCATCCACTAAGGACAGAGGCTGCATTTGAGGAGGACCAGCTGCTATGCACTGAAGGTTCAAGGAAGGGATCCAGTAATGGAATAAGAACAAAGCCTTTATGTCAATGCCTTGCAAACTTCCTATTATTATTCTTTACAGCAGCGTGTGCAACCTGAAGGAACAGCAATTAACATCCAAGAAGCAGCATTAGTGGAATCTATAAAAGACCCACCTCACACCCACCAGCTTAGCTGCACGTGGCACTTACTGAAGTCTGTGGCCCAGCCCTAACCCCACGCTAGCAAGGCCCTGTTGTGCAGACAGAAACTGTTCTCTGAATGCTCTGAGCATGCAGCTGTGTAGTCAAGATAAATTAAACCCACGGAGAGGTATGGTCTTTGCCTTGGGTGACCCCCAGGCCTTATGTCCTTCCTGATAGGTGTGTCTATGTCTGCCTGAAAGCTTTGGCTTAGGTGCCATATGAAGGGGACTTTTCAACACGATGCAGCAACTCTGACCTCGAGATGGACTGGAGGGAAAGGGCTTGGAAATTCCAGGAGGGTGGAGATCACACAAGATCAGTATGTCTTCCAGACTGAAGTTAGAAGCTGGGTGCACTGAAAACTTGAGGGACTTCCCGAGTGAGTCTTGACCTCATTGTGCACCAAGGACGGGAGGAGGTGATGAGCCCAGCACTGTGTGGGCAACCCAAAGGTCCACTGTGAGCCATCCTGGTCCTTGCTTCAGTCCTGCATGTAGGCTCTTACTGTATTCTGTAAGTTCCTCTAGCAATTGACCAACCCGAGGAAGACCACAACAAGCCATCAAACTGCAGCTAGCCATTCAGAGGCTCAGTTGTGGCTGGTGTCTGGTAGAAAATTGTGCCTTCACCTGCAGGACTGGGAGATTCATTGTAAACAGTACCCCATGCTTTGACCAGGGATATCCAGGTACATATGTGCTGGGCTGGTATGTGCTAATGACACACAGTGGGAGCACAGCACAACGAGCAACAGGGCAAACTGTGAGTCTCTCTGGCAGCAAACTGGGTGCTCTGAGCAGGCAGAGTCCTCCTCCTGATTATGCCTTTATGTCCCTTTAGCACTTTAGCCAGTGTTCTGACCCCACAAAGCCAGATGAACTAAACTAATGAGCAGTGTGGAATCTGGTGGTTAAGGAAGAAATAAAATCAGCCCTGAAAGCTTCCAACACACAACAGCGACAAAACTAATCTTCCATCCTCTACATCCATAATTCAGATCCTCGAAACCAATTAGTTAGCTAAAAATGAAATATTCATAAATGAGCTTGGAATAATTTAAGTTCTGAAAACAAGTTGCTGCTGTCAACTACCCACATTTTCATGAAGAGCTGTGAATTCTGGAGCTGGGAAGAAAAGCATGCAGCCTCAAGTCAAAGCATCAGAACAGACCTGGCTGGGTTCCTCCTCCTCTGCTCCTCCCTTAATCCCTCACCTCAGTCTGTCACTGAGTTCTGGCCATTTGTCCTGAGTCTGTGTAGGAAGTGACTCTGTTTCACTCATTTCTGTTCTATCCTTCTGTTCCAGTTTCTTCCTGCCATGGTCCTTGTGTCCTTATCATTTCCTGGCTCTGAAACATTCTGTTGTTCTTGACAAACCTGTCCCACAATCCTCAGACAAGGTATTGGGGAACACTGTTCACCAGGATGACATATCCCTTTGTCTTCTCAGAAGTGGAGCAGCTATGATTGGTCACACTATCCAGACCCTCCGAAGATTGAGGGTGTTACCATCCCTCACAGAAAGAAGGCTGGGAAGGGCTATTAACCCTCTCTTAGGATTCTGGCCCACTCCACCCTAGCCAATGTCCCAGATGCACAAATCTCAGGAGGGGCTAGGGTACATGGAAGGCAGCAGATTAAAGGAAGGGTAGGCTCAATTTATGCAATTGTCATACAAAGTATGACATTTTGGTAAAGCAACTGTTTTTAAATCATGCATGCCCCTGTAAGTAACCCCTCCTCTGTGTTCCTATAAGTGAGTCCAGGAAACTCACTAGTTCATCAAGATAGACCTGGATGAAATCATATTGGTATGTCATTATTATATTATTATTCTATTCTGGGTACACAGACATTGTTCTTGCCTCCCTAGGAAAAGTAACATAACACCAGACTTTCTCTTGGCTCTTTAGCACATAACACACACACATATACACACACACACAAAAGCACACAGGCAAGCATGCACGCACATACATACAGGGTAGAGGCTCCACTCTCTCCTCTGGTTCCCCTTACAATGTCCAGTGCAGTTCTTCAGAGTTTGCTGAACATGCATATATAATCCTGTCTTCCTCCCTCTCCCCAACTCCACTTCCTTCCCTGCAGGTCAGACCCTAATGTACATCCTAGAAGGTAGCCCCATCCAAATCTTAGGCACCTTCTTCTTGACACTGCCAACAGTGACTGTGGCAAACACCAGCCATGCCCTCACTAGACTGCCACACCCACAAGTCCATGGCATGTGCACTCAACTACAGTTTCCTAAATCCTTTTCCTCTCCTCCTACTATAACTCTGAGGCTTGAGCTGCCTTTTAATTCCTGGGTCTTGCTGGGTCCTAAAAGAAGTGGGAAGGTATAAGCAGCAAAATGATCACTGGGTGACAAGAGCCAAAGAGGCTTTTGGAGAATGAGCTGTGTCTTGTGTTCTAAGTTCCCAACAAAAGAAAGGGCCAGAGCCATTGTGCATCTGAGCCCATGAGTTCAACTCTCTTTGTCAAAAAATTAGCCTTGTAGATCCAAGGCCAAAAGCCCTAGCAAAGAAATAATCAGGTGGAAGTTTTCAAAATAAAACAAATAAACGAAAAAGCCTAACAAAATAAAGAAATGAATAATATAAGCCTTTTCTTTGTACATTGCTCCAAGAAAAGTTTGTGAGACTCTTTCCCAGCTAGCTTCTCACTTTATTGTTATAAAAATATTGTGAGATGTGTATATCAAACATAATTCACTCAGTAGGAAACAAATCAAGGACCCAGAGATTCCCGAGGCTTGGCACTTTTGTCCAGAACCATTTGCTGGACGTGCAGAGCTGGAAAGTGGATGTCTTTATTCTCTGCCAGAGAATAAAGCACCTCAGGACTGGCTAATGATAGTCAACTGTTAACACCTGGATGGTCCCAGCATATAGTACAGAAAAAAATGCTTTTGAGTTATGGAGTCCTGGATCCAATCCTTCCACCTCAAGTTTGTAAGCACACAGATGAGTCTCCACTGCTCAGAGCCCATGTTATAAAGGTGGCCACTGTAACAGTAGGCAGTGTGCTCAAGAATGGCTGACAGGATGGCAACTGTATGTTATTTTACTGTAGTCGTAACATTCTGAGTGGCAATATCCTAGTTAAGCAAGTACTACAGGTAGACGTGACACTTTAATCCCAGCACTCAGCAGGTAGATCTCTGTGAGTCTGAGGCCAGTCTGGTCTGCAGAGCTAGTTCTAAGACAGCCAAGACTACACAGGGAAACCCTATCTCAGATTAACAAACAAAAACAAAAAACAAACAATGGAACCAAAACTACCTTCCCAAGCAGGCTATCATTAAATAGCATGCCTCCTGGATGTGTAGGCATCCCTGTTCACTCTGACTCAGTGGATGCTCTTCCTTCATTTTGTCTTTTAAGATAGCTCACACCACAAGAAAGCAAAGTGGAATTAAGGTCACACTGACTTTATCATGGCCACCCAGTGCTCTTATATGGCAGCTTGGTCTCTGTAAGTCACTATAGCTCCATATACTGGAAAATCTGGAAAGACTAACATTGTAGGGCCCTGACAGTCAATCTCCCTGACATTTATTTCCAAAGCCCAGGAAGCACAGGGGAAACAATGAATTATTTATCAGAACCTGGAGAGAAGGAGCCTTTCAGGTTTCTGAAGAATGCCATACTCCTCGTGGGCAAAGACTGTGTCCCGTTCTACGGCACAGCTGAGGCATCCCAAGGCAAAGGCCAAAGCTGTTTCCTCCCATCAGTTTCCTCAGCCATGCTGTGGAAAGGACAGCCATGGTTAGTAATGCTGCTGTACAGGACCACAGGCACCATGGTGAGCACTACACAGGCTTCCTTTATTTAAGCCCCAGGGATGGGACAGCAGCAGCACTAACCCAATTACACAGTCAAGAAAACAGAGACAGGGTAGACAGATGGCTCAGGCGTTCAGAATATCTGCAACTTCTTACCGAGAATGGAAGTTTGTTTCCTAGCACCCACATCAGGTGGCTCACAAAGACTTGCAACTCCAGTTCTATGGAATGTGATATCCTTTTCTGGTTTCTCTGGGTACCAGCACACATGTGGTGCATAGATACACATGCAGGTACACACACATACACACACACACACACACACACACACACACACACACACACATAAAGCAAAATAAATAAATAAATATATTTATAGGTAAAAAAACAAAACAAAACACTGAGACTTGCAAAACTTAGTTAGCCTGACCCAAAGTCTCAGGACTAGTCAGTAGCAGAGGTAAGGTCTGAACAGAACTGTCTGTCTAGTGAATTTCATAACAATGTCAGAGCAATACACTCATACATCATTGAAAATGCTTTGTCTGAAACAAATGTCCAGAAGAGACAACAGAACTGCTAGGTTTCAAACCTGGGACAAATAGCTGAGGTACCTATTTTACATAACAAAGCACACACTGGCCACCAGATTCGCCCAGCAGTCCTCAGTACCTACTTTTTCTACCAGGACCTCCTGGCTGGTAAAACTTACCCACTACCCTAAATTTTTTCAGGCTAGGGGCTGGGATGCTATTCCCTATATAATCCAACCATTTTGGTTACCTGTTCTCTTTGTACCTTTTGGTCTCCTGGCTGCTGTACCTGGTTCCCCTCCTTCCCTCTCCCTTCTCCTTCTCCTCACATGGTCAGGGTCATAGCCACTCTGGACTGTCCCAGACATGTCTGTCTCTGGCTGTTCTCTCCCTTTCATCTATAATAAAGCTTTTCCTCCACCACACCTAGCAGCAGTCATGTTCTTCCCTTTTTATTTATTGGTTTCGTTCATTTGCTGCTGAAATCTGGAACTAGTCATGTTCCTTTTTCTTTCTTTTTTTTTTTTTTCTTTTCTTTTCTCTTCTTTTCTCTTCTTTCATTTTTCATTCACCTGGTGCCGAAAACCTGGGATCAGTCATCTTCTTTCCTTCCCTTTTTCGAATTTCTTTTTTCTTTCTTAATTCAATAGCAGGTCTAAAGTTTTTTATATCAACTTCCCTAGGAAGCCTCCTTTTACCCTCAAACACAGCACATGATCTCCCTGGAGCAGCCCAGACTTCGCACCCAAAAGGCACACAGCCACTGTATCCACAGTACCTAAGTACATGTCATCCACTGGAGAGGCACAGCTAACAGGCAGAGCACTTGGTATCCCACAGCACCTAGAATAGCAGGCAAGCAAAAAGCAGGCCCACAGTCAGTGAGTAGTGAATACACAAGTGGAAAGGAAGGGAAAGATGAAAAGGAAAACAATACATTCCCCTTGAGGGGTTGGCAAAGGGCTAGAAGATGAAATGTCTGCTCTTGGAAGACCCATAAATTCTTCAGTAAACAATGACCCAGCTCTCCATGTGCATAGGACCAACACACAGAACACTGCATATCACAGTCATACACACACTATGCACATACACACGCATATGCACATACACATGCGTATGCACATACACACGCATATGCACATAAACATGCACATACAGACACCACACCACACACCAAGGAGAATGAGCTTGATGCTTGATGCACTTGGCAATTTTGTTTTCTGGATCACAGCTTGGAACACTGCCAGAGACTTGATTTGCAGGAGGGAGGAGGTGAAAGGTCATTTTGCAAACCACATCCTTGGTGAGCAGAAAAGACTACAAGGCTCATCAAATAAAGCAGAGGGTTTAGGAGCCTTCACGTTATAAAGGGAGGGAAAAGCAATAAATCAATTACTACTCAGTTAAAATTTTAATTAAGCCATTTCAAGTATCTCTCAAGTTAAAATGAATTGTGAAGGTTAAACCTGGGTGGCAGCCCTTAGAGAGAAACTAAGCCTGGACAAGCTTCAGACTTTCACAAAGAGAAACACAAGAACACGCAGCTCCTAATAAAAGACTTTGGAAGAAATTTTCTCATTGTAAGAAGATGGTTTTAATTAAAGTCTTAAGGAATACTTTTTAAAATTAAACTATACAAGCAATTAATCTATTAAATACAAAAGGACAAAATGTACTAGAGGAGAATTTAGTCAAAAGTAAATTGCATCACAGAGGAAAGTGACAGAGACCCAGCGAGGTGGTGACTCGGCCGCTGTCCTGTGCTGCTGACCCTTCTCAGTATAACAAGGTTGTGCTTTCCATGATCACCATTATCAGGACCAACTTTAATCCAAACATATCAAATGAGCAACACCAGAACTCATCAAGTCCATAGCATGATGAAATCTCTAGGTATCATCTCTTCATTCAGCATATATACACTGCACATACTACCTCCCTGTTAGTCCTTCCATGGTGACTTTGGTCATGAGAGTAACTACCCAAGGATCACAGTGCTTATGTTTAAGCAATCTTTATTCTACTGATGAATGGCCACAAAGTTCAAGATTAGCCATGCTGGCAATTTTATTATAGACTAGTCATCTTAATTGTTCTGTATAATGTTATTGTCGCTAAGCTCTCACTATGCTGCATATGTATGGAAGGCGGAGACAGGTAGATCCTGAGAGTTTGCTCTCCATCTAGCCAAATCAAAATGCTGAGCTCACAATTAAATGAGAGACCTATCTCAAAACAATAAAACAGACAGTAATAAAGGAACACATAACATCCTGCTATTGTCTCCACGTGGACATAGAGACAAATACAACACATACACACACTCAAAAAATTTTAAACACACAATTACATAACTCAGCCATTCCATTCCTAGGTACACACTTCAATGAAATGAAACCATATATGCACTTGAAATCTGTGCAGCAATGTTCATAGAAGCATTATTCACTATAGCCAAAACTCACAAAGAGGCTAAATTGTCATTAACAATGAATGAATGGATAAAAGTGTGGTATGTCCGTGCAGTGAAATGTCTTTCATCCATGAAAAGGAATGAACTGGCACACGCTAGTACATAGATAAATCATGAAACCAGCACATTAGTGAAAGGAGCCAGACACAGAAGGCCATGCTTTATGACTCCTGTTTATATGAAACATACAGAGTATGGACATCTACAGGGACACATCAGTCAGTGGGTTCCAAGACATAAAAGGAAAGGGAAAAATGGTTGCTGAATGGTGCAAGTGTTAGTTTTATTTTACTTTACAGTGAAGAGAATGATCTAGAACTGGGTATCGTAATAACATACACATTTTAAACATGGTTAAAATCATGGAAATGTATGTCCTAAGGTTGTTAATATGGTAAAATCTGATGTCAGTGTTATCTCAAAAAAAGGTACGTAAAACAGAATCAGCAATCTGAAAAACAGGTCACTAAATACTTAAAATCATAGAAAGAGACAAAAGCACAGGAAACAGTAAAATGAACATAAAGACACAGAGAGAGCCTCACGCATGCTCACTTTAGCAAGCTTCACGCACGCACTAACAGATTATTAGCATTTCTTCTGTTTCTTTTCATGTCTGTGATATTTCTTTCTTTAGAAAATACATAATTCACTTAACTTTTCTTGACAGCATACCTCTTCTCTCCAATTTTTAAACAATACACCACAAATACTATATACTGTGTATTTATGCAGGCTCTGCTTGGGCAAAGAAGAGTGTACTCATTTAGAATTTTAACAGTCTATCAGAATGCTCTGTGAGATAGACTGCCCATTAACATTATACCACGATCTAGAAGCTTCTATTTTTCCATACTTATATCAACCAAGAATGCCAGTACATGTTTAAGAGCTTTCACCAATTTGCTAATAAAAAATTAAAATTATGTATAATTTTAATTTATATTCTGTTGGTCCACTAATGATGCTTCCTGGGTATTGACAGGTGGGACGGCGCAGATCCTCTTAGAGACAAGGTGAGGCAGCAAAGCTAACATCAGGAAAACAGAAGATGATAATTTCAAATGCTGACCCATTCACTTGGCACTTGGTGAGAGGATTCACTGTGTACCAGGCCCTGTGCTAGGGCAGTGCCCTCAAGAGGAGAATGGCCCAAAGCCATCTTTGGGATAAGTGAAAGAGTGCATCACATACATAGTTAACACATGGCCAGGGGGCATTGCTTTGAGACTCAGAGTGGGGTTTTAGAGCCCAGAGGAAGGGGCTCTAACCCCATACATGGCTAATGCTAAGTACTCCTGGGTCAACCCAAGCTGATTAAGGCCAAGAACTGTGCAGGAATGAACTGGAAAAAGCCATCTTTCAGGAGCTAGCATCCCAGGCAGAAGGTTGACCTTTGCCTTGTGCCAACTGCTGCTTCCCCAGCAGCTAGATGTCAGGTGAAAAGGGGGGAGTTGGGTATCAGAGATCAGTTACGGAGGGCCACAGCCAGAGACAGATCATACCATGAAGAAGGACGAGGTCTAGTGTGGACAATGGCACCATTAGGTGAGAAGGGGAAGGCAGAAGTCAGAATATACATCTCGCAGAAGACCCACACACCTCCCTGTAAGTCCATGGGCTTACTATCATTTCCCAGCCCTTGCTTATAAAAGAAACAAAACCGTAAAATTGTTTTCTGTTTGATTCATGCTCCGTTTCATTTCAGTAAGAAGATCTTAAGCAACATTGGTGAAAAGGAACTAAAACCTTTGCAAAAGCTACTATCCCATGCTGGCCATGGTAATCCACTGAGTCCTGTCTGCTGGGTGCTTTTGATAAAGAAACAACCTTCTTTCCTGAGTTGATGCCTGTTCAACCCAAACAGTCAAGGTGTTTCTGAGCTGGCACCTGTCCTCTTGGGAAGTGCTTCTGTGAATGATCTGCATCCTAGGAGCTCCTCCCTGGGGTCAGGCAGGGAATGGCTGGGAATTGAGGCTTCCAGTGCTTGAGAGAAGCAGTTTCTTCCAGTCTATGCAAGCTTTCCTTCTCTTTTTCTTCAAACCTTCGTACCAGTCCCTACAGGTTGAGAAGTGACTAAGGATAGCTTTTCACTGAGTTGCTTTTCTGTGGGAGAGAGGAAGAACTGTCCAAAGCCTCTGAGGGTGGAGGCAGTACAGGCACTCCTGTACTGGTGACGCTGACCCAAGGGAATCCCCCCTCCCCCGTGCCCATTTCAGGGACCTGTGTTTCTTAGTTTCTCATCATGTAACATGAACAGCAATATTTCTTGTTTCCCAACAACTTAATCATCTGTCAGACATATTTCTCCAGCACCCTAGGCCTTGGCCAGAGGGACTTATTAACCAAACATTTTTCCGTCTGGAGTCTCTCCTTGTTAACAGTGTCCGACAGATGATCAATAAGCCAGACTGCTTTGAATGCCAGTCTGAATATTCCCAGGAAGGAACAACTGTACAGTGAGAGTGGCTAATGAACCCCTCAATGGGACATTTGCCATCCAGCCTGGGCTTCTGCTTAGGAGACTGGATGCTGTCCTTCATCATGTATAAGGGGTTTCTGGGGCATTTTTCTAAGTCTTGTTTGCAGCTGTCCCTCCTGCACTATATGTTTTCCTTCTCGTCTGTGGGGACCTAATTACAGTGCCTAGATGGCTTCTCTAATCCATGGTGTCTGCTGTAGCTGATAGCATTCAGGAACAGAGGTACAGCAGCTGCAGACAGATGTGTCTCACTTTGCCACTGACTGTGAACCTGGAAGATGCTGTGTGAATCGAAGACTCACAATCTGAACCTTCCTTTAGGTTTACAATATGGGTTTGGAGACACTGTTTGCAAGCTTACAGATAGGAATTTACTGATAGTGTGCAACACCTACCTTCATCCTCATCTGTGCAGGACCTGAGGTACAGGAGGCACACTCTCTGATTTAATCTGAATATTGTCTTCATTTCTCAGATAAATAAAGTGAGCATTAGAAAATAAATTTCATTTGCTTTAAATAATTTAGCTGATGGGTGCCAAAGCTAAACCACTCCACACTTGTCCAAGGTCAGACTCCTGGTTTTATTCCACTGGAACCTGCCTCAAACATACCTACATATATACATACAAACATACATACATACACATACACACATATCATATAGATATACATATGTACAAACACATATATAAACACATATAAATACACATACCTATACACACATATACATATATACACATAGACAGATATATATACACACATACATACATACATATATATATATATATATATATATATATACATACATATACACACACACACACACACACACACACACACACACACACACACACACACACACACACAGACACACACACACACACACAGATCACTGACCAGGTATTGGAGGAACACCTACAGAAGCTACTGGGTAGGAAATTCAAAGAGTCCATCTTCCACAAAATCTCATTCAGACAATTATTTCGCTCTGGAGCAAATTTTCTAAGTTTCTGCTGTGTCCATGAACCAGAGAGCTGGCCTCACAGTAATCTAGAGTGTTCCTATATCACAGATCCCTGCCCAGTGTGCCTGTGATCCTTACCATCTCCACTCTTGCTTGGGTTGGGGTTTTCTGGAGTATTCAGAGGCCTGAGGGGAATGATGACGTCATCCACATTGACCCCTTCTTCTCCATGCTTCTCAGAAACATGGGTCACGAGTTCTGAGTGATTTGGTGAGAAAAGATTACAGCATTTACACATGAAGATGGCTGTGTTTTCTGCAAGAAAAAAAAAAAAAGAACAGGAAGTATTGTTATTTCTCTGTCACATAAGCAATGACTACTCCAAAGAACACAGAGAGAGAGTTGCATGTTTTGTCATCCACCTCCTGCAGACATCTCAGGGAGCCATGATGGTAGGGAAACGCTTTTTTCCATATTTCAAACTCTCTCCTGCAGAGACTAACATGGATCTCCCTGTGACCTAAATCCATCCAGCAGCCCAAACTCCAGAAAAGCACAGTCAATGGAAACATAACCATGGTTTAACATGGAAGTTAACCTCAAGCCAAACCCTGCCCTCAGATGAAGGGAGAAACACACTGGGGGGGTCACTCAGCATTCTAGCCAAACTCTCTCAGACCAGGTGCAAGGAAGCTTGGCCAAGGCGACACTTCCTGAGAACTCAGACCCTTGTAACAACTGAACTGAATAACTGGCTCCAGCACTCAATGGGACACAAAAGCTAAGAATGTGTTGCTTTTTTATTTTCATTAATTAATTAATTCACTTTATATCCCGATCACAGCCCCCCTCCCTCTTCTCCTCCCAGTCTCACCCTCCTACCCCTCTTTCCCCATTTCCCCATCCCTAGGTACCAACCCACCCTGGCACATTAAGTCTTATCAGGACGAAGCACATCCTCTTCCACTGACGTCAGACAAGACAGTCCAGCTAGGGGAAAGGGATCCAAGGACAAGCAACAGAGTCTGAGTCAGGGACATACCCTACTTCAATTGTTAGGGACTCACATGAAGACCAAGCCACACATCTGCTATATCTCTATCTCTATCTATCTCTATCTCTATCTCTACAGAGACAGAGACATGGACATAGACATAGACATAAGGGGCCTGGGTCCAGTCCATGCATGCACTTTAGTTGGTGATTCAGTCTCCGTGGGCCCCATAGGCCCAAGTTAGTTGGCTCTGTGGGTCCTCTTGTGGTGTGCTTGACCCTTGCAGCTCCCTCAATCCTTCCCAGTCTTGTCCACAAGGCTCCCTGAGCCTGGTCTAATGTTAGGATGTGAGTCTCTGTTTCCTTAGTAATTAAGGAAATGCAAATCAAAACAACTCTGCGATTCCATCTTACACCAATCAGAATGGCTAAGATCAAAAACTCAAGGGATAGCACATGTTGGCGAGGATGTGGAGCAAGAACACTCCTTCATTGCTGGTGGGAGTGCAAACTTGTGCAAACACTCTAGAAATCAATTTCTCAGAATATTGGGAATAGTTCTACCTCAAGACCTAGCGATACCACTCCTGGGCATGTACCCAAAATATGCTTCACTACCCCACAAGGACACTTGCTCAACTATGTTCATAGTTTTATTTATGATAAAACTATCATAGCTTTATTCAGCTTTATTACTGGAATCAACCTAGATGTCCCTCAACTGAAAAATGAATAAGGAACATGTGATTACATTTACACAATGGAATTCTATTCAGCTATTAAAAACAAGGACATTGTGAAATTCTGCAGGCAAATGGATGGAACTAGAAAATATCATCCTGAAAGAGGTAACTCATATCCAGAAAAACATACATGACATGTATTCACTTGTAAGTAGACATTAGCCATCAAGTACAGAATAACCATGTTACAATACACAGACCCAAAGAAGCTAAGCAACAAGGAGGGCCCAATGAAGGATGCTTGACTATCACTCAGAAGGGTAAATAAAATAGACATTAGAAGTAGATAGAGGGAGGAAACTGGCTGAGGGGGGCTATGGAGGGAACAGGAGTGAGGATCAGGTATGGTGAGAACAGAGGTGGTTTGGGGGCTGGGAGAGAAAAGGGAAATCATTAGGGGGAGTCTCTGGGACAAACTGGAGCCATGGGATGGAGGAGACCCCTGAGAGAGTACAGGGTGACCCTAGCTGAGACTCTAGCAGTGAGGGATATGGAGCCTGAAGTAGCCACCTCCTGTAGCCAGGCAGGACTTTCAATGAAGGGAGGAGGTCACCAACCCTTCTACAAAACCTTCGACACAAAATTTGAGCTGCCAGGGATAAAGATGGAGCAGAGATTGAGGGAATGGACAGCCAATGGCTAGCCAAACTTGAGACTCACTCCATGGGAGAGGGCTAACCCCTGACACTGTTAATGAAACTCTGTTGTGCTTGCAGACAGGAGCCTAGCATAACTCTCCTCTGAGAGGCTTTGTCTAGCAGCTGATAGAATATGTTGCTTTATGCCACTTAATTCCTACAAACACTGTCACTTTTCATAACAAAACTAATTATTCCTAACATAATATTAGATAAGGAAACATAATGAGAGGAGAAAGAACTCATATTTCAATTTGATAAAAGAATTATAGATACAAATAAAATCAATATATTTAGGACCCAAAAGCCATTATGAGGCAGGTTTTTGTTGACATTTTTACATGTCTACTGAAATGGAGAGACTGGTATGATATAAAAGACCATGACCTTACAGCCAGTCAGACCCAGGTTAAGTTCCAACTTGCATCTCTAAATACTTTAGAGCGGTGTGACCTTGGAGAAGTTCAGGTACTCTCTCAGCAGCTGATGTCAGTGGGCAGAGAAGGTCAATACCTTCCTGGGTACCAGATACCAGGTGATCCCAGCATGCTCCAAGGCCAAGTTTCAGTCGCCCTCTGCCTTGACAGACAGCTGGAAAGCACAGTGTCCAGCTCCCCACAGAACTTACATGTCAGCTATCAGAGCTGGGCACATGCCCATCAATACCACAGAGCTCTAGGCCCCTATACTCTGTCCTGTTAAGTAGGTGTGACATGTCTCTCTCAGTTTACCTTTCTGCCCATTACACTAAGTACAGCCAGAGCAGCTCCTTCTTCACAGACCCTTGCTTGGCCTGCTTGTTCCCCCACCCACCCTAGGACACTCTGGCTGGTGTTAGTGTCAGAATCAGCACAACCCTGGTACTCTAGTATGGGCTTGAGGACAGCAGGTATAGCCTTATAGGCAACATGCTGAATTGTGGGCTCTAGGAGATGAGAAAGTGAAGATGCCATGAACTGTGTCATTTTACCTTTACAAAGACAATGCATCCCTTGTTGCCTTTATCCAGGAAAGTAGGCCACTGGCCACATCATGCAATGGCTGGAGCATGCAGACCCGCCCCTTTCACCCACTGGGCAACACTCCTTCAGGCACTGTTGCTTTTTTCTGAAGCTCATTCATTCCTCCCTCCCTGCCGGAGCTCTCCAGCAGGCCTGCAAACATGTCCCCATCTCTTTTATCAGAAAATGAAAACCTCTCTTGATCCCTCCCTGCTCTGCTCCACTTTTCTACTTCTCTTTGTAGCAAGAAAGAGAATATGAGCACCAGGGTGACCAGCCACACAGCTATGCTGGCATAAAGTCCCAAGCCAGCCAAGCACAGGAAGTCACAGGAAGGAGAGCTCACCATAAACTGGCAGGGGAGGTAAGTGCCTCAGAGATCAGTTCCTACCAAATGTATGAAACAGAAATGTAACATAGCAGAACACTGCTTTGTCAATAAAACATTCCCCTGAGTACTATCAGCCGATACTTCGTCTTTTCCAAGAAAGGTTTAATTCTTAGAGATCGGGAAATGTTTTCCAGGCAAGATGTTGCACTATAACAACGTTTTGCTCTCTGCAAGGAAAGAATGCTGTCTATGCTTTCTCAATGTGATTCTTGCTGATCATACATACATTAGCACGGTTTAGGAAGAAACTGGCTGATAATCCCCAGCCCACAAGAGAAAAAACAGGCTAGAGAAGAGACTTGCTTCTGTCCCAGCAGCAGGACCAGAGGCCAGATGCCCTGTGTATTGGTTAGTGTATTGTTAGATCAAACTCTCAACAAAAACAACTTAGTGAAGGAAGGTTTGATTTGTCCTCCCAGAGTTCAAGGTCACACTGCCGGTCAGGAAGCAGACACAACTGCTTAGTTCACTTTCTCCTTTTGCTGCAGTCTGGACCCTGGCACATGGAATGGGGTCTCTCATTGTTAGATGGGTCTTCCCATTCAAATAAGCAGACTCTGCATTCTCCTTCAGAGACATGATCTAGGTGACCCCAGGTCCTGTCCAATGGACAGTATCAACCATCACATCCTGATACCGGGTTTTGACATGGATATGTGTGGCTAGAAACAGTGAGCTGAGCTCTACCAAGTTACAGCTAAAATACTCAGAATATCTACAGGACTAAAGGCTGTCATGTCTGACACAAACTTAAACATATAATGACTGACTAAAATATCAACCACAGGCTATTGACAAGCCCTGATCCAATCTTCAGATTCAAAGATGAATATAGTCCCAGGCCTGCCAAGAGATGAATCCTCCTCAGTAGACCATGACACAGACAACACAGAGCCACTGTTTCTTACAGTTTGCCATGGTGTAACTTCCTAGCCAGCATCTTCTAGTCTAATGTTCTAACATCATTTTACAGCCGTTCTCAGGAGACTGAGAACCTTGTGACATTTAGCAGGACAGAATGTCTGGGGACCACAGAGTTATTATCAGGCCTCTGTCAGTTCAAAGGCACAGTAAACATCATGTGGAGATTAAATAAATACGATGACTTTTTGGAAGACAGTGCCAGAGAGGGCTTGGGTACCCCAGGGGGACACCTAGCTCAGCCATCTGTTACTAATCAGCATGAGCTTCCCAGGTACCCATTGCGTGTTCAACTGTTGGGCAGGGGACTAGGCCTGTAGTTCCGAGTGAGGACAAAAGTAAGCCCTGAGACCCAGGGCCAAGCACAGAAACGTGGGTTCAGCCAAGCATACGACAGGGCTCAATGAAAAAAACCTGGACCGGGAAAGGCCGCCAGGGCAGCAGCTTCTCAGCAGGGACTGAGACCAGGAGACAGATCCTAGAAAACATCCAATGGGAAGGGAACTCCCAGAAACTGGGATGTTGAAAGAGCAGAGCAGGACAGGAATTAGTATGGCTGAAAGTTCCTGCAGTGATGGCTCCACTCTCAGAGCTAGTCCCCAGTCCCTCACTCATGTGCTACCCGACTCCCTAAAGTCCTGCCCTGCTGAGAAGCCCACCCCACCGCACCAGTCCTTTGAAAATGGGGGGATCTGCTTACCTACTGCAGCAGAAAACAGAAACAGCTTGAGCTGCATGAGGAGACAGACAAAATGGGGTTGTTGGAGAACTCCCATGATACAGGAGGCCACTAAAGGGCTCTGCCAAGAACAGAGACGGGGCACAAGGGCAGGATATGCAGCAGGGCTGCAAAGAAAGCCACCAGGCAGAACACTGCTCAGGACTGGAAACGAGCAGCAGAGGGCAGGCAGGTGAGAACGTCTGCTCTCTTACTAACAAGGTAATTATGTCTTCAATAACTGCCTGCCCCAGACACCCAGGACAAAGCATAGGGCGTACCCTCTTGAACACAGGCCTCCAACATAGGTGACAGAGCACTTCTTGAGATGTTTTTAAAGCCATGCATGAACAGCAAAATGCCAAAGCGTATAAAAGGGGCACTGTATTATGCTGTCTCCACCCAAATGTTAAGGATTATTAATATACCAAAATAACAACAGAAGAACCACTTTTATTTCTACAGTGGCCAGATATGAAAAAGTGTATCTTATATCCTGAAATATAGTCCTAATTATGTTGTCAGCTAGCTCTGATGAGGATGTGATAATTTGGATGCATTTTGGGGTCCAATTACTATGTTCTCCTCCTTAACAAAAGAACTCAGAGGGAAAATGACATGCTCAGCACAAGGAGACCCACAGCAGTCTGAAGCATGAGCATGCAATTCCCCTGAATTCTCTCTGCACTGTTCCAGAGAAAACCCTTCAGATGCTGCCATGCACAAGTCCTCATTCTAAATTCTAAGCTAAGGAGCAGTCAGGTCCTCTGTGGACCTCTGGCCTAAACTGCCCTAGGGACCTAAGACGAGCAAGGGCTCTGCCCCAGCCCTCCCAGAAGGTGACCATGAACTAGACCGTGAGTCTGGGGTTCCAAAGGATAAATGAGTGATAGTGGAGCTATGGTCTGAAGCCACAGGTTTTAGTCACTATGAAGAATATTCTGGCACCTGACACACTATCTAATAGCCTATGCTCTTGTTCCTGGTTAAGTTCATTTGGCATAACTAGATTGAAACAGGGTTCTGGCCTCTGTGGTCTCAGCCCTTACACCAGGGCCTATCTTGCAGAGGTCATTTACTCAGAAGTCATGCTCATCATCAGTCACAAATGGACTCAGAACAGAATCACTGAGTGCTCCAGCACATCTTCAGACCTGCATTACATCCAGACAGGGAAGCAAGGAGGATCCTTCTCCTATCATTAAGAGCCTTTCCCATCCTTTCCTGGGTTCCCACACTCTCTCCAAATCTGGACACAGCATGGGGAAGAGGAGAAGAGACAGGGTGTCACTGACATGGGTGGCGTGGTCAGGGGTTCTGGGGTGAAATCTGATAGTACTCTTTCTTTCAGGAATATCCTTGCCGGGCGGTGGTGGCGCACGCCTTTAATCCCAGCACTTGGGAGGCAGAGGCAGGCGGATTTCTGAGTTCGAGGCCAGCCTGGTCTACAGAGTGAGTTCCAGGACAGCCCGGGCTACACAGAGAAACCCTGTCTCGAAAAACCAAAAAAAAAAAAAAAGAAAGGAATATCCTTAGGAACACGACTGTCTACACTATCTTGTAAAGCTTCTCAGGACTGGCTCTCAGGATTCCAGGATTCCCTCTGACTGCCTGTGCATCGATGGGCAGAACTTTTTAATTCAACACATAAAAGGCTGAAGGCAGATGGCCCAGAATACCTCTGTGGTCTGTTTTATCTAGCCAAAGTGTGAAACCGAGCAGACCAGGAATCAGGACTCTCAGGAAAGAGACAAACATACATATGTGCCCGGAGCAATACATAGAACACGAGCAATTCCTACATCTTACACTCTCCAGGGCAGTGCAAGGCTGACATGCCCATCATCTAGAGCCTATTAGTCTAATGAGGCCAGACTCTGACAATGCAGACCATGACGAGGGGAGACCACTGCTGGGTACCTTCTCAACACCCTGGACACCAAACTCACGAAATTGATGTCATCCACATGAAACTGACTGGAGAGGAGAAGAGGGGAGGGGAGGGGAGGGAGGGGAGGGAGGGAGGGGAGGGGAGGGGAGGGGAGGGGAGGGGAGGGGAGGGGAGGGGAGGGGAGGAGGGAGGAGAGGAGAGGAGAGGAGAGGAGAGGAGAGGAGAGGAGAGGAGAGAGAGGAGAGGAGAGAGAGAGGAGAGAAGAGAAAAACTTAGGGCTAGTTGAAAGCAAGACAAGACATGGCAGGTGAGTGGCCCAAGGCTTACTGAGGAGATGCAGAGGCTGGTGTCAGAATATGGAGAGTGGCCAGGCCAAGGCATCCTGCACAGACACACACTTTCACCCAAAGGCAGCCCAGTTAACAGTTGCCATTCCAAACAACATGGCAAAGGTCCAGAAAGATGGAGTATATGAATCAATTTTTCTCACTAACACCAGCTAAAAGCTCTGGGCTCTGCAGATAAGACAAGACACAGGGAAACTCAAGCTCGAGGAAGGCCAGCTCACAACCACGGGACCTAGGGGACAGCACAGCACTGGCACGCTTTGGGTTTCGTCCTGTCCCTGCAGCTAGTTGGAAACCAGCGAGGCCACGGATCTGGAAAACTCCAGCAAAAGCCTGTTTTCCACCCAAAAGAGAAGCGAGAGCTACCAAGCAGAAGACACACTGTATGATTACAAGCACTCACCTCAGTAAGCATTGGCCCTGGTTTCATCCCACGTTCAAAAGTTAAGAGGGAACCGGACTCTCACAAGTATCCAGCCACAAGACTCATGCCAGCTCTCCGCTGTAGAAGGCCACATGGGGGAAGCCCTGAGACTCATCAGTCCTCCTGGTCTGGGCAGCCTTAATACAGCAGCAGAGGTACTAGACCCCACTGTCCAACCCAATATTGGCAGAGTCAGTATGGGGCTAGATTTCAACAATTTACCCTAGAGTCAGTATGGCTAATGTAGAGCCAGGAGTCCATCACGTAGCCCAAAGGGAGTCTGGCCTCTACCACCCAGCCCATTGGGAGTCTAGACTCCAGCACACTCAACCCACTGGAACCCTGGACTCCACTGCCCAGCTCATTGGAAGCCTGGATTCCAACATTCAGCTCAATGTAAAAAGAAGTACAGCAGCAGGGAAGATGAAAGCAGGCCCACCTGACCCTCTACCACAACAGAGTCAAGAGAGCCAGCCTCGGCAGAAGAGCTAAATGAGATCCAGAAGTTCACAGCCCAGACGGCTTTACTCATGATTATTCACTGCCCGTGACACTTCAAGAAACAGGAAAATAGCATGGGGAAAGGATAGAAGACCATTAACAGACATCATCAAGATGACACAGACAGAAGGATGTTATAGATGTTCATTGTTGAGCCACTATGTGGGTCCTGGCAATGGAACATGGGCCCTCTGAAAGAGCAGCAAGTGCTCTAAATCTTGATGATCTGTTGGAGACTAAAGCAACCACCACAAAAATGTCTTGAAAATCAAATCTGAGTAACTCATGAGAGGGGAACTAGAGTTCCTCATCTGAGAGAGAGACAAGGCAAGGGAGTACCTACTAGAAAGCTTAGAACAGAGAACTAAAGCCACTACCACCAAAACAGTACCAGACAAACACCTCCAATGCTGGGCTCAAACCCACAGGAGAAGAGCAGGGGAGCCGGGGAAGCTGACCACGCAACAGCAGACACACCCACAGCCAGGAGAGGGTAACGAGGAAAGTGCAGGGGCCCAGCAGTCACAGCAAAAGAGCTAAAACTGTGTCAGCAGAGCCCAGGGATGAGAGAAAGATGTTGAAACTGGCAAAACGTGGTAAGAAATGACAACTGAAAACTTGTAAAGTTTTAGAAAAATAAACTAATGGGTTTAAGAAGCTGAGCAAATCTCAAGCAAGATAATCAAATAAACCTATTCCAAGAAATATAATCAAACTTTGAGAACTAAAAACAAAGAAATCTATGAGAATAGCAGGGAGGAAAAAAAGCTCCTATCAGAAGAATCATCCAGGAGACAGCAGATTTCTCCCCAGACAATGGATCCAGCCAGAAGGAAGCACCACCATCCATCTAATTTCAAGCACTGTTGAGACCTGAGATTTGGTGAGAGGGAGGAGCACAGTTCCCAGAGGCACAGCCAAGGTGCAGTCCAAGCTTATGCTCAGCTCTGAGAGGTGGGGCAGACACTCAGATCCTGCATTCCTAACTGCAAAACCCACACCTCGGGTATATTTCATGTTGCCTATCCTCATGAGCCATTGCCTCACCGGCCTGGCATCTTCCTCTTAGTAAGAATGCCAATGGAGTCCACTAAGAATCCAAACCCGTTAGATGAATTAATGATTGCAAATATGCATAAGCACTTATCAACAACCACGAGAAGACAAAATGCCACATTGCTACATTATTAAATGACTCCATATAAAGACTATACTTTAAAAATCTCTTACTTCTGCTCCGAGATTAGCATAAATCACCCTCTCTGCTCTCCAACTATCTTTTATTTGGACGTATTATCTGCAAGAGTTCAACAGCCAAAGCCAAATCCCTATTGAATTGTCTGTCTTATGAGAAGATACGGTAAGAACAACCTTATATTTTTGTTTTTCTGCTTTTCACTTGACCTTAAGTTATTAAATTCATAGACACTAGCAGCTTCCAAAATAAGAGTGGAAATATTTTAACAACATGAAGCCAGACTGTTGTCACATCCAACATAATGACTAAAGTCTCATATTGTACAGTTTTGTGCAATATGACACCCCCTTCCACCTGCCACCCTGGTGCAGCAGGCAGTACATCAATCCCATAAAATCCTCTTTCTTTGTTTTCTTTTATGTGTATGAGTGATTTGCCTATATAAAGACACACACATATATACAATATACACAGCCTGCATATAGTGCCCCTGAAGGTCAGAAAAGGGCATCAGATCCCCTAGAACTGGAGTTACAGATGTTTTTGAGGCAGCATATGAGTCCTGGGAATGGAACACAGGTCCTCTGAAAGAGCAGCAAGTGCTTAAATCACTGATCTGTCTTTCTAGTCCCCACCCTTCCTTTATCTTTAAGGGAAGAAAATCAGGTTAGGATGTTTTCCTTCAGCCAATTACTCTGAAGAACCTTTAACTACCTGTGTAAATATTCCATGCTATCATCATCACCATCACCATCGCATCGTCGTCGTCGTATCATCACCAACGTCACTGTCATCACAAACGTCATCACCATCACCATGACCACTATCATCGTCATAACTACCATTGCCATCATCATCATCACCATGGTGACCAGCATCAACTCTGTTATTAGCATGGTCATGAATAACACCTTCACCACTTTCATTACCACCACCAGTATCATCACCACCATCATCACCATCACTTACTAAAACCTGCTAGAATTAAAATTTAAAAAGGATGAAGTAGACAAGCAGGAGGCATAAAGTCATCAAGCACTTACCTTCAACCAGTACCACATAGGCTCACATTAAGTATACTTAATATCCCAATCAAGCCTCTATATTTCCCCACTAGAGGACAACATCTATTCTAAGAAGTACTAACAATTTACATGTCACTAAAAGGACAAATATATAGGTAAGTAGACTACGATATGCAAGCTTCAAGTCACACCAATTGAGAGTTCTCTTGGTGCCAGAGCTGCTTCAATCAATGGCCTTTCTTAAAGGTTTCATGATCCAATGGGGACAAGGCAGGTCCAGCACATACTAAGTAGCAGGCAGGCTGGCTATGAACTCAGGGAAAGCTGATTCCTGCTCCTTCTTCCCCCTGCAGAACATCACTTCTCAGTCTGCACCCACACACTGACTACAAACTACTCTTTCAAGAATCGAGACATCTGAATAAAACAGTAGCAGGTATTGTCAGACTCCTGTCACATACCTGGCCATAATGCTGCCAGCCTAAAGGGTCCCTCTGTGTTTCCTTAAGACCCTAGTACCACATCAGAAAAATCATAGTGCATGGAGATTATTGTAAGAGGTCACATTTCTACCATATGTAAGATGCTCATGATACAAAATGAACCTATCATGTGAAACAAGCTATCTTCCTTAACCATGACACCATCACACCATGTACAATCTGGCCACCTGTACAGAGGAGCCAAGCAACTAAGCCACACACAGCGACATGATCCTGTGTTACAGGTGAGCAAATGCAACTAGCCTAAGAGGATGCCCTGTGGAATTCTGAGGTGATGTGCTCAGCTCCAACGCTGAGTTTAAAAATCAGGATATAGAAAATGGATTATATTACATACAAACATCTACATAGAGCAACTGTGTCTGGAGAAAGTGTGGGCTCCCATGGATAAGGATCTGGCTTATCAGGGGAAGGGCCCAGGAGATACAGACATAACTTGGCAGGATATCAGAGGGCACCAGCAGCCAAGAGACACAACTGAGACCCTGACTTGAGCAGGCACGTCTGCAGGCAACCAGCTCCTCATAGGCTACCACAGATGCATGGTAAGCCAGGAAGGGCCAGGAATGGGGCTGTCCAGGAGGCCTGGAGTTAGCAGGCAAGTACAGGAAACCTGCCGTCCTCTGTGTCCTATGTCCAGGCACCAGGGGCCCAAACGCTGCATCAGGGTTAGGAATCTCCCGGAAAGCTCCTAAATATGTTTGGCAGACCACAGAAGTCAACACAGTCCAAGGACTGCTGGTCAGTAGTTTTTCCTAGAATCTTTCATGCCTAGATGACATCTGGGAGATAACTGCTACCTAACAGGGAGCCAGCCAGAGAAAATGTAAGGAAACAGAAGCGGAAATGGAGCTTGCTCTGAGGTAAGAGGAAGAAGTGGAAATTCAGATTCTGCCCATCCACATGGCTCCCAACCAGTTCCAGGGACAGGCCCTAGAGAGGCAGGTGAGGAACAAAGCTATTTTCTACATTAGACTCTTACTTGAGGTTTTATGGTTCTCGATATAATATATATATATATATATATATATAAATAAACAATCACTCGAGTGCTGTGGAGGCAGCTCAGTGTTCCACACGCATGGTCTGAGTTAGATATCGAGCCTCCATGTAAAAGTCAGGTGACATAGCCCACCTGTCACCCTGGGGGATAGACACAGATGGACACCTGAAGTTCAGTAGTCGGCCAGTTTACTAAAAATGCCAGGCTCCAAATTCAGTAAGAGACCCTGTCTCAAAATAAAAGGTAGAGAAGCAATCAAGAACTTCTAGATACTGATGGCCACTTCTAGCCTCCCTATGTATTTACACAGGCAAGTGAACAAGCACAAATATATATGAACACAGATACATATACATATGTACATACTTACAGGCACATATAGAAACATACGTGCACACACACACATACATACCACACATATACACACACACATACATACACAAATACACACATACATGTGCATGTAGACATACAGAAATATACATACATACAAATACACACATATACACACACATACATACACATATACACATCCATGCACACATACAGAAACACATGCATACATACATATACGTACAGCACTTGAGCTGAAGTCAGGAGAAAATGGATAATGAAACATAGGGTGTGCTTCTTGGGGACAGAAGCCAACAAGCCCCAACAGCTCTGTATTCTTAGAAGGCACCTAGTGCTGGGTACCAGACTGAGGAAGACAATGAGACCAAGGCCAGCTCTGAACACAGTGACTAATCAAGGCTCACGGCTAAAGAATGTAAATGTTGCCCTGCTGGAATCAAGCAAGATGGAGATCGATAAGGGTCTGTCCCTGTCTTTCTCTCACAGTGACAGGCTAGACTGATAAGAGGACCTGAATGGAAAAAGCAGGAAACTGATTTAACAGTGGCAAAGTCAACTCAGATGTGGATTAAGTGAGAAAATATACTTTTGACACACCAAGTGTGTATATTACAAGTAGACACTCTGTGGGCGTGGTAAGTGTAGGCTGCCTCGCCTCACAGCGGCAGAGTCCAGTACTGGAAAGTGTAGGCCGGGTAGGTGGAGGACCAGATGACGAGACGATCCAGGTCAGTGAAGACCTAAGTGAGCAGAGGACCCAGGTGAGTAGAAGGCTTGGGGAAGTAGAGGACTTGGTAGGTAGAAGACCTACCGAGAGTTCAGTGTTTTACAAGTGTCCACATACCTTTCACAAGAAAAATACATCGAGATTCCACAGCCCAAGTGCCATTCCAACCTTCCCTGCCAGCCTGGCTGCAGAATAAGATCTATGCTACCCCCGGCAGTAAATAAATATCCACACACTTCTTCATCTATGACTAACTTCATCATCACTGCCGTCCTGGGAAGTAGCCAGATTGGTAGCACTGTCACCACCACCATCATCAGCATCAGCATCACCCTCCTGACAATCAATATTAGCACCAACAGCATCACCATCATTACCATCATCATTATAATCAATGCAGCAGCATCACCATCATCATCACTCCCACCATAATCAACACCGCCATCGCCATCCCCACTTATAGAAGACAAGCCTGGGGCTGACAGATGTTAACCAGCTGCCAAGCATTGCCCATCCAAATACATAATAACAACACCAAAGCTTCAACAAGGCCTTCCAGTGGACTGCCCTATCAGCCAACCTGTGATGTCAGCATGTTGTCTGATAGAATACTCAGAGTGGCTGCTGAGAGGAATGTGAGTCTTGCTGTCCCAACCAGCATCATAATCAAAGGAATAATTCGAATTTAGAAGAGACAGTAGATTAGAAAAGGACTCGTGTTCCTTGTGTATTATTACTTGCTAACAGGAAATAACTTGATGCAAATTCACCCTGACCATATGGACCGTATGTATTTACAAATCTCGCCGACCGCACAGCTTAGGGACAGGCTCAAAACCAGGCAACAGTGAACTACTATTCCAGGTAGATAACTTTTCGCAAATACATGTGCTAACATCACCCTCTGGTGGTCATCTGTGGCAATACAACAAAATTTAAAACAAAGCTACCACAGTGACTTTGCTAGACACTGTTCTGCCTATTACCTTACTTAATTAGCCTTTACATTTACCTCACCAACGAGAGGTCTTTGTGCCCACCTGACGATAAGAAGACTAGGCCACGTAAGGCATTACTGGGGCACACAGCAGGTGGGCATACAGCAGGAACTCAATCCAAAGTCACAATCAAATCCACAGCCAGAATGGACTTGTCCTGGCTGCCCAGGTGCACCTGGTCAACCCTGGTAGGCCAGTCAGGCCAGAGTTAATGCTTAACAGACTTTCCTCATAACCAGTCACTGCCTGGCCTAGTCTTAATCAGCCTGAACGCTACAAAGCACAGTTCTGCAGAGCAGCAATGATGCTGAGCAGGAGGCTCAGCACTGTTGCACACGTGCACTGATGAGGGATAGTGCAGGGCTTTGAGAAAGAATGGCACCCATAGACTCATACATATGAGTGCTTAGCCAGCAGGAGTGGCACTATTTGAAAGGTTGAGAAGGATTGAGAGGTGTGACTTGTTGGAGGAAGTGTGTTCCTTGGACAGGGCTTGGAAGTTTCAAAAAAACATGCCAGGCCAAGTTATCTCTCTTCCTTCCGGATGTAGCTCTCCAAAAAAAACTGCTCCAAAAAGGGCCCGGCCCTACAAGGGCCCCCATAAAAGATAAAAACTAAACCCCATTGTGACAAAATTTAAGCCCGGGCCCAACTAAGTGCCCTTTTTTTTTTCATTAAGGGGGCCCGCCTTGGTTTTGGTAAACTCTTCAAAAGCAATGAACAAAATGACTAAAGGGCTTTTGAAATGAGGTGTGGCCCCCTTTTGGCAAACCCCGAAACCCCGGGGTTCCCCCCAAAGTGGCTTTTCGGATGGGAACCTCCTGGGGGGGGGGGATAAAAAACCTTTAAAAGGGCCACTCTGCTTTTGGTTTCCATGGTTGCACTCCCTTCAAAAGCCAAAAATTTTTGCTTTTTTCCCAAAAATTCCAGCAAAAAAAAGCCTGATTCAAAACAAATATCTGACCCCTTTAAATAGTGGTGAAAAAGGAAAATGGCCTTTAATTTTTTTTTTCTTCGAAACTGGGAGGAAAAGGGGGCCCCCGGGAAAATTCAAAGATTTAAATTTTGGTTAAATTATTTAAAAAGGGGGGAATTTGGGGAAACAAATTTTGGGACCCCCCCAGGGCCCTTTTCCCCCCCCAACCAAAAGGGGCCCCCCCCCCCAGGGGGGGGCCCCCCATTTTCCCCAAAAAAGGAAAACCCCCCAAAAATTTTCCCTCCCCCCACCCCATTTTTCAAAAACATTTAGGGTTTTTTTTTTCCAAAAAAAAGGGGCCCCTTTTTTTAAAAAAAAATTTTTCCCCCCTTTGGGGCCCCAAAAAACCCCCGGGCAAAAATTTGGGGAAGGGGAAAATTTTTTTAAAAAAACCCAAAAAGGAAAAAAAAAAAAAGGGGGACCCCTTCCCTTTTTTCCCCCCCTTTTTTTAAAAAAACCCCCTTCCTTTAAAATTCCAAAAACCCAAAAAAATTTCCCCAAAAAATTTTAAAAATTTCCCCCCATTAAAGGGAAAAATTTAAAAAAAAAAAGGGGTTTAAAAAAATTTTTTTAAAAATTTTTTTAAAAATTTTTTCCCCGGGGGTTTTTAAATTTTTTTAAAAAAAGGGAAAAGGGAAATTTTTTCCCCATTCCAAAGGGAAAAAATTTTGGGGAAAAACCCAAAAGGGAACCCAAAACCCCTTCCCCTTGGGGGGGGCCCCCCCCCTTGAAAAAAAGGGGCTCCAACCCCTCTTCCAAAAGGCAGAAAAAATGGGGAATTTTTCTACATCTCTTCGGGGTTTTTTTCTCATCTTTAAAAGATGATTTGTAAGGTTGGTTTGGGGAATTTTTTGGGAAGGGGGAAATGGTCCTTTAAAAGGGGAGCCAATCCAAACCTGTGAAAAACCCTGAAAAAAACCGGGGGGGGGTGACAACAAGGCCCCCCCCCCCCCCTCCCCCCTGATCCCCCCCCGGGGACCTTGCCAGCCCAGTCCCGTTGATGCCTCAACAAAGGCACACCTTTCATGGGTGGGATTACCAGGAATCTCAGAAAACGCTGATGCACACACCAACCTCTACAGCTCACAAAGTTAACAGCTTTATTAAGTGCCAGGGAGAAACCCCAGAGGCGTTTCTCTGCTGAATTTGAATTAACAAAATAAAATGAGGAATGTACAATATCAGCTATAATTATGGCTGGGCCAACAGTGGCATTATAATTTTATGCATACACATTTCTTCCATGGCAAAACTTGACGTGAAAATTTTAAAGTTATTTTTAAGCACTCTCAAAGTGAGAGCCCAGTGAAATGAAGTAATTTCTCACTGAACAGGGTAATCATGTGGCCCTTTTCATGGCAAACCACCACAAACACTAACAGCGACAGGAAGAGCCCCTGAACCCAGGAGACCACGAGGCCTCGACGCAGAAATCAATAGCACAAATCCTCAGGAAATGGTTGAGGCCACTACCCATAACTCGCCTGATGTGTCTGAAGCATCAAGTTTCTGTCACGATTCCCACATTGAACGTAAAGGCAGCAGAGTCTCCATGTTGTCTGTTTCTGTGAGGGAAAGATTAATGCCCACAGACAATAGCACAGTATTCCCAAGTGCTCAGCTTTGGCTTTCTGGCTTTGCTCTAAAGTATCAGGCTTCTTTCAAGTCACTGGCAACATTGTCCCATCAGACACCACAATCCACACACTGTCAGGAACAAGACTGGAGCCACCCTTCCTTCTCTGAATATGCAGACTCACCTGGCACTTAATAAAGCCATTAACTTTGTGAGCCGTAAAGGTTGTGCAAATACATATCTATGCACTCATACATACAAGCAAAAATGCATGCATAGATATATGGGCAAATGGCATACATATGCACACATACATGTACACACACACACTTTAGGGAAACAAAGGGCATAGGCAATTCAGAAACTACTAGAACAAAACAGCATCAGGTGACACCAAGTAAAAATGGAGGTTATGACTCTCAAGGAGCTGAGAAGAAGCAGAAAAAAAGGGAGAAAAGAAGCCAGGAAAAAAACAGAAGAAGAGACACCAGGTACCAGGACAGCTTGTCAGGAACCAGTATGGAAATGAGGGAAGAAACTCGGATCCAGCTCTGGAAGGCATTCCCAGCCTCTCCATACTCTCACATAATCTACCCCCTGCACTCTCAGGCCAGCAGACAAGGATGAGGTGTCATAAAAGCTGACAGGGCAGGGAGGAAGGGCAGGACACTGAAGGAAGGCATCCAGGCACACAGCCCCACCTGTCTTGTTAGCTGTTGTTTCCTCATTTGCCTTAACGTTAAGATGAGAGAAGTTTGCGTACACAGGATACGGGTTTTGTGGCTAGCACACAATAGTGCTCTTGTGCCTTCCCCATGTATGCCATATGTGGGCAGGATGCTACTTGGGAGAGAAAGCCAAGCCCTGGGAGATTGTGGTCTGACTCAACCCACTTGTTCATAGTCAACATTTGCAGTCAACAAACCTGGGGTCAGCATGTGCATTATGGGTAAGCTGAGTAGGACTTGCTGTGCAGCTTGAAAGTTAGACAATCCGCTAAGTAAACTCAGACTTGTAAGTCCATCTGCCAGGCAGGGTGGATTCCATAGATCTTTCCTCCCTCTAATGTACTTGGCATTGTCTCTGAATATTGTCCAGTCTGGAGAACAGGGCAAGGATGGAGGCAGAAGTACACACCACAGATGTGTGAGGAACTACACCCACTCCAGCTCAGACACATGCAATGACAAATGAAATGAGGTAGCCATAGATGGCACTAGTTGTCCAGAACCCATATTGAAATAAACCAAAGCACATAAGATGATGACGTTTAGCAACACACTTTATTTAACTGAGTATACCCACAACAGCATCCACCCTGTAACCTATTTCTCATTTCCGAAAGCTCTATAAGAAACTCCAGCCTTTTTGTACCAAATCTTTAAACTCCAAAATCTTCTCCACTGACAGCACATCCTGGTTTGGTCAGATACAAACCCAGTACCCTATAGCACTATTTCCAGAATACCAGGGATGTCACACCTCCCTGACCACAAGGAAGCTAAGACAGAGCTTCTACCACCAAAAAAACCTTTGGAACTCAGTCTAGAAAGTGGAAACAAAGAGTAGGTGGAAATAAAGGCTATGAAATTTCCATAGTGCAGTCACAGTCTTCAGGAAAAGGCAGGTGACAGAGGAACATGTTCATTTATTATTGTTGCAGGTTTAAATGCCAGCTGTGTGCTTGGGGCTCCAAGGGTCACAGTCAAAAGAGCTAACAGCCTAGACAGAAGCTAGAGGCGGATATGGGAAACATGCTAATTCTAATTCAGATTGTAAATGTCTGCTTTATTTATTTTAAAAGCCTGAGATTGGTCTTACTTATTAAGTGTCTAGGGTTTCAAAATTAATTCCAGGAGTAAGAACTGTCCTCTAATATTCAGAAATGGCTAAGGTCTTCTGTAACTCCAGAGGAGAACTTTAAATTTAGGAGAAAACAGCAAGTATGTAAAGAAGTTTCCAATGATTACCCACCCACCCTCAGCTCACCAAAATGACCCAGCTCCTTTTCCTGAAGACAAAATATACAATAAGTCTTAGATCTATTCTCTAAATAACTAGGCTCTGTGGTTAATGTATATTCAGTGGCCTCATAATTCAGTATTTAATGAATGCCCATTATGTGTCCCATTCTCTGCCAGACACAATTAGAAATGAGAATGATCCAGGCCTCCCTCCAGGAACACAAATGAGCCACTCCCTTTGTCATGCCTGTGTTGTTGTCTGGGGCCTGACTTCGAGGACTCCTGCCACTGAGGGGAAAGAGAAGTGCCCACCTCAGCTACAGGCTAGAGTTTTGCAGGGTCAGCCAGCCCTGCCTGGCTCCCACATACCTCACTCTGCAGGGCAGCTGCCCTCTCCCAGAGTTCCTGGATTGCTGCCTCAGGGAGACTCTGGCAGCCCAGCCTTCTCATAGTTCAGGGTTATGAGTACACAGTGGGCAAATGAGAATTCTGGCAGGGGCAGCTAACTCCAGCTCAGGCTTGTGCTCCACAGAGAGGGAGAGAAGACAGCACCTGCTCTCTGTCTATCAAACCTGTTCATGGATTCAGGACCCATTCTTGAAGTCTTAGACCGGGCCTTGTTCCCACAGAGAGACTTTGTAACCACTTTCAATGTTTTCAGAATCCCGTCTCCCATTTATCTGCTTGATATACGAGCACAACTCCCAAGAGCAGATTGAATGGCGTGCTTATTTGTCTAGCCTCTGTTTTCCCTAATGCAGTAGAAGCTCTAAGAACATCAACAACATGTGATTTAAAATGTAGCTCAAGTCCTGAGAACAGAAATGGTTAAGTATTACCAAAGAAGTTACTTCTATTCAAAGCAAGGGCGCACCTTCTTTGTGGTGAGAGCAGAACACTCCCAGGCTTCACCTGAGGACCTCTGAGAACATGGACCAAGGCTCTCTTAACTCTCACTTCCTCACAAAACAGGCAAGACCCTGAGATGGGTAAGAAGCTGAGGCTCAGCAGTGAAGAAAACACGGACAGCCACTCCCACTCAACAACTCATTAAGAAAGGAATGCACACACTGTCTAAATGATGGAGTAAAGGAATCCTATCTCATGGAGGCCAGGCGCCGGGAAAGGAGATGCTCACTGATGCAGCTCAGCCCCACCTCAACGGTAGAGCCTTAGTGCAATACCAATGCCGTCCAGGCCTTCTGTTGCTCTCCTAGAGATACACCGTCCCTGTCTCCCATGCTCTGCAGGCAGGTCTTCATACTGATGACTCACAAAGAGAAGAGGAAATAAGAAAAAGAAAATTCTTCCCTCCCTCAGAAATACAAAAAAATATGCTGCTCCCCAAATTCATATATTCAATACAAATAAATAAAATAAATAAGTACAGGGACCTTAAGGTGAAATCGAGAAGACACAAGTGAACTATTCTCATTTTTAAGAAATAAATGTGGTTGCACTGAACAGGAAGAGAGGCAAGATGATCCCAAGAGACTTTGCAGAGCAGAATCTTCACCACACGGCTACAAGCTAGAGAGGACCAGCCTCGGACTGAGTAAGCAGAGCTGATTAGCACACATCAGAAAGTCCTTGGCATACTCTAGGAGGGAGCAGGCAGCCAGGCAAGCTGTGGGTACAGAGAGGCTTTCTTTCTACCAGGAAAGGGACTTACAAATGTGCAGATTGGGGAGGAAAAAAACAAATCCTGCGTTAAGCTCTGTACCCCATTCTTTAATTGGGTTATTTGGATTCTTGGTGTCTAACTTTGTGAGTTCTTTATATATTTGCATATTAGCCCAAATACCAAGGAAGGCCCAAGGGGCAACTCTAGGTGAGACTCCTAGCAGGAAGGGATATGAATCTTGAAATGGCCACTTCCTGTAGCCAAGCAGGACTCCCAGTGGAAGGAATAAATAAATAATTTTAATAAAAATGTTTTTAAAAATCTGTGCTGTTAAGTTGAAAGTGGAAAGTTCTGTATTAAATCAATGGCCTTGAAAATAAAAATACAGATGTAGTATAGATAAACATAGATGCACTATATACCATACATATAAAGAGAAACCTATTTCTTAGCTGTATACAAAGAGAACTGAGACACAAAGAGCCACCAGTGACATCCCCAGTCTTCAGCTTCCAATGAATGCTACTCTTCACTACACGAACCCAGGTCTCTTGGAAGAAGCATCAGATCCCAGACCTGGAAGAAGGAAGAGACAGAATAAATGCAGAACATGTTGGGCCAGAAGTCAATGTGGTGCTCAAGAAAGAGCGGGCACATCAGAAGGACACAGGGCTTTAGGAGCTTCAAACACTCCAAGCAGGCAATGAGAATAAACAATGAGAAAGGGTTAAAACCACTGACTAAAATAAGAGTGCATGTAATACAAATGAACCAACGAAAAGAAGATTTTTGTCCATAGAGAATGAACTCCCTCAACTTTGGAGATCCCTTGACAACATATACCAACATGCAAATACCATGTATTAGCCCTAACTTCACACAGTATTTATATGATGGTGTAGTTCATACTACGGTGAAGGGAGACACACTGTAAGAGTAGAAGAAACCATTAAGCAAGCATCATAATGACAGTGTGGCAGCAATCCTCAATGGAAGCGAGGGCAGAGAAGGAAGGGGTGAGGACTGACGTGTAGCCTGACAAACAACATGTCAACTTATTTGCCCCTTGGGCATTTAATAACAAAGGCAAAGTCTGCAGCCTCAACACAATGGACCTGACCCCTAAAGCATGTGGCCTCAGTGGCAAGGAGATGACTGGCCATCATAGGCCCACTGCAAGCAGTGCTGAGAGCTCAGCATCATGTCTGTGGTGATTCCAAAAAGTGCACAGACCACGACCTAATCATGAGGAAGCACTGCCCTAAGTAAGATAAGGGTAACCTGCAAGACAAACAGCTACACGCCTCAAATACCAATGCCATAAAACAGTGGCAGAGTTGGTGCTCAGCTCAGAGAGCAGAGAAACACAATGCTGGAGTGCTGAACACTCACAGGATTTCCCTTTGTTATACAGGACACTATGGGGACAGTTGGTGGAAAGTGAATAACTGTACTGATGTGAGTCTCACATTAGACTACAGCAATGTCTCGTTGATGCAGGGGGTACTCCTGTTTATAGGAAATTAAACACTGGCCCGAGGCAGAGGGTGGTAAAAGAACATTGATTCACTAGCTTTACCTCAAATGATGCAGAGAGACAAGCAGGTGGGAAAGGCAAAGCAACGGTACTAAGCTAACACTGACCAGGCTTGGGTAGAGAGGATATGGGAGGTTGTGGTGCTCTCAGTTTCTTTTTGAGAGAACAATTAGGCAAAAATAAAAGATAGAGATGGAATATATTCTGCAGGCCCAATGTTTCCCTCTGAGCATCTCAAGGGGTCAGTGCAGAACTCTCAGGCTCTTCCCCTCAGGCCATCAGATTATCTTTCACAAGCTCTCACAGCTAGGCAACCCTCAAACACTTGAGTTCTCACATCAAGCTGGTAAAGAACAAAAGCATCAGATGACATCAAACAAGATAAAGAAAATGTTTATTACTATAATTATTCTTTTCCTGAAATTTGTATAAATGTTTCTACATTATATGGTTCAGGTTTCAAATAGTTTCAGGAAACTCTCTTTAGTATTAAAAACATGCAAGAAAAAAGTCGCCTGCAAAAAGGAAGGTTGTGCCACCAACATCTTCCTACTGGAAACACCATAGGCAGAGAGGTTACTAACTAACCCTCCGGTATCAGGAGAGGAACTTAGGTGGGAAGCCCAGGGAGACTGGATTTCACATAGCCCAAGGCATCCTTCTAGAAGTTGTCCCAAGGCCAGCAGGTAAGGCAGACATTCTCATGGCTGGTAGTCCCTAAGGTGGGTGACAAGGGGATGAGGCGTCATGTACCTGCTCCCAGCATGTCTGCAGGGGGCTCCCACTGACATGCTGGCCACTGAGGACACCTGGTTCTTACTGCAGCCAGTCCCAACTGACATGGTCTCTGACACTCGAGAAAGCCCTCAACTGGTTTGTCTAAGTGGCTGCCAAAACCCCTAAGTTGCTACCATGAAATGAAGGAAACTCTCTTCCAGCAGTCCCTGCTCCCTGTAAAGGGTGACAAGAGGCAGGGTTGTCCCTAGAGTTGGCAAGAAAGCCCTCCTTTGGGCCTTCCCAAGGGAAGAAGGTGAATACAGATTCCCTGGCAGCATCTAAGAAACCAGCAAACCCCAGGGAGACCAAGTAGAAAACCAACAGGTGTGCAGGGAAACCATTTCCTAAAATGCACTTGTAAGGAGCGGTGGGTGTGGGGGAAAGGCCTAAACCCATATGCCAAGCTCTTCTATGGAAAACAGAACAGAAACATGCTACCCTTCCTACCATGCACAGAGAAAATACTGCCCCTCCATCAATATTTCCCTGGTGATACTCCTGAAACACAAAGACTTCACTCTATAATCGGAATATATCTTAGGATGTCATTTGGGGTCAACAAATAATATGCAACTCCTGCTTTATTCACCAGTATTGGTACCAGTATGTGACCCAAACTCTCCGCCCTTCGGGCTATAAATCAAAGACCATATCCTATTATAAGAATTGCATGGGGAAAGCAATGGCTGCAGGGTTTCACACACAAACACACACACACACTGAATTTTAAAATGTAAAATAATAATAATAACAACAACAACCTCTTTGTTGTTGAAGAACATGCATGCTGGAAGGTTCATGCTGGATAGGTTGTGGAGGCCAGCAGGAGCAGCGCCTGGGAAAGCTGTTCCCAACTGTGAGAGCTGAGCACCCTATGGGCTGTGCTGGATCCTCATGGCTGAATGCAATAGAACAAGCACAGCAGTGGATCCTGGGAGTGACATTCCAGGACAGATCCATGCTCAGGAGTGACATTCTAGGACAGATGAAGCACCACAGGCTGTCTGAAGTGCCAAGCACAACAACTTGCAAGGCCACTGCAAAAGCCTTCCATGAGCATTAGCCACTAGGTACCAGTGGGCACTTCACCTGATTGCATTCCTCTGAGAACAGAGTTCTCAGAGAAAGCTGCACTCAATTCCAAATTTACAGCAGTGCAAAGTGGGGTTCAAGAGAGTGCCAAGAAATGTCACACAGAGAGACTGGATCACAAAGCTAGGTTTCCCAGCCTCCTGAGGTCTACAATCCCTCAAAACTCAACCTAGCAAGAAGCAAAACCAGGGAGACAGCCAGAGGCAGCCTGAGTAGTTGAGGGCAAAGACTACAAATCAAACATGGGTGGGTGTCCAGAACTAAGGCCATCTTGACAGGCCAAAGTTGCCCAGTAGTTCTGCCGAGGGCTGGCAGATAGAGGCAAGGCAGGGAGAGGCAGAGTACACTTCTCCACCAGGACTCAGAGGTGGTCCAAAGACAACACACGGAAGCTAAGTCTACAACTCTGAGCTGTCACTGTTTCACCCCAGGGAAGTACTGGCCAAGCAGTTGGGCTTGCAGAGGCCACCGCATGCCCTTCCCCTGCAAGGTCCTTCTGGAATGGCTTCCTAGCTCAAACATCACTCTAGAGAACCCATTCTCAATCTGAGTGTTGTGCTCCCTTTGGGGGGTTGAATGACTCTCAAAGGTGTTGCCTAAGACCATCGGAAAACACAGATATTTATATTACAATTCCTAACAGTAGCAAAATTACCGTTAAGAAGTCACCATGAAGATAATTTTATGATTGGGGGTCACTACAACATGAGGAAACGTATTAATGGGTCACAGCATTAAGAAGGTTGAGAACCACTGCTGTAGGAAGGTTGACAACTGCCCTAAAGGCTTTCCAGTGCCATTCTCCAACCGAGTAGGCAGTGACTGCCTCCTGTGTTCGCCACTCTACCCTATGTACCCCTACCACCACCCGTGGACAAATCAGGACACTGAGCACGTCCATCACCCTAACCAGTCCCCTCTCCCTGCCAGCTCCTGCCAGAGTCTGACATCTTTAATTCATGATCTTCTAGGCTCCAAGGGCTTGGGCAGGCCCACCTCTCCGGCTCTGCCATCTTCAGCAAGTAAATCTTAGCAGAAGAAACCATGGTAAGATAGACAGAACATTTCACTTTTAAGTGTCCAGTTCGGGACACTGTATACATTCACCCTGGTATATGGCCATCACCACCAGACATATCCAGAAATGTTTCATCTTCCCACACAGAACCTGTTTCCATCAGACAGCAACTCCTTAAGCTCCTTCCTCCCCCTCCTAATAACTCCCGATAGCCATCCACTAATGAGAAGTCTTTGGGGGAAAATGTATCTGGATTAAACATGCATGGACCTTTTCTAGTTATTAGTCCCTAAAGACACATCAAATAGGTGATCCAGTCTGCTTCAGTTTTGCTGTAATAAAGCACAGACCAAAGCAACTACGGGGGTAGGAATGATTTCAGTCTATCCATAATCAGGGGAAGTTGAGGAACCTGTATCCTGTATCCTGTAAAGCAAAGATTATGGAAGAATGCTGCTTATTGGCTGTCTCCCATGGCTTACTCATCTATTGTTCTTATACAACCCAGGATGCCCTGTCCAGGGTTAACTACCCACAATGGGCTGGATTCTCCTACATCATTCATTAACTAAGAAAATGCCCCATGGACATGCCCAGAAGCCAATCTGGGTAATTCCCAGAGGCAATTCCTCAGTTAAGGTTCCCTCTTTCTAAGTGAATCTAGTTTGTGTCAAGTGGACAAAGACAAACCAGCATACTACTTAATAGCATTAACTCTGTATTAAGTATTGTAAGTAATCTACACATGATATAAAGCTTACAGAACAATGTTTGTACAACACATGCAAATACTACACCATTTTATATCCGGGACTTGAGCATCCAATCACTGGGGGTCTGGGAACCAATCTTGTTCATGGATACCAAAGAACAACTTTGTCTTCGAAACCTTCTGCCCATTTAGAAAATGTTTTTCTCTGTTGTCTATGTTATAAGCTCCTTGAACACAGGCCCCTTGGACACACACACACACACACACAAACACGGCTTCAGAATGAATCAACCCCAACGAGTACTGCGGAGGTAAAGCTAGGGTTATCAGAAGCTCAGGCCTTGATCCACTTACAGCGGGCACTAGACGATTTGGCAGGCTCCACTGATAGCCTTTAGTAGACTGGGCAGCCTTCAGGAAAGGAATATTCCATTCCTCCCTGCTCAGGTCTCTCTAGGTCACGAGAACTGAAGCCAAGCCTGGTCCACAGTGGCCCAGGCCCAGATTCTGGAACTTGACAAGATTTCAGGAGAAAATCCAGGTTGAGCCTCTTAAGGAGTCAGGGACGCGACATCTCACCCTGTTCAGCACCCCATTTGGAAACCCTCCCTGGAAATAGGCTAGCGACTCCAACCCCAGCTTCTGCTCATGTGCAGAGCAGAGACAATGAACCCACTGTGCTGAGCGTTTGTGAAAAGATGTGAAACGCCCGGCTGTGCAGGTCTACAGAACAGTGGGTACCACTGGGTCCCATTTTATTTGCCACAACTGCATGATTTAAGCCAGGCCACTGTACATGCACTGTGATGTCTAATTTCAAACCACTTTTATTATGCATCAAATTTCCAAGGATACTATGGAAATCCACAAGGAGGGGAGAGGAGAGGAGGGGAAGTGAAAGATCGATGATAGAAAAGAAGAAAGTGGACCAGGGACCAGATTGAGTGTCAGATTCTTTCCCACAAAGACTTTATGCCACATGGCCCAGTGCTTTGCGGGAACCCTTTTCACTTATGATTGTGACAGGGCTTGAATATGAAATGTCCCATAGGCGCTTGTGTTTGAACAGTTGGTCCCCAGCTGGTGGCACTGTAGAGAAGGCCAGCTGACAGTTGTAAGGCCACAAGGCTGGGACTTATGGTTTAGAGTGGAGGCTCCCAGGTCAAGCAATGTGTGTCTGCTTCCTGATCCACTGAGATGTAACAGGTAACACCACAAGTTCTTGCAACTATGGACAAAAGCCCAGTTGCCAGAAACTAAGAACAAAAATAAATCCTTCCCTGAGTTGCTCTTGTCACTCAGTCACAGCAACTAACAACAAAATCACAACATGACAGTGATGCTCCAGAGACTGCCACAGTCCCAGAGCTCAGCAAGACTCCCCATATACACACCACCAGCTCCTCTCCCCTGGCTTTTCCCTTGCTCATTGCATTACATGAGCCTAGTTCACAAGGCTCACTGCAGGTCAGGACTGAGTCTCAGAGCCCCTGACTGCTCTTAAGCAAGGAGCCACAGGCCCGATCACTGAACATGACATACTGGCCCAGAGTGTAAGAATATTCAATGCAATTTTAATCACAGAAATCAAAACTGGACACAGGTTCTGGTGTAAGAGTCTTACTCATTCCACGTCCCCAAATGCATTCTATATTGTCATCTTAAACCAAGAGCACCTGCAGTGCTACCCCATCTAGCCTGAACCTCACTCATCACCAGCAATGCTGAACACATGCCTTTCTGTACTGTCTCAAGGCAGAAGTCTTGCCCAGTCTTTTGCTTATCCTAATGACTTGGAGAGCTTGTTTATAGTTGGATTGTGAATATTGTCACCTCAACAGGATCTACTGTTGTCCAGGAGACAAATTTCTCTGTATGACTTCAAGAGAATTTCTAAATTGAGTTGAGGTGGAAGACCAGCCCTAAGTGTATGGCTCCTTCCCATGGGCTGGGGTCTCATTGGAGAAAGTGAGCCAAGAAGCTGTTTGCTCTAACTATGCATCCTGATCATGTGAACAGTGTGACTGTCTACCTCAGGCTCCCACAGCCACCAGAGCCACCCCTTCGATGTAGTAATATAACTGGCAGGACCACTGGCAAGAAATCTGTAAGTGTCTATAAAAGCTAAACATGCTTATAGCCAACAAACTAGCAACTCAACTATCATGAGGCAATTATTTACCCTCAAAAGGCTTGTAAGAATAATCAATACAACTTTGTTCACAGGAATAAACAACAAACAGAACTGGAAATAAGCACTTGGCTGTATGCTTTAATCCCAGCAGTCAGAGGGCAGAGGCAGAGTGATACCCATGAGTTCAAGGCTAGTCTGATCTACATAGCAAGTTCCAGACCAGCCAGACCTACAGTATGAGACCCTTCTTAAAAGACAAAAGCAAAGGCTGTGCTGTTGACAGTGGAGGTTAAAACTAAAGACTTGCTGACCACCACGGCATACGAGACACACAGACCTGCCCTCCACTGCACAGCATGGGTGGTTCATAGACATTCAGTGCACCTCCTGCTGCCACGCCACATGGTGCTGGACAGGGAAGATGTCTATAGATGCCCCTGCCTCCATGCTACACAGACTGGCTGTAGACACCTAGATGCCTGCTTGCCACCACACCTTGTAGCATGGACAAAAGAGGTCACTGCAGCAGGAGCTACTACAATTTACAAATGTGTGGTAGATATCTGTGTCTGTGGCTATGCAGTGGCAAGGGTCTATGGCTCATATCACCTCTAGAGATGTTGTGGACATCCCTGGTCAGAGAGAGATGGCCCTGCCCCTCACTGGCTACAGCACATGGCAGAACGGGCCCTGCACCTCAAGTGGGCAGCACAATAGGGTGCTGTTCTGGTGGAGAAGGCGCAGAAGAGCTGGCCCCGCCCCTCTTCTGTTTTAAAGTAGAGTTGGCTTGGTGTGATGCCCTCCCCATCTCACCCCTAGCCACCTGCAGTAGCCAGAAGAGCTGGCTCTGTCCCCAAGGGACAGTTGAGTAGGCCCTGCATGTCTCCTGAGAAACACAGTGGAGATGGCCTGACAATAAAAAGAGCTGGTGGAGCTGCTAGCAGGCTGCAAAACTTGAAATAATAGGCCTCCACTCCTTGACTGGGCAGCACAGTGGAGCTGGTTCTGGAGGCACAGGTACAGGTAAGCCTGCTCCAAGAGCTGACCCTGCCTCCTACCCATGGTGCCATTGGGTTGCTTAGCCAGAGCAGTGCTGGGGAGCTCGCCCTAAAGGTGAGGATGAGAGAGAGCAACAGGGTTATCAGCCAGGCCCAGACAGGGGGCTTTGAATTGGCCTACCCCAAAATCTACAACATCTATGAGTTGGGGCATATGAAAGGGACAGTCCTGCTGATCCAAAGCTCCAGGATCTCCGTGACACAGTGCAACAAGAAGATTACCAGGAGGAGTCCTGGTGAGGAGCCAATATTGATGGTGTCACAGAAGCCAGAGACCTCAAACCAGACCAATGACTCACTGCAATGAACTTTCGCAAGGGAAGATGTATGGATAGAGGGGTATACTGTGGAAGACACTGTGAGCCACTAAAGCTTCCACTATGAGATGTATTCTATGCTTCGTTTTGTTTTGTTTGTTTTTTATTTTGGGGGGAGGCTGCAGGAGCCAAGGGAGGATACAAGGAGACAGGGAGATGAATGGGACTGGGGTGCAAGGTGTGAAACTCACAAGGAGTCAGTTCAAAGTTTCAAAACAAAACAAAGCAAACAAAAGAACCCAAAATTGCATACATAACAACAGTCCAGGTGTTTATTAAGAAAAAAGCATGCAAACAAACTGTGGTGGTTTCCAGGCACTGGAATACCATTAAACAATTTAAAAAAAAAAAAAAAAAAAAAGGAGTGGATTTCTGCAAGTTCATGCTGAGTTAAAAAAAAAAAAGCTAGACACAAAATAATTATGTGATATCCTCAAAAGGCAAACATAAATTATGAGGTCAGCAAGACTGGAGATTGTTTGGCCTGAGGGAGAAAGACTGGGTGTGGAGGAGCAAGAGAGAATTTTCTTCGATAATTTAAAAAAAAAAAAAAAAAGCCTATATATCATTAGGGCTGTGGCTTACCTGAGTACTGTCTATTCAAAAGATCCATGTGCTTCTGTGTATTAAATCACAACTACAAAAATGCCTCCTGCCAGGCACCAGACAGCTCTTTCTGAAAGGCCAGTCAGCAGGCATTGTTCTCCTGGCTCTCAAGGTTTTGGTGCCAGCTTCCCACCCCTCAGTCTCAGTGTCACAGGCCCCAGTCCCTGCTCCAGTCTCAATGCTCATAACACATCTGCAGGTACAAGTGAACCAAAACTCCTGAGAAGAAGTCACAGCTGGCTATGACTGATTGGTCGATTAGAATTTCATCGCTGGGGAAAGATTGGAATGTTGAAGGTCCAGAAACTAATTACCTGTCGTGGGATAAATTCTGGCTTTCCCCTCCAGAACAGCCATTCCTGGGTTCCCTACATACATATGCAGACACAGACACAGACACAACACAACACAACACACACACACACACACACACACACACACACCTGTGTCAGAACTAACATCTTGTGGCAACAGATAAAAACCTTTTACAATCTATTGACTTAGCAGGCAAATAGCTTTTAGCAATCCAAAAGCTCAGCATGTAACTAGACAGAATTTGAGCCTATAGGAAGCTTTCCCCCATCTTGATATACCCCCCCTCTCTGATGTACCCGCCAATGTACTTTAACCTGGCCTTGATATATGACTTTCTCAATCCAGTAAAAGTATAAAAACTTGGTGAAACTGCTTCCACAATGGCACATGCAATTCGGAGTGACCTAAATATCTGCTTCTGGGCCAGGGTCACTCAAAATGATTCCAGAATCAACAATCCCTTATTCCCTTAAAGATGGGAGCTGTGGTTTTTTGTGTCACACATGTCTTGGCACCCGCCTTTCCATTTTTGGTGGGTACCTATTCACTCTGCAAGATCCAACTCCAGTATCTCATGCTTCAAGAAGCCTTCCCAGGATCCCTACCTGGAGCCCACTGCATCTTCAATACTCAGAGCTCACATCAGGGTTCCTGATACCTTTTCCTACAAGAACTGTTTTTCTTCCTCTAGGTCTATGTAACACTCGCAAGATGGAAGGGACGGTTTCATAGTTTGGCAAACATCTGAAAGATAGGGACCCTGGTGCTGAAGAATAAGAACAGACCTAAAGGCATGAAAAATGGCAGCTCATAAAGGCCCACTGGCAACAACGTAGCAATATGGACACCAAGAATCTGGATAGCTGGAGACCTCAAGAGACTGGTGACTGAGCAGTGCCACATACCACAAGCTCCCTATGCTCTTTGGCGCCAAGTTCCTCACCTCACGGTGGGACAATGTCACCTTCCTATCCAGAGAGTCTGCAGCTCTGTCCACTATCCTCTAAGGCAAAGTCCCCACTTACTCATCTGCTTTTTATCCAGATAGGCTGGAACACAAAGGCACCAGATTCCAGGGGTCAGTATTGTGCAATGCCAGTCACCTTAGAATTAAAGGAATGAGAATATTCTAAATTAGTCAGCAGAGAGGCATCTGAGCTTGCAAGTTCATCAAAAAAACTAATAAGAGCCCAGGTGAACAATCACCCCAAGTGTCCATAAGCAGAAGAATGAAGAAACTGTGTAATGTGAGCACATACCATGTAGTATGACTCTGCCCTTGTAGATAGGCTGGTGGACGTGAAGCAACAGACCTCACAGATGGAGAGAACAGAGTGGGGTCGGGGAGAATGGGAGGTGGGGCGTGAGTCAAGCCTCTATTAGCAGGACTATGTTTTCATTTTCTGTATGATATGCCGCATGCCATAGTGAATAGAATAAATAATGTATTTTTCACTTCAAAAGTCACTAAAAGAATACATTTTAAATGTTCTCAACCTTAAAAAGTGATGACAAGAAAAGGTACCAGACTGGACTAACCTAATTATGCCACACTGTGCTCATAAATCACAGGGCTGTGAGTGCCACAAGCATGCACAGCTGTAACTATCAACTGATGATTTTGTAAAACTTTAAAATGAACAAAGACAATTCTGGTACTCAACTTTAAGGCCCTGTTTTGCATTAATATGCCAAGTATTATCTTTTCGTAAGCAAATTCATTTATCTTTATAGTTTACATTCTTTTTTTTTTTTTAAAGCCAACTTTGAATCTACAATACATGTTTAAAATGTTCACTTTTCTTCACTCCAAAATTACTTTGTCTCCTCTTCTAAACAAAAAAATCATAACCATGCAGGGTGTGATGCCACATGCCACATGCTTCTTGGGAACCCCTGTCTCAAAAAAAAAAAAAATCATAACCAAACTTCACCCAACTTTTCCATCCACAAACACTTCCCAAAGCAAATGCATGGTGACAGTGTGTTGTTATGAAAACCTTCTGGAGTGCCACCAGCATGAGCAAGGTAGAGGCACAACACATGGGCCTCAAACACAAGGGTCAGGGCCCCTGGCCTCAGATCTCATGAGCAGCTCTCTCCAGCAAAGCTGTGTACAGTGAGTACGGTACTGTGTACAGAGCCTATGAAAGGAATACCTACCCGTGGAAAGTTTCCCATGCCAAAAGCTCAACAGCACCAACAGGTGACAAGGGACAAGCCGTCAGGCTAAAGCCCCCTCAATTAAACTGGCCCATCTTGAGAGAGGGGTTTTCAGGGGCAGCACACATGAGACAACTATAAAAGAAAATGCAAGTAGGAGAAACAGTATAATACACCCAATTCTGACTAGGCCTGCTCTGAGCAGCCACTAGATTCTCCTTTAAGACAGCCATAGCTGAAAAGCTGTTCTGTACACTACAAGGTGTGAGGAGAAACAGAAACTTTTGCACCCAAAGCAAAAGGCACCATGGAAGAGATCAACACAGAACAGAGCTCCAACACACAGAACAGAGTTGGAACTAGGGCAATGACCACCCAGCTTGTTAACACCCAAAGGCGCCCTCCCATCTCCTTATCTGTTGCTCTGCCTCTCCTAAGTCAACCAACTCCAAAACAGGAAATTTCCCAGAAATGAGCTGCCCATGAATTGACAGAAGTACATTTTGTTCAAACTATGAGCCTTCTTCACTTTGTCATGACTGGAAACAGAAAGAGAACATATGTTCGGGCCTTGTTTTCTGTCCCTTTGACCTATATCCACTCTGGAGCACCAACATTAATTCCAGATGCTTTCACAGGTAAAGTGATAGGTTCCAAGCTAAAGCTGGAAAGGGGCAGTAGTGGAGGGTAAGGCCCCAGGAATATGATTTTTCTGATCCCTATGGACACAAAGGCTCCAGCAGGTAATCACACTGACAGTTCGTGTATCAGCAGCTCCTTCGCTCTGTCATTCAATAGGTCACCTCTATTAAGAGCCTGTCTAAATTCCAGGGGACAGTGGCAAAGGCCAAGCAAACATACAATTCACATTGTTTTCCAAGCTGGAAGAAGTCTGATTTCTTTAAGGCTCAGCTGTTAGGAATCTGGCCTCTCAACTTTTCTGTTCTTCAGTAAATGACCAATTAAGAACAACCAGGAGAGACTGGCAGCGACCCTCGGAAGTCAGAGTCCACGAGTCTAAACTGGTGTCAATCACAGGCCAGGGGTCACAAGCTTGAGGTTAAGTGGAGGCACCAGGGGTTAAGTGGGAAGTCCACATTTCCAATGAGTCCAGCTAAAGCTGCTAACCAGTCCGAGGCTGCCTGGAGGAAGTGGCCTCGGAGTCATTTCACTCAAACACATAATGACAATGCCCTACAGAACTGGGCCAAAGACAGAAAATAAATTACTACTTGCATGGCGCAGGGTCACCCATGATAAAGTCAATCTCTCTCATTTGCTACTCCCTCTGAAGGTCACTAGAAAATTTCCACCGGGAAGACTGGACTTTAAACATTTCCCGGCCAAGAACACGGGGTTGATAACTGGGGAGGGGAAGTCATCTACTTTAAAAAGGGAGAACTGTGATTTAGCAAGAAGCCAATCAGACAAAGCTCACACAAACTGCAGAAGGCAACGGGACTCGAACACCTATCCAACCAGATGCACGAGGCCAGCTGCTGGCTGGCGCCCTGGCACCGCCCACAGCCCTGGAAATAGCTCGCCAGCAGCGCAGGGCACTCCCCTCGCTTGCTCTCCACCAGCTCCCTGGTTTTCTTTCCTGCGGCAGGATAAATAAAAGCATCGAACGTGGGCCGCAGTACACTGCGACGTCGGCGCTCCGCCCGTCCGTGGATCCCTCCGCCACCCCGAGCCTGCGCGCGGCCACCCCACAGCACACACGAGAGGTTTCCCGCGCGGCGCCGCGCCCCACCCCCACCCCGTCGCGCCCCAACCCCCATCCCGGCTCACCTGCCGCCCGCGTCTCCATGGCAACGCCCCCACGGCGGAGGAAAAAAAAGGCTCGGGCTCTTCCTGACTCCCTCCCGTGCCGAGCGAGAAGGTCGGACACCCTGAGGAAACTTCGCTCTTTATTTTTATTTTTTTAGGGAAAGAGCCGGAGAGGTTATGGCGAATCTGCGGCATCCAACATGGCGGATGGAGTCTTCGCCCTCCTCCCCACGGGGATCTGACGCCTACGTAGCGACGTCCGCCGCGGGGAACCGCCCTCGGCACGCAAGGCACAGTGCGCATGCTCACGGCTACTATGGGTGCGGGCCTCTTGTCCCGGCGTTCTCCGCGCTGTTTTGAGCCACGCCCGGCCCGGGCCGCTGTGATCCTGGGACGTGGGTGTCAGGATCAGGAGTGTCCTGAATCCTCTGCCGTGGGCGACAGCTGCAAGTGGGCAGGCTAGTGCAACCTTTTGCATACTAGCTTTTCTGGGGCTCAGTTTCCTAAGTTGCACATCGTGTTGGTTAGGTGTATTTGGCACAGGTAGGCTCTCCCAGTCTCTGGGAAGAGCAGGATTGGAGGTGAGAGTGCCTCGCACAGCATTTCCTTGGAAGCTCAGTGACCACCTTTCTGTTTTTCATCTTAGGAGCTTAGAGCCCCTCCGGCACGCTCTAGGAAGTGTCTGTCCCAAGTAACTTTGGTAGAATATATTTCTTCCGACGTCGAAGTCTCTTATCCTTCCTGTCTTGGTCAGCTTTTTAACATTCGAAACTGGAAATGAGCTTTTGAGTTGGCGAATAAATATGTATATAATAATAACAGTTGTACTTGAGCTGGTCACGCTGTCTTTTACATTTTAAAATTAGCCATTGTTAAAAAAAAAAAAAATACTCCACACGTACAGAAACAAGACAAAAATACTTTTAAAAGAAGCAGAACGGAAATGACCAGCGTCTGGGGAGCACTCGTTTGTTTTTACAGTGCTGGTAAAATGCTGGGGTAATCTTTCTGTACTGTTTAACTTGAAATGCTCTTCAGACAGCCCTAGGTTCCTCCCTGTGCCCCCATAGGTCAAGGTCTAGTGTTTACTCCCTCTGCACATTCAGGTGCACCTACCTATTTGCAGAGCCCTCTCTGCCATGGACTGTTTGCTGACCAGAGTCCTGTAGCAAAGGCCCCTGGGTCTTTTAGTATTTACCTGCCCACCACAGATTGCATTGCATAGTAATGCTACTGAATGAACTCATTCATTTTGTTCATTTAAAAATTAATTAATTAATTAATTAATTAAGACGTTGAAGTGACTTCGGGCAGTGAGCCTTAAGATTACTGGACTAATTCTTCGTTCTTCTGTTAGGTACATATTTTTTTAAAACTGCTTTATTTCATTGGGCAGGTGAGCAAAGGACAGGTGTTCAGGATAGTTGTATAGCTCTTTTGAGCTCACACAGCCAGCCCATGAAGTGTGTGGCCCCCACCTTTCTGTGATCCACCAGATGCCCAGTTTGCCCAATAGATGCAATGTGACGAGAACCATGAAGTTGTTGCTTCACCTCCACTCACGTCTGCCTCAGGGATAGCTGGGAGGTGGGGAAACACTAACATCTTTCATTTGAAAATGAACTGTCCAAAATGCTGCATTGATGTGCTTTCCTTTTTAGAACTCCAAATATTGACAGTCATTTCTGTTGGGAAATGACGGTTGTGCTTGTGACTAACAATACTGGTTTTGTGCTGGGCTGCCTTTCTTAAAGCAGCATTGAAATGTTATTTATGGATTAGCAGGTGGGTCGATTGCTCCTGAATGTTGTAGCCAAAATAAGTTTGGAAACGAAGCAATGTAAAATATACCTCAAAACTCAATTGCTTCTAAAGAATAAAGATAATTTTTTTAAAAAGAAAAGAAACTGACTGTAGATATGGTCTTGGGGGTTGGGGGGTAGCTGTGATTTTTCTCCACTATTTCTTTCTTAAATCTCATTTTTTAAAAAAAGACTTACTATGTATCTTTTCCCAGGAACTGGGATGACCCCAGGCAGGTGGAAATTAGTAAGAAAGGTAGGGAACCCAGTTTTGTGAATGGAGTCTACCGTTGGTTCCTTGCCTTCATGGGCCATGGGTGGGCATGTTGAAGCCAGAGTCTGGCTTTAGGTCTTTTCTATTGTTGTGTACCTCATGTTTTGAGATAGGGCCTCTTGCTGAATGTGAAGCTCATTGTTTGTCTAGCCTGGCTGGCCAGTGAACCGCTAGGATCCTCCTGTTTCTCTCAGCACTAAGATTGCAAGCCTACCACACCTAGCTTTTTCAGAAGGTGCTGAGGATCCAAACTTCGGCCCTCATGTGTGGGCAGAAAGCACTTTTCCCCCACCGAGACATCTCCTCAGCCCTGACTGACATTTTTAATCTTTCCATTTCTAAATGCCTTCCCTTAAGAGAGAAGAATTAGTAGAATGAAGTGTAAATCACTGGGAATTTCATACTGAATAGCCCTCTGCTTTAGCGGTTCCTGAGGAGATCAGTCCCAACTTGCCCACTAGTGGCAATCCACCTTTCAGGATAGCTCAGGAAGGAATCTGTCAAATCAATGGCCATGACATGGTATTTAGTTATATGAGAAATGTAGTTACCTTGCATAATTAAATATATTTGTGGCAATTTAAAATAATTATATCAATAGCTAGCAGATGCATTTACATGAAAACAGTGTTTATGTATATAATTTTATATAGTGCTGATTGAAAGCAGTCTTAGAAAAAGATACATAGTACCTTAACATGGATTTTGAGCCACTTAACTAAGACAAGGAGAGAAAGAAGTGTTTTAGTCAACATGTTAAAAACCTAAATAGGGATGTTTCCAACAGAAGAGCATAAGCTGTTAATGTCAGCATGATTGTGACCTTAGGAAGCGTAAGAGCCACAGTGTCCTTTCCTCATAGATTTTGTGTTTCGTTCACCTGTGTATGCCCAGTATATAGATGTTAGTATGAGTTTTTATTGGCCATAGCCAATGTCAAAGAAGCTGTTTCTAGCCTTAGCAATAAAGGAAACTCAGGCCGCTGGAAGCTCTGTCATCCTCCAAAAACAGGATGCTATAAAAACTTCAGACCTGCAGGAAAGACAAAAGAGCCAGTGAGAAAGACTTAGGTTTCTCTTGTGTGTGCTGATTTGCATACCAAAAGCATGACTGAAATTGGCAGTTGTTGATCTTTAAGTACAAGATGTCTGGAAAGCCAAGAGTTCTTGAAAATTGTGCATCTGTGGGATCCTGTGCCCATGTCTGTACACTGCACGTGAAGGCTAGAGGTTAATATGGAGTGCCTTTCTCTATTACTCTCTGTGGTGCTGCAAAGCACTGTGACTGCGGAGGCCAGTCTGGAGCCAGGTTAAGGTGGAGACCTGTCCAAACTCCGAAAAATCTCATCTTGAGACCACCAGGAGTAGGACTGTTTTCCTCCTTGCTCTGGCCCTTACTGAACATGTCCCAATGCATGTAAGCCTTGCAACCCCTGCCTCTGCCACCCTTAACATAGTACATGGAGCCTGGTCAAGAAATTGCATGTTTAACTTCCTCTCTCCCTATAATGGCATGTCCAGCAAGCACCTAGAATTACTCTTCATGCAAATAAAGCATCCCTGCACCTCGGTACCAGCCAATAATGTACACTCACCCTGAAAACCCCTACCCAACCCCCAGTGTTAATAAAGCTCTTAAAGAGAGCTGTATTACTGAAAACCATCTCAAAGAAGGTTGTCTCCCCCCCAACACCACCACCACACACACTGTACTTACCACTGACCAAGGTTTCATTCCTTTGAGTCTCACCCCAAGGGCAGAAGTAGAACCGGGCTGGTTTGTGTTTTTGAAGCAGGATCCTTCTGTCATCTGCCTCCTTCCACCCCCTCAGGGCTGCCTTCCCACACTGTTGAGCCTAACATTCTTACATTAGGGTTGGGAAATCCAAACTCAGGTCCTCCAGCTTGCATAGCAAGTTTGTTACTCACTGAGCCATCCTGATATTAGGACTGACTGTAGAGAGAACATCTTGTGCATTGATTGTATGGATGCATCACCTGTCGGCTAAAAAGCCTATGGCTTAGGCAGAAAATAGAAGATGGGACATGGGAGGAGAAAGAATTCTGGGAGAGAAGGAAGTGGGGAGATTTTGCTGGGGGATATGACAAGATGGTCACATGGTACCTGAGCACAGGTAATGAGCCATTTGGCAAAATGTAGACTAGAATAAATGGGTTATTTTATTTATGATCTAGTCAGCATAGAGCCTACCTATATGCCCAAGGTGTTTGTACATGTATTTTGAGTCTGAGTCTTATTTCTGGGATCATGGGGCTAGGAGGAAGAACCAGGACATAACTAGAACTGATAGTGGAAGTGCCTGGGTAGATTACATGCTTAGCATTCATAATGCCTTGGTCCCCAGTGTTCATGTACACACACACACATACAGAGTTCTATGGATAAAACTGTGGGGGATGCAGGAAATTTAAGTGTTGCAGTCCCTCTCTCAGACCTTCTGTGCATGTCCCAAGGGTCTAAGATCCTGGTCACTGATGGGCAACATAAATTGACCCTGGACAGTGACTCCACATTAGTTGTCAAAGATTAGTGACAATGAATCTTGTGGAAGTGTGCAAAGAAAAATGAGCAGTTAAGAAAAGTGAGAGAAACCCTAAACATGGCAGGGGTTTCCAAGACTGGGAAAAGGCTGTTTGATTTACTTTGTCTACAGTTGATTACATTTTACATTTATTTCATTCGAGGAGGGCTTCACCAAGCCTGTTGTGTGGAAATCAGTAGACCACTTGCAGAAGTTCTCTCCTTCTACCATGAGGATTCTGAAACTCAAAACTCAGGCCATCAGGTTCAGCAGCAAGTACCTTTACTGCTGAGATGCCCTAACAGTCTTGTCTAGGAATTTTATAGAATAGAAAAAACTTGACAGAGACTAAGGCAATCCCTGAGTTGTTAATTCTCTTAAACTGTAAAGGACTAAATCAATGGAGAGCCCTTGTGCTCTTTGTGTATCCCTGGCCCAGCCAAGCAGTTGATCATACCCACCAGTTAGAAATGGTTGGAGCCCTTCTTGGTTCATCTCTGACTTCATCTTTGACCTTAACTGTCTGCTAGCTGTTAGTCACCATCCAGTGTTACTTTCTGCCAACCATGCAGGTGTCTCAAGTACTGTTAGTTATACTGAGCTCTCTTTTCATGCATTTAAGTGGTCAGCTTGTAGCTTTTCTATGGTAAGGAGTTAACGCTATCCCAGCTACCAGATGCATGTGCAGTCTTTCTGGACTACTTTATATTTAGCTCCTCGAACATAGCATGGCCTGCAGTCTCTCCTGAAATGACTGCATGCTTGCTAGTAATCCAGTCTGATACAATTAATTGTACTGGACACAGGGATATATGAAAAGACAATGGTACTTGTGGTGGTTTCAATATGCTTGGCCCATGGGAAGTGGCACTGTTACGAGGTGTGGCCTTGTGGGCAGAAGTGCTTCATTATGGTTGGTGGGCTTTGAGGTCCTAAGCTTAAGCTCCTCTGAAGTGAAAACATTAGGGTTCTTTGGCGAGTCAGTTGTGTTGGATGGTGTTTTGCTGATGCAAGCACATGAAGGAGTGTTTTCCTGAAGTGGACACAGGTGAAAGACTCATGAAGGACTGTTTCAATGAAGCAGACACAGGAGGAGGATGTTCAGCTAAAGCAAAGCACATAAACAGACACGTGACAAAGGATTCTTTATTAACAACACACATGTATTGGTCCACCTTACATTGCATAGTTGAGCTGCATTTGTCTGGACTCCTTAGAGAGAAATGCACCAAAAAACTTCTGGTGGTGTGCCACAGTTTCTTGCTACTTCCTCAGACTCAGGCTGATTGGATGCACATGCTGAGGCAAGACCCATGCTGAGGCAAGGCATGTGGAAGACAGGTTTGGAGAGTATAAATAGGACTCCACGGAGTGGCAGAGAAAAAGCTTGGCTTTTTGATACAGCTAGCTGTGCAACAATTGTGGGTCTCCAGTCATTGCTGATCTTTGCTTACCTGAGAGAGGCAGAACCGAGAACTTCTCCTGGTGTCTCTCTGGTTCCTTCTGCTGACTCAAGCCAAGGCTGAAGTCTGGCTGTCTCTGCTAGGTCATGTCACCTCTGTTGCTAACCCAGCTCTTCCAAACTGGACTGCTGATATATCTGTGAAGTGTTTGTGAGTGGATCAAGCTGCTGCTGCCTGCTAACCTGTGAACTAAACTGCCAATTTCCAGACAACACAGATGGGAGTTGCTCCAAAGAACCTTTCTAAACAGGTCCACTTGCCCCATATCCTCTCTTTTCTACTACCTCTGAATGGATGGTGGGCTACGTGGGAGGTAAAGTGTTAAGAACTAGCGTTTAAGAACCAATGTTTAAGAACCATCATTAAAAATAGGATTTGAAAGAATTAAAAGTTACACTCCACCTAGTGTGAAAGAGAGCCTCCTCCTGGCTGTCTTCAAATCAAGATGTAGAACTCTTGGCTCCTCTAGCACCATATCTACCTGGATGCTGCTACACTTCCCACCATGATGATAATGGACAGAACCTCTGAAACTATAAACCAGCCCCAAATAAAAGTTTACCTTGATAAGAGATATCTTGGTCATGGTGTCTCTTCACAGCAATGAAACACTAAGACAGACCTTACATGTGTTTCCTAAGGGTTTGGAGTGTCCTGTTGTCACTGTGCTAGAACCCTGATCTTCCTCTTATTTAGCCTGATTATCTCTTACCCAGCTACAATCCTTCTTCAGTGCTCTAAACTCATTTTAATCCTTAATCTTCCTTTCCCCTGATCTCACTGCAACAAGTGTGAGCAACTTGGAGTTGTCACAATGGGTCCCTTTTCCTTACTTCCTACAGAGAGCAGCCCCTGTCTCAAGAGCCTTGGGAGAACATGTACCTGAATCTTATTAACATAGTGATTGAACTTGGTCAGAAGTAGAACCGACTGCAAACACCAGCTTCCATTTAAGTCATGTTGGAGCTGAGGAGCTGTATCAAAAGTTTACAGTATCCTGGGAAGTGTAGCAAAAGAGCTGTCTTCAAAGGAAAAAGGAGAATGGGAAGGTAACTGGGACTATAGTTCAGTACTAGAACAAGGTCCTAGATTCAATCCGAAGTTCAGAGCAAGAGTCACCTTGAAGGACTGTGTTTGAAGAATCTATCAGCCAGAGGCTGTGAATTTAATTTACCTGGGAAGAAGGTAATCCTCTTTGGGGTCTAATAAGTGCACTTCTGGAAAAGGACAAAAATAAGGTTTTTCAGAGATTAAAAAAATTGGACCTATCTATGTCAATGCTTCCCATACACTTAGATATGCACACAGGAAAGACTTGTGTTCCTAGCATAACCAAAGCAAGTGGGAGTAGTTACATTAGACTTGATTAAAATAGGATCTTCTGACTGTATATGTTTAAGACTTTTGATTTATAAGGTTTTAATTTGGTCTCATCAGTTCAGTTTTAATTAGGGGAATATAACAACACTTAAGATTGTTAAATTTTTTTAGGAGTAAGTGGGCCATGGAAAGAAAAGTGGGGCAGGATAGTCCTGGATCCCAGCAACAAGGAAGAAAGCAGAAGACCTCCCAGAGCCTGGAGGGATGCCAGGCCCTTAGCAAAGCCCCAGTAAATACTTGCTGAGAAGGGGGATTGGTAAGATTTATTTCAAGGAGAAACCTGAAGATAAGGAAAGGGGAGAAAGCAACACTATAAGACATGTATTTTGTAGTGTGTAATCAGCACTGCTTTAGGTGTTTCAGTAGAGAACAGATTGGGGGCAATTATTGTGTGGAATCTAAGCAAGTTGAATGAACAGTTCAGCCCCACATGCAGCTACTGGAAAGATTTCAATGACCCACTTGGAGACAGGTCACCCATCCACCTCTCTAGGGCACAGGCGGGGTTAAGCACTGTTAAAAATCACTGTCAGAGTGAATGGTAGGTTCTTCCAATTCTTATTCTAAGCCTTACTCATGTTCACTCATCTTTATGTAAATAAGCAAAAGTGACAATAGACGGAACAATCTGATCACTAGATTGACACTTGTTTGCCTTCCCTTTGCTGCTCTAACTGCCTTAAACAAAAGGATTGTCAGTCATATGGCCTGCCAAGTCTACTCATAGGCGAACACTGGCTACCTTGAATCTCCAGCAATCTCTTGAGGAAGCAATGGGAAGATTGGTCTGCCTCCTGAGAACATGGGCTCAGCCAGGGCTGTTGAAATAGTGTGTAGTGCAGCTTTTACCTGTCTGAGACTTTCCTGAACTCCAATTATCCTGCAGCCATTTCTACCTGGCCAGAGGCAGAGCACTTACTCAAAGGCCACTAAGTCTGGTGCTAGAGGCAAGGACTGTGACAAGCAAGTTGTCCAAGCTCATTTGAGCAGTCTGCTGCTCCCAGTCCTGCCTTTGCTGGTGTTGTAATAAAAACCATCATCTCACAGGTGGTCATTTTCATACCAGTTTTCAGTAGTACAGACACACTGGTAACAATAAAGGCAATAGAGTGATAATAAGAGCAGCAGCTGAGCAGTAGACAGGCCAAGCTGAGGACACTGCAAACCAGGCATGGCAAGCCATCTGATACATTGGCAGCCAAAGAAGCTGCTGAACAGGCCAAGTGACCAAGGCAGGGAGAAGTGCAGTTAAGGTAAAGAACTGAGACCAAAGCAGGACAAGAATTGTAACAAACCAGAGGAGAGAAATATGGGGACAGTCACCAAAGGAGTAACAGAGAGCTGTCCGGTCTTCAGAACCAATGGTCTTATCAGTCCTGTCCAAAGAACTATAAACCTAGCCAGTGGTAAGGGCTGAGGAGTCCTGGCTTCTTGAGCATACACAAGAGCTCTAATGCTTGTACAACAAATTATCCTGATGCCAGAGGTCTGTGGCACGAGACAGTACCTTCTAGAGCTGCTTGCATCTGCCTACTGCTGCAAAAGACAGAAGGAAAGCAAATTCTGCACATGAGCTTCTTTCCTACCCTCTGTTTCTATTTCAGTAAAGAATGGCAAGTTGTTAACAGATAAGGATATGTTCCAGGCTACATGAGTGAACAGAAAACCAGGGTGCAAGTAATTCTTAGAAACTCTCGGTACTTGACTGTGTTTATAGAAGGCCCATGCACGTAGGTTCTAGGTGCACAAGGAATCTTTGGACATTCTAGTTGCAGCATGGGTCCTCTAGAAGACTGAGAGTCAAACACTCTGTTCCACTTAATTCATTTGTGCAATGTTCAGACCACATAGAGTATTTGGAGCACTGGGGACTGCTGCTGTATGAGGGAAGCACTGCCAAAGTGGAAGGAAATGACATATGATAAAATAATCAATCATGGTCATATAGGCCAAGTTCCTAGGGTTTTCTGTACTGTTGATCTCTGACAGCCTGCACACTACTATTGGGTAGTGACACACAGACCAAAGAGTCGACATGGTGGTCACAGGTGACAGTAAACTCATCTCTTTCAGAAGGCAAGGCTCAGGACAATAATCTCCATGCATACTCCCATCCCCCTGCATCACCTAACTATCTGGAGAATGACCTCAAGGGAAGCTTGGCGGAGAGTGGGCAGTCTCTGCTGACATAGCAAGTGACCATATTGTTCAGCCTCCATGGATGCAAGGGGTGGGAGAGAAAGATGGTTATTCATAAGAGTTCTCACACATGCCTGTCTAGCCAAGAAGCTCACAGGGTAGTAGAAGAGAGAGACAGAGGGTAGAGGAAATGAATGTTCCATTCCATTCAGTTGTTTATAGGAAACAGGTTTCGTCTCAAGTCAGACAAGCTGTATTCATCTGACACTTCTTAGAGATGCCAGACCCTGACGTTTTCCTCACTGTCTTTCTGTTCAGTGGACTCTTGTACCATCCTTTAAAACCCCAGAGCAAGTGTCTCCTACTCTGTGACTTCCAAGCAGTTCAGTGAGTCTCATGGCCCTTTTCATGACTTTTTACATTTGTACCTGTTCACATACCTGTCTTCCTGATTAACAAGAGTCTTCTGTGGGCCAGCAATAGAACCAGCTCATTCGCTATGACCTCTTCCCAGATTATCTGAATCTGCACCATTCAAGAGAGTTCAAGAAGTTGATAGTCAACTGCTACCTTAGTGTAAGAAAGAAAATATCCATTGTCCTGAAAACTCAATAACTTTGGTGAACAGTTCATTATAAAAGAGGAGTTTTTATATTTTATAAAGGAGAATTTTATATTGTGGAAAATATATTGTTCATATATTCCTTCAGCATCTGTGGAAGGCCTACCATGTGTCAAAACCATTCAAAGAATACAGGCCACAGGATCTGATTTGGTTTGGTTTTGGTTTGGTTTGGTTTGGTTTGGTTTGGTTTTTCACTAACCTGTGAGCTCAAAAGAGAATGGAGCCTTGTCTTAGGGGTTCTATTGCTGTGATGAAACACCACAACCAAAGAACAAGTTGAGGAGAAAAGCCTTATTATACCTATATTTTCAGATCTTAGTCCATCATCTGAGGAAGTCAGGACAGGAACTCGAGCAAGGCTGGAACCTGGAGGCAGTAGCTGATGCAGAGACCGTGAAGGGATGCTGCCTACTGCCTTGCATTCCCATGGCTTGTTTTAGCATACTTTATTAGAGAACTCAGCACTACCAGCCCAGGGATGGTACCAGCCACAGTGGGCTGTGCCTTCTCCCATTAATCACTAATTGAGAAAATTCCTTACAACTGTATCTCATGGAGGTATTTCCTTAACTGAGGCTCCTTTCTCTTTTATGACTCTAGCTCATGTCAAGTTACACACAAAAGCAGCTGACCCCTTGTCCACTTGATATACAAACACTGAGCCACTATTAAGCCCCCACCCTTCCTTCTTATTCATCCCCAAGATCTCACATTAATTTCATAAATAACTTTAAAACTCCCACAGTCTTTACACATTCAAACACATTAAAATTTCAGTCTCGGTTTTGACACACAAAAATAGCCAGTACAAGCCTAAAAAGATGAGTGTGGGCCAATGCACTATGCATAAGCAAGAAAATCAGGAAAGACACAGATGTCTTGAAGAATCAGGAAGACAGCTGGAGGCTAACTCAATGGACCCAGTGGTGCCACATTGATAGAACACCCTGACCCAAGATCCAGAAGCAGAATAAAGACAACTAGGCTCAGGTTTGTTCAGTCTTCAAGAGAGGCAGAAACATAAGGAACACCCAATTGCATTCAAAGACTACTTGCCTTGGCCAATATCACTGAACTGGCTCTTTATTCTCAGAATCCATACCCACAACAAATGAAGCTTAATTCAAAATGACTTGTCTTTATAGAAAGGAGTTTAGGGCACAGACATGATTAAAAAGCCATGGGAGGATACAAGAAAAGAGATGGCCAGCTACTATCTAAAATGAGGCCTTAGAGTAAAACCAACCCCACAGACTCCCTGGTGTTTGACTTCTAGACTAGGACTTCCTCACAAAATGTGGAGTAATGGAGGCCTGATAGTTAGGGCAGCCATTCTGATGTTTACTATGTCGCCACTAGCCATCTGATTAGATAAGCTCTGAAATACAGACATGAATGTTGCTTGTTAGAATGTAGAATAATGTGGATTCTGATTAGCTAACTGGTCAACCTTCCATGGGTCAACATTTCAATTCCATTCCCCACAAAGAGCACCATGAATGTACCTCGAACCATGTTGCTAATTGGCACAGTTCCTTGGCTGTTCAACCTCGAAGAGGCAACAGGTAGCACCTCAAACTAAGCAAACGAGGCAGAAGTTAATACAGGGACTGGGCAAAGATGTATTGGGTGTCTAAGGAAGCAGAAAGGAGCTAGTACATTACTTCCCTGCTTCCCCCCCTCCCTAGGTCTGCAGGAAAGAAAATACATTCTGAGACATGGAGCCTGGAAAGCAACATGCCAGCAGCCCTTACACTTAGCTAAGGAGACTAAGGAACAAATGCTCAGATATCAAGTCTTCCCAGAACCCTGACCTCTTTCAAAAGCCTCCCTTTGAGTTGAGACCGATCTATATACAAGTCTTGGCTGTCCAAAATTGCACAGGGTGGACCATGGACCATGGGGCCTATGCTTCACACATAAAGGACAGTTCCAACAAAAGCATATTTGAACCTGGGACAAAAGTAAACAGTCAAAGCCTCTTATTAAAAGCGCCCATGCATTCAGGTCCTACTGGATCCAGCTCAGAGGTAAATGCTGTAATAGCTGAAAAACTGTATGTGAAGAATCTTGAGAGAGAAGTGTCCATGGACATCTCATTCACCACCAACTGTTTAAAAATAACTTGACATAAAAGAAGTAACTGCTTTGTCTTTTTACCATACCATCTGGATGTCCAAATTGACTTAAGGGCTTTGGCCATTTGTTACTTGGTTTTCTTCCCTTCCTGAAAGTCATGGAATTGCTTCTGGTGTATCTCAATTGGTACAGAATCTTCTGCAAGTTGGCATACATTAATCTCATGGCACCACCCACAATACACAAGCTTAGGAAAGTGAATGAGATAACGTTAGTATGTTGACTGGCTTCAGCTGCCAGCCTTCCCCTAGAAAGTGATGGCAGCCACCTTGCTAATGCCTTGAGAGGCAGGGAGACGAAGTGAGCTCTAAAACCCAAATGTGTTAGTCACTTTCCTCAGTACTGCTCCAGAGCACATAACAAAAGCAACTTAGGAAGGATTTACTTTGGCTCACAGGTTGAGCACATATAGTCAATCATGGTAGGGAAGGCATGGCACCAGGTGGTGTAGTAGTGTGCTGCTAGGCGCTCACCACATATCTCAGAAGGCAGGAAGCAGAGACAGAAGTGTCAGCATAGCTTTCTTCGTTTTGCATCTATTCAGGCTGTATCTTCAGCTCATAGGATGCTGCCATTCATATTCATAATTGTGGATCTTTCAAAATTGCCCTCACAGGCATACCCAGATTGTATCTCCTGGTGATTCTAAACTCAGTAAAGTTGATAAGATTATCATATCCACTCAAGACACCCAAAAAAGGACACTGGGAGGCTGGTAACACAAGGTGCTACTTGTTACTAGGCACAGCACAGATGCTGACTAATGAGAAGGATACACTCTTGGTCCAAAATTCACCCCTCTAATTTTAGCATCCTGCAGGCCCTCTGCCAGTGGCTGGGCTATCAAGGAGCTGTCAGTGTTACTGGGGCCTCATTTTGACTCTCTGGTATTTGTCATCTCCATTGAAAGAATTAAGACACAGAGAGTATAGTGTAGAACATAGAAAGAATTTATTACAAAATAAAATGCGGCAACCTCAAGAAATAAGGGTAGAGAATGACAAGAGAGAACACTAAGCAGGGCACACACTTAAGTGAGAACAGACAATGGCCAAATAGGTCCTTGCGCTAAGTTATATTTTTAAGCAGCCTATGTATTATTTCTTGATATTTTTTTAAAAAATAGACTACTTCCTGGGAGTATTTTTCTGCACAAATGATTGACAGGCCCATTTGGATTGAGTCTAAGAGAGAGGACAATGTGTCTTTGTTTTGTTTTCCAGAAAGCCTCTGGCTAGATAGTGATCGTGAAATCTTTGGGGTGGTTTAGAAAGTCATTTCTCTACCCAGGACCAAAGTAGGACCCAGAGCCCACTCTTCTGACTACTCATCAAAGTCCTATAGATTCAGTGCCTGGGATCACAAGCTGCTCATTGTGATGAAGGGGTTTATTAGGGTTTGTATATGCTTGGCCTAGACAGCAGCACTATTAGGAGGTGTGGTCTTGTTGTAGTAGGTCACTATGGGTGTGGGCTTTAAGACCCTGATCCTAGCTGCCTGGAAGCCAGTCTTCTTCTACTGTTTGCCTTTGGAACAAGATGTAGAACTCTCAGCCCCTCCTGCACCATTCCTGCCTGAACACTGCCATGCTCCTGCTTTGATGATACTGGACTGGACCTCTGAACCTGTCAGCCAGCCCCAATTAAGTGTTGTCCTTATAAGAGTTGCCTTGGTTGTAGCATCTGTTTACAGCAGTAAAATCCTAACTACGACAGAGTTCATCTTCACTGACTCTCCTGCTAATATCCAACCAGCTACCTAATGCCAGAACATAAGGCAGAGGCTGGGGTAGGCAGTTATTAAAGCAGCAAATATATAACTATCTTATTGTAATAACCATTGTGACCATACCAGTATGTATAGATTGACTCCAAGCCCTCTTGCCATGGTAACTACTTTGGTCCCAGAGAGTTTGGGACTTTGTTTTAGATCTAGGTTTTAGTGCTACATATCCCAAGATCCTTATTAGAATATTATTGCACTACCTGTGATCTCTACAAGTGACACACTCATTCAACAAGCAGGACTGGAGGCCTTTACAGGCACTGTCTGCAGAACAGAGACATCCACTAAGTTCTTCGGTTAAAATTCTGCTTTCCTGGGAACTCAAGCCCACAGCTTTTCAGTATCCTGGTTTAATCCTCTGCATGCCACTCTCCTACCCAGCTCTAATCAGATCTGTCCATGTTCATTGAAAAGATAGCATGCTCTGTACAGGCAAGAAGTCTCCTCTTTGTTACACCATGCTTTCCTTTGTCTGGCTCCTATGTCATGGCTCATCCCCCATGCCTCTATATGGTATTCTACTCAGAGATTCTCTGACCTAACCAGGTAGATGAAGGCTAATGTCTGCATCTTTCCTGGGCATGCATTGCTGAATATTCTAAATATTGTTATCACCTGCTTAGTGATTTTTCTCCCTAGAATTGTAAACTTCCTCAGGGTACAAGTTCCAGTGGCTGACAAAGAATGGACATTCTACTGATTTTTTTCAAGTCTAACTATAAACAGCTTTATTAAAGATACTTTTCATAAACAATCATGGTATTTCAGGCAAGACATGGGCAAACAATCAACGATATACAAGAACTTCCAAATTCCCTTCTTGTATAGACTACCAAAATCAGAAAGCCACTATAAAACCCAATGAAATCTTCATTCAATGCTTTGAAAAGGGGGAAGTAGCTTAGAGTGAGGGTTGACATTTCACATTAAGGATGTTGTCTAACAACTTTTCACCAGCCGATCCTGACTTTCAGGAAATGAACGTGGCAGAATGATCAATCTGAAGATCCACAATCTTTTATAAAAGGAACCAGTGCTCTTCTGAGAACACTCAATGAAGTCACTGCAAAGTCCACATGGCTCAATAGACTGGAAAACCAATTCTGGGGGCCAGGTCCCAACAGGTCTCTGGTTTTAAGGGAATAAGTCTATGTTGATGGTACAGGATGAAAAGGATATAAAAATAGATTTAGAGTTTCCCCAGACCACAAGGCATTTTGTGCCTGGTGGCCACCTATGTCAAGACCAGGACTCTCTCCTGGAAGCCAACAGGAACCTTTCAGAATTATCAAGGAAAGAGGTTTTCTGTCCCCAATCCAGCTTGGGAGATATTTTGTTGGTGACACATGATCATCCCCTGCCCCTCCCCCTACAACGAAGTGTTCTGTGTTCTAACAATATAGCTTAAAAAAATAAAGTAAAACAATATTCTGAATTTTTATAAAACCTGATAAAAAATAGTATTTTAAACTGTATAATCACCAGAAGTACACAGTTATCAAAAATGCATACACGTCTGCCGGGCGTTGGTGGCGCACGCCTTTAATCCCCGCACTTGGGAGGCAGAGGCAGGCGGATTTCTGAGTTCGAGGCCAGCCTGGTCTACAGAGTGAGTTCCAGGACAGCCAGGGTTACACAGAGAAACCCTGTCTCGAAAAACCAAAAAAAAAAAAAAAAAATGCATACACGTCACTTGGTATCTCAGGCACCTTCAGCTTTCTGTGCCTGGTCTGTTTTGGCATCTCCATTTTCTGCAGGATTTTTCACATCCTTGCCAGCGTCGGTTTTCCCCTTCTTCCTCTTGGGTACCTTCTCTCCCTTCTTTGCAGGGGCCTTTTTAGGCTCGGGATCTGGCTTTGGAGGAGCAGATTTAGCAGACAACCTTGCAGATCTTCTCTATGACTAGTCCTTCACCTTGGCTTTATCTCCTTTAGCATCCCCTTCAGCCTTTCTTCCGGGCATGGCGGCGGCAGGGAACATCGGCGCTGAGCACAGATACACAGCCACACATGGGTTTGGTCCCTCTACTGATTTTTAAATTAACCAAATAGCTAGACAGAAGCTAAAGGTAAGCTTGGCCCTTCTGATGTGCTAAGAAAACTATGTGTGGCTGCGGGTTTGATATTTGTTCCTACATCCCGTGTGAACAGGAAAGCCCTACTTTTAGCTTTCCGCTGTGAGGCAGGCCCTAGTGCTGAGAGACTCGAAGCTTAAAACTCGATAATATGTGGCTGTTAATTATCCATTTATTCATTCCTTTACTTAATTAATGGAATTACCGAATTCATTAATTTTATTGATTCCTTAGTCAATTCATTCCATTAATACCGTCTTTTCCTTTGAGACCGGCGGTGCGTCTGGACCAGTCCAGGCACTGAGGATACCATGAACAAAGGGAAGAACAAGAGCCCTTCTCTCATGATGTCTGTGATGACACTCACTAAGCAGGCACAGAGAATTCCATCTAAAAAGCGGCATCCTGACAGGGAAAGGGTAGGATTTCTAGTGGACATGTGGAGGATAGAAGGAAGTGACTCTTTGGGATGAGTAGTTTGGAAAAAAATCTTTCCAAGGAGGTGGCATTCAAGCTGAAGCCAGAGCGATGGAAAAGAAACAGCTGGATGGAAATGATCCCGGACAGAGGAAATGGCTGCCGAGAGAGCTCTGAGACTGGAAGAAAGCTTCTGTGCCTGAGATTAGAAGAACGCAGAGGGGCTCTGTACGAGGCAGGGTTAAGGGCCCTGCTGCCTTTTTCTCCTTTCCTCTGTGTCAGAAGACCTTTGCTCCTCTCCTGTTATGGACATATCCTCTTTCGAACTTCATACACCTTGAAATATAAACCTCAAATGTCCAAAAACTAAAAACAAACCAACCAACCAACCAACAAACAACCCCCCCCAAATAACAACAAAAACCACCTTTTAAAAGTACCCCTTATTATTGTTAAAACCATGAGCTAACTTTATAGCTACAAACTAAACCCATCTCATGATCTCAGAGTTCTGCCATCTCCTTTTCTGTGGAAAGGCAGATAGTACAAATATTTTCCATTTTGCAGGCTATAGGGTACCCACTGAAAGTCCTCCAGGCTTCCATGTAGAAGCAACCAAAGGTGACTTATGAATACTGTGCCCAATAAAACTGTATATCTATAGCCTTTCCTGAAAGTCTGCAAGATCTTCCTTTTAACTCCTGTGATGGTCAAACTTGAATATCAGTTGTTTGTACCACTAAGCATCTAGGGATCTGCTAGAGAGGTGGCTCAGCAGTTAAAAGCACTGGCTGTTCTTCAGAGGATCCAGCTCTATTTGGAAAACTTGAGAGCTCACAATTATCTGTAACTCCAGGTCCAAAGGATCTGGTACCCTCTTCTTGGCCTCCATGATCACTGCACACACACACACACACACACACACACACACATTTCAAAACATCCATACATGTTTACCTATGAAGCATGTTCAAGGAGAACAAACTAGAGGGGTACTACCTTCCCTAAAGGTGACTGGTACCATCCCATAAATTGAAAGCCTGGAATCAAAGGGGGAGGAATCTAGCTAGTATGGGCATCTTGTGTACATTTCCTGGCCACCAAATAGTGACTGCTCTGCTCTACAACATCCCGTACCGTAATAGGTTGAGACCATGACTCTAAATAAATGCTTTCCTAAGTTGTTCATTTAAGTATTTTCCACACGTTGATGTCTAGGCCACTTAGACGAGACAGCAGCTCATGACAGGTCTTATGAAGCAGATGCCCCAGTGATCCCACAGTAGACTTAGCTCTTGGGGCTGGACCAGCAGCAAAGCCTTGCATTAAGCTCAGGGCGCCATGCTGAATGGGGCAAGGACTCATGTTCACTGACTTCCTGCCTCCACCACAAATGGCAAATAAGTATGCATGAAATGCACTCCCATGCAGAGGTTCTTGGATGCTTTCTACTAGTGAAGAAATGACTTAATTGAATGTTTCATAGCTTATAGCAACATTTTTGAAGTTTGCATTCCTGAGCAGAGCTTTAACATGTTGCCCTTTTATTGTTCTGTGAAAAGCACCCATATCTCTGTGTGTGTATATACATACATATGTGTGTGTACATATGTGTGTGTGTGTGTAATCTCAGAGTACGTATAGGGAGATATTTTAAATTATACAAAGTACAGTGGTGCACCTCCCGTCTTTTATAATTGATTTCCCCCTTTTTTTCCATACTTGTTCTGGATTTCTTAAGTTGAAGAAGTAAAAGTTGTGACTGTATTTTTATAATGTTGTCAATGTATTAAAAAGGAATTATTGTATGCCAAAGTCTAAGATAATCCTTAACTGTTTTTAGAATTTTACTGGAAGGAAAGCAAATACCACTATCCCACTAAGTAGTTCCATCAAACTAATCCTGTGTGAAGGGTGCTGGTCTGTAACACAGGCATGCCCAAACCAAACACAGGAGATGCACTGACCTCATAAAAGCTTTCAAGCATGAAATTTGGCTCTCATCCAAATGTAGGGCATGGGGAAAATTAAAAATAAAAACTTCTTGTTTCAGAACTTGGTTATGAACCAGCAAGACAGTTCAGCAGGTGAAGGTGCTTACTGCCAAGACTGATGATCTGAGTTCGATCCCTGGGGCCCTGGTTAAAAGAGGGAGCTGATCCCTGTAAGTTGCTCTCTGCCCTCCACACAGAGTGCACATGTACCACCCCCCCACACACACACTATCAATATGTAATGAAAAATTTAGATGCTAATTTAGATGGCCATGCAATGAATATCTTAGCAGTTTTAGTGAAGGAGTTGTGTTGGTCAGTTCAAAGTGAGATAACTTAGAAACAGCCAAGATAGGATTGTTAATTTATTTAACTGGACATGTTCCAGAAGTTCTCAGCACAAAAGATAATTAGCTTTTCTGTGTAGAAACTGCCAACATTTGTCTTTCAACAACTATCTGATTATCATAGCTGTGCCCGGTTGGCTGTGAGTCAGCTGATCTGTGTTGGGTTCAGCCAAGATTGCTCTCTAGTGCAGGTTGAATGGGGACTCTGTTATAGGCTGTGCTCTGTTGGGACTTTTAGCTGTGGCAACTATGCTCCCTCTGGCTTCCACCTTCCTGCTTATGGGGAGGGTGAGTTAGACTTGGTTTGTCCTTCTTTGACGGATGGTAGGCAGAGAAAAAGAAGCAAATGGAAATCCCCAGGATACTCTTCTCCTAATACACTGGCCAAAGCATATTAATTTGCTACCCCCAGAATCAAGGGCCTGGGAAATGTGTGTGTTCTACTTTTGGCAAGAAGATAGAGAGTGCAGTGGTATGGACATCCCTATTGGGTAGGGGAAATGTGGGGTCGTCAGTGCTCTGTATTGTCTTTACCATTGATTGTCTTCTACTCAGCAGATTGGATCGTATGTGCCTAGAAAACAAGAAAGAACCTTCTTGCATAAGGTTTGGCAGAAAGAAGAGAGTCCAGTGAATCAGGTTTACTGTGGTAACACAAACTTGAGTCTACATCTGACTCCCCCCTCCCTGTTATGGCAGTGTGACCTTGGGAGACTTAGAGTTCCAGAGTGAACTTAGAGTTCCAGAGTGAACGTCCATACTTCCAGCCTGCCTAGCGTTCCTTGCTCCTCCTGATGACAGCAAAGTGTTTAAAGGAACCTCCCTTTCCTCCTGGAATGATTCTTTGTATCTCTGTTAGTGGCACTGCCAGTAAGTCCCAAGGCCATGGGACCCCCCTTCCCTAGTTTCTAAAATCAGGCTAAGGGTAGATTTGTTCCCACTGGATTTCACACAGTTCATTATTCTAACCCAGAGATAGACAACTGGCCACTGCCTGATTCTGACCTGCAGGTGATGGTCTCCTTGAAACATGAACCTTTCTGGTATCACACCTACAGTGGCATCATGTTTCTGGGCAAGGACTCTGGAGTTTTGATGCCTGAGCATGAACACTGGCCTCATTCTTTCATGAGTTCCCTGGGGGAAGTCTCGCACTTCTTAGCAGTAGAATAGGATGATAGTGTCCACTGCGTGGAGCAATCGTAAGGCTTACATTAATCAACACTTGGGAGCTGGATTTTCTTTGGAGATTTTCATTTTTTGCCCTCTGTGATATTTAACAGGCCAAATCACTACTTTTGCTTTATCCACTCTACTTTTGCATTATGGCACAGTTTGCATCAGTTAAATAAGACCTGGTTTTGCCCAATTCCCATACCAGAGGACCATCTGTCACCTGGACTCGGGGACCTGTGTCCTGGTCTTTACATGCTGCTCACACGTGTGCCAGGGGAAAGCTCATCCTAAGAATTATATTATACAAATGCAGTGTGTTCTGAAAATGTTCGGTGTGATGCCGGCACTATCTTATCACCAAAGGGAGCAATGTACCAGACCAAAGACAGAACAAAAGCTAAGTCCCCTCCTCTCTTCCCAGAGTTGGCCACTTAGCCTGCGGCCTCCTGTGATGTTCATTGACCTCGACATTTCCCATGACTCTTGCCTTTTTAAGATGCATTTGGCACAGTTACAGACTCCCATGCTGCCACAGCATCCCTCAGGCACACAATCCATTTCCCCTCCCACTTCCTGCCAGAACAGTGCTCCTCACAAGAGAGACCTGTATCAGGCTGATAATCTCGAGCTAAAGGATGCTGCAGAAATATCCTTGTCACTCAGGAACTATAAATGAAGGGGTGTGCCCATTCTCCATTATCAGTGGACAGCAAAGAAAGCTGCCAGGAAGGCTTCAAAGATGCAGTGTTCTCCTGTTTAGTGATATATGAGGCATGTCTTCAAGAGTCCCCAGTGCTAACATTTACACAGAATGATGGAATTTAAATGACCCTAATATTCTTTGCCCTGAGATCCTTCACTTCGTAGAGAGGAACCTGAAGCCCAGAAACACTACATCCATTCAGCTGCCAGGATGACAAAGAAGTGTGAATTCATGTAACTGAGCAATGTTGAAGAAGCTGGAAATACTTGGGGTTCTTTTCCTAGAGCTTGAGGCATTCAGTGTGAAAATAAGCACTGCGTTTTAGATATCTGAAAGGTTACTGTATGAAAAAGAAAAGAGCTTCCTAAGAGATCAGACGTGTCTAGGAAGAAATGGTTGCTCCTAGAAGCTCGAATGCTGTCTATAATCACAATCAGATACCATGTGTCGAGAAAGGAAGCCTAAACATGAAGGCAGAGGAAATGACTAAAATAACAGACTGAAAATGGCAAGTATTTAAAGGACAGGAGCAACAGGAAGTGTCCCTGACCCCTGCCAGGAGGGATAGCAGTACCAGCAAGAAGATGGGAAGGGAGGTTAGCTTTCGTCTTCCCTGGGCTGTACCCATTCCATCCCTAGGAACAGACACAGAATTGCATATGCATGCTTGACCAAGAACATACATGAGTTGTTCCTGCTGACTATTCCTGGCATCCCAAAGGAGAGACAGACTGCCCACGAGTAGAATGGAAAAACAAAACCAAGTATATCCACACAAATGGAATACTGCTCAGGACTTGAGGTTTTCTATGTGAGGACCACGTAGCATTCTGAGCCTCACACCATATGTCTCCATTTCAGCTGCTCATTTCTGTCAGTGTAGGACAAGAACAGATGCAGACAGACATATACAGAAATACATGAGCTCAGCTATTGCAGAAAAACTTTACAAAGCAGACGGCATATATAGTGTGTTCCTTTTTGTAAATATTCATTAAGGTACACAGTTACAATACATGTGTATAGGAAAAGACTTGCAGTTCTTTAAAACAGATCTTTAAAGCAGTGCACAGTGGTGTACACCTGCAGACTCAGCCTGTAGGAAGCGTAGGTAGGAAGATCATGAGTTTGAGGCCAGCCTTGGCTACATACCAAGTTCCAAGCTACTCTAGTCTATAGCGGGTCTAGGCTGTAGGGCAAGCTATGCTAAAACAAGCCAAAAATATTTAATAACAAGTTTTTAAATACATGAGGACAGAAAATTGGCCTGTGGATTTATAATGGTTTTCTGACTAGTCTCAAATCAAAGATAACACCCAAGTACAACTGACCCTCTATCTTCTAGTAATAAAATCCATAACTAATAAGCAGTTTTTGTGTCCAAGGCACCTGCAACACCCACTCCTCATGAAAACTAAGAGAAGGAATTTATGCATCCTTCTTTTAGATGAGAAGTGGAGGCCAAGAAGTTGTGAATTGAATTTAGCCAGGATCACTAGTCAGGAGAAACAGTGCTACCATGGAAGCCCAGGTCCATCTGATTAGACCCAACTCCTGAACTGCTTCCATGGGCTTTAAATGCAAACATGGAGTCTTGTATCAACAATATAAAAATAAACCATAAGCCCCAGCCCCACGAAATACTATCCATCTCTCACTGGGTTCTCCTGCCGGCATCCAGGGCTGCTGCATCTTATTGGGATGTGCCCACTGACCTTGGTAAACACTGGCACTAAGACTCTGGCTATTCACTGACTTTCTCCTTGAAGCAAGCATTGGAAGGGACTGGAGAGAGAAGAACCCAGCAAGATCCTGAGGTATGTTATTTCCACAGCTGGTGAAAGCAGAAAGGTAAGTAAGCTGAGGTGGAGGACTTTGTCAAACGGGGGCACAAAACACATCCCTTTGGTGGTGACCTGCCACTCAATTGTATCTCTACCTTAGACTCACTACATCACTTCCCTTCTTTGCCCTTAACACCCATTTTCTTACAAGATAAAGGTGTATGCTCAGGCAATTCAGAGAACTGCGTAGGTTAAAGGTCTATCTTGTTGGGTTTGGGGACTGCTGTGTGACAAAATTTTTCCTGAGGAGACACCACACATACATCTATTCACCCCACATAGGGAAACCATGACAGACAAAGGTATGGATAACAACAAAGTCCAATTTGACGACTAATGAGTTTTGTTGGGGGTTTCTTACAGGGGTATGAATGAGGGGTTACTTATAGAAGCAGAACCCACTACAGCATGTTGAGACAGCACGTAAAAGCTGGAAACCTAGAGCACACTGCAGAGTCTACAAGCAACTCAGAAGGCTGGAGAATGACGTCTTCAACCCCTTTGAGGTAGCTTAGCTGATCCCTGCTTATTCCAGTCAGCTGTTCTGGTTTTGAGTTCTTTTCTGCCGCTTAGTTTGTCTGTGAGTGACTTTCAGCAGCTTGGCTTGTTCACTCTAAGTGGGAGAAGCCTAGAGAATCTGGTCAGTTTTAGGGACTTCCTGAAGCTATTTTGAGTTGTTAACTTTCCTGTGAGAGTACATGTTTTCCCACATTTGAAAAAACATTTCTAAAATACAATCCAACGAATAAAACAAAATGTGAACAGTGGCCTTTCACTAGTACCACCCTAACGTTTCAATGGTGCAAAATTTTAGGACAGAAAAGGAATAGATAAGAATTTCCTTATTTATTTTTTACTTTTTCTGTGATCCCAAGCCATTCTTTAAAGTTCTTATAAAGCAACAAATCTATCATAAATTAAAAGCGTTGTGAATAGAAAATTATTTAATACATCCAATACACACACACACACACACACACACACACCACACACAATTTGGATTCACCAACAAACACAAAAATCCCCTTGATTTCTGGCTTCATTGGAAAGGCTAACTATGAATTTGGGCTTATGCTCCTGGACCATCTCGAATCCAACATACTCACCTTAACCCTCGGAAATACAGCTTCTCCTAGGGGCTCCCTCCAGTAGGACTACCCTCTTTTGCCATTTCCTAAATAAGACAGTGTTAGCCTCTAGTGTTTCTATCTAGTCTTTGTAGTTTGAAACCTCAAGGGTAAAAAGCATGCAATTCAGTGTGGTGGGTGTCAAAAGATTTTTTGCAGATCTCAATGTTCCTTAGAGATCATCCTATCTCTGGTGTGTTACCTGAGGCTGAACATGAGCCGAATTCTGGGCCCCTGCAGGTCACATCTGGACTTTCTGGATAGGATTTTTCAATAATATGGCCTACAGGTGACAAACACGCATGTACAAATTAGTCTAACACTTTCCTCTAACAGAGATGGAAACCGAGGCTCAGAAAACAGCTGAAGAGGAGGTTGCTGTGAGGTGGAACTTATGCTGTTTGCTGATTATCCTTCTGGAGTTCTGCCCTGAATTTCCTTCTGTCTCTAGTCCTTAGTCAACCACCAGGGGACTCCCATTTCAGATGGAACGACAGTGTGGAAGAGATCCCTGTTATGGAACACTCTTTGCATCTGCCCAGGGCGACCTGCAGAACAAAACTGTCCTTCTGCCCTACTTCTGCAAGAGGCCATCAGTTCTCAATCAAGGCCACAAGTGTTAATGAAAAAGAAATATAACTGTGAAGCATGACATTAGTCCATGGACGCTAGTGAACAATGGAGTCCTGCATAAAATTCCACTTTCAGAGTACTAATCCTTGCCAGGGATTGGGGAGGTCCTTCCTGTTCTGTAGAGCCATTGAGGGTTTTTACCTTTGAGAGCTTGACCTGTAGTGCAGAGCATTTGCTCTGTCAGAGGCATCACCTACTCTTTCTTTCTCCAGCTTCTTCTCCCATGCCCAGCTCACCAGTGGCTCTCTCCCCTTCCGGTTTCTCCTCTGAGATGAATTTCTGTATCAAGGTGTTCCTCTCACTTCAGGCTGTTCCTGAACTCTGATCAGTCTTTATTTTTAGGAAAGTTTTCATGACTCTTGGTGCCTCCTCCGAGTGTCTTCTGTCATCTCAGCCCCTTACTTTTAAATTTAGGTTATTTTTTTATTTTTTGAGAATTTCATGAATGGTTACTAAATTTACATCATTTTTCCTCCTCTTCCTCCTCCTCCACCTCTTCCTCCACCTCCTCCTCTACCTCCTCCCCCTCCTCCTCCTCCTCTACCATCTCTTCTTCCTCCTTCACCTCCTCCTCTACCAGCTCCTCCTCCTCTTCCTCCTCCACCTCCTCCTTCTTCACCTCCTCCTCCCTTTCTCCCATCCTCTTCCCCCTCCTCCTCCTCCTCCTCCTCCTCCTCCTCCTCCTCCTCCTCCTCTTCTTCTTCTTCCAACTCCTCTCATGTCCCTTATATAACTTCTCAATTTGTGGACTCATGTATGTATGTATGTATGTATGTATTTATGTATGCATGTATTTGGAGCTGACTGAATGAGATTTAATATCCTGTCAGGGAGCTTACCCCTAGAGAAGACTGGTTCTCCCTCTCTCAACAGCCATTAAGAGCTATAGTTCTTCATCTAGGAGTTGGACATCATGAAACTTCTCCCAGTCACTTTTTATTTTGTCAACTAATGTTGTCATTTACCACATCTGGCTCAGGTAACTGTATTGTTGAAGTTTCATGGATGCAGCTTCCCTGACACTTCTAGAAACTCTTCTTTTTTAAATATTTAACTTTTAATTGATTCTTTGTAAATTTCACATCATGGACCGCAACCCCACTCACTTCCTCATCCCTCTGTACCCAACCTCCACCCTTGCAGCCTCTCCACTGAAAGAAAACTAACTAACTAACTAACTAAATCTCACGGTGGAAGCTGTAGTGTGTCCCACAAAATACTCCTTGTCTACACTTCTTTACTTACATGAGTCATTGGTCTAGTTTGAGGCCTCTGGCTTCTGCTACTCCATCAATACTGGAAACTCACTAGGATTTCTTGCAGATATCTTGTTGGTGCCCTGTGTTATGGATCCTGCAGTTTTGAATCTGTAGTACAGGCCCTTCATGTACTCCAGCAATGCTCCAACATAGATGGGGTAGATGCTGGGATGGGCCAACTCAAAGCCATGGATCTGGGCCTGGGTGGTAGCTGAGCTGGTCAGTTTACCAACTCTCTCATACCCACACCACCAGGATGAGCTCTCCAGTGCTCTCTCTAATGCTGCAACTGGTAAGGGGCAGAGCCAGCTTTATGGTGCTGCTCAGATGAGGTGACAGGGTCCGTGAATCCCTGAAGCAAGACACCAGACTCAAATAGTACACAAAGGCAAAGAGAGTTTATTCTGCAGAAATTACTGGCATGCAGGGGTTGCATTCATCAAAATAGCAACCACCAGTGGAGATGGCAGGTTACCTTTTATGCAGGGCTAGAAGAATTTTCTAGAAGGGTTAGACAAGCTCTAACATGATTGGCTGGAAGTGCAGTAGCAACATCAGTACAGTTTTAATTGGTTGCTATATTAGTTCCATTATATTTGGTGAGGCCTTGAAAAAAATTCAAAGACTAGTTCAGCTTTGCCTCATTATCTCCTCAGGCCAGGTGTCCCCGGGAACTGTCTCAGCTCTGGAGCCACCCACACCCCCCTAGTTCAGGGTCATCACTGACTAACAGCCCATTGTTCATGGCTCTCCTGAATGCTGCAGGATGAGAGGGGCTGGAACAGCTCCCCCACTCTTAAGATCTCATGACCAGCTCGCGAGGGGCAAGGTGTGTATGGGGTATCTCTCCCTTGCCCATGCCACTACAGGGCAGAGAAGTGGCAAGGCCATCTCTTTAGGAGCCATCCTTAGAGCATAATAAGTCCAGGTCCTCTGACTCTTACTACTTTTTTGTTCTTTCTCCTGCCATACTCCCCGAGCCGTAGGTGTTAGGGGTTATGTTACAGATGGATCAGCTGGGGCTGGGCACTGCGAGTCCATTCTCTGTATTTTGATAAGGTGTAGCCTTCTATACTGGTTTCTATCTGCCACAAAAAGAAGCTTCTTTGATCATGGGTTAGAGCTATATTTCTCTGGGTATAAGAATATGTATATAAAATGCAGTTAGGGATTATGGATTATGGTAGTTTGGGGAAGTGGCAATAGTTGGTTCTCCTTTAAGCTGAAATCACGTGTCACAAAGCCCTTGGCATCCCACAAAGCTTTATAATCAATCGTACCCAAAAACCACAGGGAGCTGGCCTTCATCTTGGTAGGAAAAAAACTGCTAAGACAGGCAGGCATGGTGCCAGGCCACACAGGAGGGAGTAGCAAAAGCTACCCCAGAATTAGGTTGACAGTTCAAAGGAGCTATAACTTGACCCCAGTCTGGCATATCAACTGCCTCTTTGATGGGAGGGGCATGTTTCCCATGGAGGGCACAGCATGGCATAGGCAGAGTATGACAGAACACTGTGTGTTCAGGGGAAGACTGCTGGCTTAAGGGTGCTGGCATGCAACTCTGCCCTGGACAGAGAGATATTTTCTAACTGAGAAAGAACAAGTGCACGCAGCTGCTCAGTGGAAGGCACTGGGAAAGGGGGAGGGCAGCCCAGTAACCCAATCCTCTTATCAGATCAGCCAGCTCTGAGCCACCTCCTCTTCTCTGCTCTGTCCCCCAATCAGCAGCACTTCAGCAGTCAGGGCCTGTGAAACACACCTGCCATTTGTTCTGTGGTCAGCTCATCCTGGCAGGCGTGAGATCACATGGGTGCAAGTGTCTGCTTGTCACCTGCTCCTACTGATGCTTGATTTGGCTGGACTGTATGGCGTTGGAGCCTTATATAGACTATGTGAGGATTGGGCACTTTATGGTCATTCAGAATTAGGGGTAGGATTGCAAGGATTTTAGAGCAAGCTTTTGGGGTTTATTTCTGTTTTATTTGGAACCAAGGCTTGAGGAATATGCGAGGATCTCAAAAAATTGTGTACAAAATCTTGCTGCTATGGGTGTTTTTTTGAGGAAAAGATTCCCAAGCCTTTTCCTGAGCCCTAAGATATGTGTAATCTTTCAAATTAGAGCAATTGCCAAACAACTCTCTTCCACAAAGGATCATGGTGGTTTTTTCCAAAGACCACCATGCAGTGGGCAGCATATCAAACTGTGTTAGCAGATCAAGACTCACTCAAAAACAAACAAACAAACAGAACCTACTGTGAACTACAATGTAAGATGTAACAAAGATTTGATACTTGACAGATGTGGACTCTCTAGTTAAGCTATTATTATAGATTTGATTGGCTTTTCTCAAGCATTTCTTTCTCTCTCTCTCTCTCTCTCTCTCTCTCTCTCTCTCTCTCTCTCTCGTGTGTGTGTGTGTGTGTGTGTGTGTGTGTGTGTGTGTGTATGCTCTGATTTTATTACCCCTTTTATTTACCAGTGGATTTCCTCTAATCCTTGAGTCTGGAAATGAAATACTGAGAAACTAGGGTAACCGGAGGAGCTGTTATGAAGTGAAATCAATAAATCACTCACAGTGCCTGTGGTGGAGATTAGATGCATATTAGGCCATTCCTATCAAAGTAAAGCTAACCCTGGGTTCTCAAGAGGGAAGAACATGTTTTTCACAGAATCCATGATTATGACAAATAAAGCACAGATCAGGATCTAAAATGCCTAAATCAATGAATAGGCTACATGTAAGTCCCTCGCTGACAGACACACTTTATGACCATTTCAGAAGGTCATCCTAAAGAAACCATCAGGCAAGATCAGGACCCAGTCACCAATCTTAGAAAGAAATTAGAATCCCAGGCAACCTTAACATGAGGCTGAGGAGGAGAAACTGAGGTCCAGCAGTTCCTAACTGCATATTTGCCCTCTACCCTTGCATCCTCCCCTCAAAAAGAGAAAGAAATAACATAAAAAAAAATATCACTTTAGAAGCTGCAGTATGTCACAGTATGTCACACTGTATATACATTTTTGCTCAAACAGCTTTACTTCCAAATGTTCATTGCAACAAGTTATTGGTCTGGTTTGAGGTCTTTAGCCTCTGTTACACTATCTATACTGGATCCTCATGAAAATTCCTCTCAGATTTCTTGTTACCCTGTGTCATGGAGATCCTGAAGCTCTGGTCCAGCAGTTCATAGCTGGAGGAAATGGTGGGATAGCTCACTCAAAGCCCTGGATCTGGGCCTAGGTGATGGCTGTGTTGTTCAGCCTGCCAGCTCTTTTGTGCCCATGCCACCAAGGCCAGCTCTCCAAACTTTGCCCAGGAGAGGGACATGGATATATGTCTTGCTTGTGGCAGCTGGCAAGAGGTGGGACTGGCTCTCCTATGCTCACACCATCAGGGCTATCTCTCCGACACTATCCATGTAAGGGGATTACCTGCCTAGAGGTGGCACCACCCATAATGGGTTGGGCCCTTCTACATCAATAATTACTCAAGCAAATGCATTACAGGCTTGTCCACAGTGGGTATATGTTCCCGATTGAGGTTCCGTTCTCCCAAGCTTATGTCAAGTTGATGAAACACTAGCCTTCAGATTTGTTTTAACTGTGTATTTTACCTGCATGTACATATGTAAATATATGCATGTCTGATGTCCTTGGGGCTAGAAGAGGGCATCAGATCCTCTTTGGACTGAAATTACAGATAGTGTTAGGCTACCATGTGTGTGCTTGGAACCAAAGGCAGGTTCTTTGCGAGAACAGCAAGTGCTTTTAACTGCTGAGCCATCTCTCGAGCTCCTGAACACATACTTTCAAAATATAGCAGATACACCAAGCTTTGAAAGATACCAGTAAAGGCTGAAACTGTGAAGAACAAATTCGGGTAGGTCCTGAACTGTTAACTGTCTCATGATAGAATCTAGACCACATGGTTTTAAGTTTTCCTCAGATCTTCTGAGGTGATATAATTTTGTTTTGGATTTATTCTTATTTACAATGCAGGTACTGTGATTGTATTGAGGTCTACATAGACCACAGGAGATGTAAATTGACACTGTTCTAAAATGCTGGCTGATGGTTACCTAAGCTTCCATACTGATGAAGTCCAAAGATAATGACAAATGAATAACAAGAGCCAAAGTTGATGTCTTATTAGAAATATCCAAAGTCCGTCAAGCATGATCTATCCCTGTCATCATCAATATATCCATTGTATCTCAGAAGTGTCTAGAGGTCTGTAAGATTTTTAAAATGCTTTACATTTTAAATGAGGTTACACAGATAAATGCATAAAATGTATCTGTCCAGTTTGACATGTGGTTATTAAGTTAATGTGCATGCTATCTAATGAAGTCCTCTCTTATCCCTCACCTCTGCCCCAGAAGTGACCAGCATCTTTTATGGTAATAATTTCCTGTACACTTACTGTCTGTGGATGAATTCCTAAGCAACACACATCAGTTTTATCTGTTCCTGAATTATTGAAATGGCACTATGCTTCACTGTATTTATGATGCATTTCCTCTCAACATTGTAAATTTCATCACATTGCTGCATAGAACTGAATATTTATTTCCTTGATGTATAGAGATGCATATCATAAATATCCCATACATCGAACCTTTCACTTATTTCTGGATTTTGGTAATTACTAAAAATGTCATTCCCAGCATTGTGGTCCATTTTCTTAATCTACATAAATAAGTCTTTCTCCAAGTACATGGAATATCCACTTGTATTCAGTGCTAACACAGCAATGACTTTCTTGCCTGACCTTCTTACAATCAAGCATGTAATTTCTAAATCTACATTTTCTTAATCTACATAAATAAGTCTTTCTCCAAGTACATGGAATATCCACTTGTATTCAGTGCTAACACAGCAATGACTTTCTTGCCTGACCCTCTTACAATCAAGCATGTAATTTCTAAATCACTATGGCCTGGCCCACATTTTATATTGCTGAGCTTTTTTATTTTTTGCCAAACCTTTGAGGATATGGTTGCATCTGATTCTGATTTAATTGTTCTAATTGACTAAGAGACTGAGTACTTTCCGTGTGTCCATTAGCCCTGTAGACATCACGTTCTGTGAGGAGCATTCATCTCTACACTTTCCTTTCTATATCATGTTGTATTATTTTTTCATTTGTTTTTCACATTCTTTATATATTCTGTATATTGGTCCTTTTAAAAATTATTTACAATTATGTTCTTCTATTTTATGTCTTATATTTTAACTCTTTGCATTATATTTTGATCAACAGGTAATTTTTCATACTTCCTACCTTATCATTTTTCCTTTATATTATATTTTTCACACAAATAATCTAAAAATACTAAGAAATTCCCTCATATGACATTCTAAAAGGTTAGTATTATTAAGTCTTTGTCTTGGTTTCTCACTAACTGATATAACAAAGTACCTCAGAGCTGGTAATTTATAAATAACAGAAATGTATTGTTTATATCTTTGAAGGTCCCAGATCAAGGAGCCAGCAGTGTTGGTGTTTGGTAGGAACCTGTTTATTGTGGATAGGGCCCCATGTCTCCACATGGGAGAAGAGGCAAGGGAGCTCAGTCAAATCTCTTTGTAAGGGCCCCAAATGTTTTCATCCCTAAAAAAAAAAATCACACTGGGTTCTTTACCAGTTTCCTCTGAGATTGAAACACTCCATCCTTCAGGGAAGCACCTTAAGCCAGAAGGTAAAAAACTCAAAATAGCTTCAGGAACTCCCTGAAACTGATCAGATTCACTAGGCCCCCTCCCTGCCAGAATATAAAAATTAAGTCGAGAGTCCCTCTCAGACAGAAATGAAGCCAAAATCGAAGAAAATCTCAGAGGAGCTAAGCTGGGAAGACTCAATTTGAACTGCAAGAAGACTCAGAGGGGAAAAGCTGCAAAGACCCTGAGACAAGAACAGCTGCCTAAAATCAGTGGAAACCAGCTGAGCTGCCTAGGCAAGGTTTAGACCAACTAAGGCATCTGGAAAAGAGATGCTCCAACTTACTGAGCTGCCTGCAGGCTGTGCAGTGTGCTCCAGGTTCCCAGCTTTTGTGAGCTGTCACCCATGCTGGAGTGGGCTTTGGTGATGCAGCTGTCTCTCTGAGTCATTTCTGCTCCTGTAAGTAGCCCCTCACCCATATTTCTGTAAGCAGTCCCAGTAAAACTGATAGGTCACCAAGTTGGACACATATTAGCTGTACATTGGTTGGTCTCAGGTTCCCTATCTACAATGAATAGACATGTATGATGCTTCTCAGATAAAGTTTTGTCACAGAACAACTGTGAAAACAGGTGAAGATAATGCCAGAGGAACCAGAATTTTGCTATGAGATTTCATCTCCTACAACTCTCAGAGAAACTACACCCATGAAACCTCATCAACATGGCTTGCTAAACAAGACCAGAATAATGACTACACTAACTGATACGCTAATATGGAAGGAAGAAAGTTCATAAGGCCTCAACCCTGAGCAGGTTGTGTGTGTCCATGTGTGTACAGTTGAAGTAAGAGAGGCCATGAATTTGAGGAAGGGTGTAGAATTAGAATTAGAATTAGAGAGAGAAAACGTAAGAAGGAAATGATGTAATTATATTCTACTTTCAAAAAATAACAAATATTATAAAAATGCCTGTTTTAATTGAAGAATAACAATTGTAAGGATATACCATGTGCAACATGTTGCTTTGAAATATGCAGCTAAGTGACATATGCACTAAAGGAACTTGCTCATTAATAAAAGCTTTGCTGTAGTGTTTTGGTTGATATGTTTTATAAAGTTAAGGATGTTTTCTTTTCTCTCTAGCCACAAATTGATTTAGAAGCCCAATTTCATCTAACATTTTAAAATTACCAAGATGCTGTTAATTTTTCTTCTTTAATTCTTTTATTGCTCTAAATCACATCAATTGGTCTTAAGAAAAGATATTTCTTTCTTGACATTTTGTAAAACCTTTTCCCCCAACATTTTCCTGTTTTAGACTTAAAGTTAGCAGCAGCAGGAAGGGCTGAGTAATGGCAGTCCTAGTTATGAGTCCACACATGATTCTGCAACTTAGTTTAGTTGCACAGGTTAACAGGGGCCTGAAGTTGGGGTCAAGTGGCATGGAAATGGATTCTCATCCCTGTGGGGCAGAAGTAGTCCATGGCAATGTTCTGAGGATTCTGACATCCAATAACACAGAAGGCAGAAGTTCTAAGCTGGACCAGAGCCCTTAAGAGTTCAGAATTAAGATGCCACAGTTGATGCATATTTGGAGACAAAGGAAAGAAAATTAATGAAGACCGAAACCCAAGCCAATGATGAGAAGCATCAGAAACCTATGACTGGAACTCTGGACTCTGACTCTTGAGTTGCAAGAACATAGGTACTGTCAAATGTGACAGTGCATCAGATCAGACGGGAATTAGTATTGTGTATGGAAACAAGAGCAATCAAGGTATACTAGAGCCGGGTTTGGAAGACAATGGGAGCTGAAAGCTTGAATCTCTAGAAGAGACTTGGGCATGGTCTGAAGCTCAGAGAGGGAGAGAGAAACTGAGCTCAGTCCTCTGAGAGTAACCAAGTCCTCCCAGAAAAAGTTGTATTCATTCAAAGTCCAGGACTAGACAATATCATGACCCTCAGACACGTAGAAGTTTGGAGCTGGCTAGTTTTATAACATATTCAATTATACATCATCTGGCCTCTCACTGCTTCTTATTTATATAACTTCATCCTATACCTTAAATATATAGTTTTAGAAATGCATTGAGCATCTGACTCTACAGTAGCTATGAAGCTGAATCCTTACAGTACCTCTCTTTCTTCAGTGGCAGCCCATCTCCTTTTATGGAACCTTACTACTAGTGACACTCTCATGTTCAGTGTCAGAAATTATGTACTACAGCTTGAGTCAACTTCTATTCAAAGTAGCTCCATTGAGTAGGGGCTGTCCCTGACTCTGTTGCCTGCCTGGGGATCCTATTTCCCTAACTGGACTGTCTTGTCTGGCCTCAGTGGGAGAGGATTTGCCTAGTCCTACAGTGTCTTGAGGTGTCAGGGTAGGGTGGGTTGGTACCCAGGGGGGTGCTTTCCCTTCTCAGAGCAGAAGGGAAGGTGATAAGGGTGGAACTGTGTGAGGGGGAGACTGGGAAGCAGTCTGCAATGGAATATAAAGTAAATAAATGAGACATAGATAGATAGATAGATAGATAGATAGATAGATAGATAGATAGATAGATAAAATGCAGCTCTATTGAAGACTTCTTTCCTTCTCTTCCTTCCACTGAAGCATTTGAAGAGGATTTATAGAGAAGATGGGAAATATCTTAAATGGTCCCTGCCATACTCTGTCAAAAATAAGGGTGAAATGCAAAAAGATGGTTAGACAGATGGTCTCTGTTGTGAATTAGTGCCTCCTTTGGATTCTCATTTGCTACATCATAGAATCCCATGCAAACAAGAGGCACTCAACAAATACCTGATAATTCAGAATTAGGTTCTCAAATCCAAACTGTAACTCTGACTTCTAACACACAGTACTGAGGGCTTCTCCAGAACCCAAGCACCATGTCATCTACTTTGGTGAAGACTAATGTGATGATACAGAGGGAGATTGTTTTGTCCAATTCCTGCAGGATATTCTCTCTTCTCGGAGTTCTTTGCAGAAAACTTGACTCGAGGTGGTAACACGGATGTTGTAGGGTGTGATGGTTGAAGCAGGCAGGCATAGTGGTATGTGACTCTAATCCTTCCCCTCAACAGAAACACTGCAAATCCAAAGCTGCCCTCTGTTGCACGGCAATATCCTGTCTAAAAACAAGAACAAGAATTGAGGAACCAATCTGACCAGACACCAATCAGGACACACAGTCCAGCTTTTATCCTTGCTAAGATATATATTGAAGACTTTGGTTTTCTGTTTGTTTGTTTGTTTGTTTTCATACTTTCAAAATTAATTAAGCTAGCTATAGTGTTGATGGGTTTGCTTTCTATGGAGCTGGGGATGCAATTCGGGGCCTTGTGTATGCTACACAATGACCTACCACTGAGCTATACCCTCAGCCTACGGTGGTATCTTATAAGGGAAATTACTGTTTCTTGTTATACAAGTATTTAAATAAGAACAGTGTTACTGTTGATACATTCATATATCAGCAATTAAGCTATCAGATTGTATACAGAGTTACAGATGGTAGGCTTGCCCCATGGGAGTCTCTGTTCTGATAAACAAATTGGCAAACAGTAACCAGATAACCCCTGCTATGCCCATGAATCCAGACAGCTGAGGAAGCTCTGCCAGACGGACGGAAGCCCTGTGCCTAAGCCTTGGTCAGCCAGTTAGCAGCATTTTGACCTCAGTGAGCTCTGAGCATCATCTCCTCTACAGAACAGGGGGATGGGTGGTGGGGAATGGCTGTAGTTAATTTGAAAATATCCATCTTACTTAATAGACTGTGAACAAGAACAAGTTTCTTACACATGAGCAAATCTACCCCTGCTGCTCTGCAGTGTGCTTGGTTCACAGGGAGTACATTGTTGAATGAGCTGAAGGGCTGTGGACATTTTTTTTTCTTCTCTCTGCCCATTTTCATAACCTCTAAGGCCTCCCTCAGCTTTGCCATTCTTCCTGCCTGTGCCTTGCATTCCTGTGTTCCTTTGACCCTCACGTTTGCTAGTCTCCCAGCTGGGATTCCTACTTCCAACCCCCACATTCCTGTCAGAGTTATCTCTAGAATGTGAGTCAGATTGCATTCCTCCTCCACCCTTGAAACTTTCCAAACAGGAGCCTCAGTAAGCTAAAGGCCAAGCCCAGGAGCTTGGCATAGAAGGCCATTCACACTGTAGCCTCTAGAGTCTGCTCTTCTATCCAGTGACTCCCTTCACACCACACCATTACTTTTGGGCCATTTTGAGTTCTCCAAAGATCCCAGTAGACATTTATTATTTTAGATAATGGGCATATTTATAAGGCTGTCAGGAAAAGCAAAGAAAGTATAAAATGCAAAAACACAATAAATCGTAAATCAATCTATTAGCTATTCAATTATCTATTTACATTACAAATGTTAGGATGGATGGTATCCTTGCTTGTATAATTAGCCTGAGTTGCCCTAACTATGTCATAGAATGAGTAGCTTAAACAATAGCATGCTTTTTTCTCAAGGACTGTGATCAAGTGCGGCAGACTTGGCAGCTGATGAGGGGAGGATCTGAAGCTTGCAGATGCCTATCTTCTTGTTTTGTGCTTACATGGAGCAAGGACAGGAAAAGAGAGAGAAAGAACACACAAATAAGCAAGGACAACCTTCCTGGTGTCTTCTTCATATGCCATCATGACCTTGTCTGACCCTAACTACCTCTGTTAATCCAAAAGATGCCAGGAGAAAGATCCCGAATGATGATGGCCAAATTAATTAAAGCAAGCAATTAATTAAAGCAAGCCTATTTTATTCGTGTGTACACAGGCTGGCTCCGTGCTAAGGCAGGGTTCAAGAGGTCAGCATTGGAATGCAGAAGATAAGGTTTTTATACCTCAGGGGTACAGGGTTTCCAAATGGGAGGTTGACAGGCAAATAGGTAGGGTTACAAAAGCAGAATATATCAAGGTACTCATAGCAATGGGTGGTCATAATAATTTTTGAAACAAAGGTATGGTTGCAAGATGGTGGTAACAACCTCCTGAAATGAAGGCACCATTGCAAGTTGATCATAACAACTTTTTGAGACAAAGACATGGTTACTGTTTCCTGGAACAGGCAATCCAGAACCATTTGTAGTTAAGGTTAAAGGTGTGGTATAGCCCAATCTTTGAGACACAGAGATTTAATCATAAACAGGAAAGAATATAGTTTGTCTTTATTATAAGATGGCTTTCAAACCCAAGATGGAGGCAGACCGATTCAGAATAGTAGCAAGTTCATGTGGAAGGAAGGCATTCTACATTTATGAAACAATAACTATATTTAACTAGAGTGGTTATTGAAAAAGTGGGAAGTTGAGAAGTGATGAGAACTTAGAAAGGAGAGACAGTCAAAAGCATCATGGGATGGCCTTGTATTTGCCAACGAAAACATGAATGTTATCTCACAAATGATGAAGATGGTGTGGAAACAAGATTATTGATATACTACCACAGGGAGCTACCAAGATGTTCATTTTAGTGATCTTATTTGTGAGAATTCATGTTAAGAAAATGATCCTAATAGTCAGGAGAGGTACGTCTATATGGATATTGTCTATATTATGATAATCATAGTATCTATATATTATTTATTATATTTAGTATCTTATTTAATATAAGTATAAATGTATTTTTACCATACCTGGAAGTAATTCATAGAGGACTAGGCAAATTGTTGTTAAATAAGGTTTGTTAGATGTACCGATACATACTTTTATCATTTATAAAGCAACTGGACAGTAAGGAAAGGGCTGGAGTGATGGCTCAGTAGTTAAGAGTGTGTACTGGGCTGGCAGAAGATCCAAGTTTAGTTGCCAGTGCCCATGTTGAAAGACTCTCATGTAACTCCAGCTCTATGGGTTTTGTTACTCTCTTCTGGACTCCATGTGTTCCTGTACTTAGGTATGTATACCCCCAACACACATATACAAATAATTTTTAAAAATAAGAAAGAATAATCTAAAATATTCATGGTAGAGATAACAGAAAAATCTTTGAACAATCAAAACGTAAAGCTACACAGCTTACAACTATATAAAGACAATGCCAACGTTACACAGTAACTGTTACACAGCAGCAGAGGTCAGTAAGGATTAAAGGTATCAAAGACTATTTGTCAGGGTAATGAAATGATACGCCATCATATATTATACTTGAAAGGCACTGGCATTTAAAAAAAAAATCCACTCCAATAAAATGTGATCTAGCTACAGTCACAGCTTCACAACATAGCCTTTGTCTGTTGTTGGCCTGAATAAACACTTGGTTTTCAGTGACACAAGTAAACTGACAAAAATATTTGGGTCAGTAGAGTGGAAAGAAGTATTTGTTTCATAATGAAGCAGGGAACAGTGAGGACTGGGAGAAGCAGCGGAAGGAGGAAGTAGACTTGAGCTATTAAATGCACTGAATGCTCTAGCCAAAGGGTACTCATTAGAGCAGGAGAGGCAGTGTGAAGGAACAATCAAAAGGGACCCTCAGTGAAGAGAGGACATCATTCATATCCAGCTCCTCTTCAGTTGGAGCAGATGCAGAAGAGCAGGAAAACCAGATGCTGATGACAGTTTTGATGGTGTTGTAATCTGCTCGTGCTAGATCTTGTTTAGTAGTAAGTTTGCTGAAGGTTCAGAGAGAGAAGAGGCAACCAAGGTTAAAGGGTGACAGTTTCCAGGCCAAGAACATGCACTCACTACTTGGTGTAAAAAAGTAGCAGTCTTGAGAGTCATACGAATGCAATGTCTGTTTGTTTGTTTTGGTTTTGGTTTTTCGAGACAGGGTTCACGGATGCAATGTCAAACAAACAAAATTGCATCTCCGTTGTGCATAGAGTTTGTGTTCTGAGCAAGTCTCTCAGTCCTGCTCTGTACCAGCAATCTCACTTCTAACATCTGTGGTATGTCTCTCTGAAGAGCTGCCTGTGTTATGGCTGCCCAGGGTTGATCCCTTTCCTCCTAATACCAGCCTCAGGAAACTATTTCCCTCTCACCCTCAGACCACACTCTGGGACACAGGCCTTGCGTCAGAGCTGAGCCTCTATTCTGGTCAACACAGGTAGACTGAGAGCAAGAATAGAGTCATGGGAGAGAAAGAATGGATTACTGAGATCCATAACTTTAAGTTTTTCCAAACCTATTTTTAATGATGGTTCTTAAATGCTTTAACCTCCTTTGCAGCCCACAACCCACTAGAGGTAGTGGAAAAGAAAGGGGTATGTGAGGAGAGGAGACCTGTTTAGGAAGGTTCTATGGAGCAACTCCCATCTGTGCTGTCTGAAAATAGGCAGTTCAGTTCACAGGTCAGCAGACAGTGGCAGCTCGATCCACTCGCAAACACTTCAAGGATATATTAGCAGTCCAGATTGGTAGAGTCAGGATAGCAAGCATGCATCAGCAATGGTGGCACTACCTAGCAGAGAGAGCCAGGCCTCAGCATCAGCGTGAGTCAGCAGGAGGGACCTGAAAGGACACCAGGAGATGTGCCTCTCTCAGCAAATAGAAGATCAGCAAAGACAAGACCAACAAGCATTGCACAGCTAGCTCTATCAGCAAGCCAAGCTCAGCCTCTATCACTGTCCATCGAGTCCTTTTAATACTCTCTCCAAACATCAAACATCCCATGTCCTTCATGGGTCTTGCCTCAGCATATGCATGCGTCTATCTCAGCTGACATCATCATTCTGCCAATCAGCCCAAATCCAAAGAAGTAGCAAGAAACTGCAGCACACCACTATTTTTTTTTTTAATGTGTTTCTCTCTATGGAGTCCCAGCAAATGTAGCTCAACTACACAATGTTAAGTGGATCAATATATGGGTGTCATTAGCAGAGAATCTTTCCTCACTTGTCCTTTTACATGCTTGCTTTAGCAGAATATTCTCTCTCCTGTGTATGCTTCAGTGAAATGTTCCTTCATGAGTCTGCCTCAGTCTCTCACCTGTGACCACCTCAGCTAAACATTCCTTCACATGTTTGCCCCAGCAAAACACCATCCAACCAACTTTCCAAAGAACCCTTAACTTTCTACTTCACAGTTCTTAAGAGACGTGGTTGGAGGCCTAGAATCAAGGAGTCTGTCAATGATCAGCCAGTCAATAAATTCTGTTGCTTATTATTAGAAACACCACACTCTTATGGACAACAAATGTGGGTTCCCTGTTGAATTTTTCTGGAAAAAAATTTAGATAAATGTCCCATCTATTAGATAATAGGTACACAGCTTAAAAGTGGATCGCTCACTCAGTGCAGCCCTGCCCTCCAGAGGAAACCAGTGAGCTATAACTGGTGAACGTCTTCATGTCTAAACACTCCTTTGAAATAAAGTATATTGTTTCACATGAACTTGAGTATATAACACTGTGCTCTAAGTCTAACTCTGCTTTTACTTTGCCCTTCACTCTGCTTACCAGTCCTTGGTCCAGGTTTCATGCCATTTGCTGTTTCAAATGCTGTATGCATGGCAGTGCCTGACCTCTCTTGTCCTGTCCTTACTATCCATCACTGATACTTTAGCAGGGGAGAGGTGGAACTCCATATGCACTGCCAATTAGAAGGCAGACTGGCAAGGCCATCCTGGAGAAGAATCAGAAAGGACACTTGATCATATTCCAGTCTTGTATTCTGTGGTGTTTGTATCATATAGTATTCAGGAAATCTAAGACCTGGAGATAGGCAGCAATATGTGGGAACTAGATATAAAGCTCCAGGGAGCCAAAATAAATTTGCATGAATTTCTTGAGGAAGATTATATATACTTCCATTAAAAACCTCAAATTAGGGCTGGTGAGATGGCTCAGAGGTTAAGAGCACTGACTGCTCTTCCAGAGGTCCTGAGTTCAATTCCCAGCAACCACATGGTGGCCCACAACCATCTGTAACGGGATTCAATGTATTCCTCTTGCGTGTGTCTGAACACATAAGAGTACAGCTATAGTGTACTCATATAAATAAAAGTAAATAAGTCTTTTTTTAAAAACCACTTCAAATTATATCAACCTAAATAACTGTACTAGACTCAAACCACTATGACAAAATGAGATAAAAAGTTTGCAAAGAGGAAATAGTTAATGTGGCGTGCTGTATCAGAGATTTCAGCCCATGGTTTCTTGGCCTATGTTTGGGCAAATCAACATAGTATAGAAAATTCATGAAATCTGGGGAAGGGGTATACCTGGAAAATACATACATTCTTCAAGGAGTAAAGAAAAACCTACTTCCTCTACTAGGTCCCGCCTCCAGAATTTCTACCATCTCTCAATAGCTCATCAGGCTATGAACTGATCAATCGTTTAATCCACTGATGATGTCAGAGCCCTGATGATCCAGTCAACCCTCTAAACACTACTGTGGTAACAATGCAGCCTTTGGTTTGTGAGCTTTTAAGGGGCCGCTTTAGATGCAAACCTTATCAGTGCATCTGGGGAGCAGATACAGTAATCATTACGCACTTCTTCCTAGACTATTATCATGTCTCCTGGACGGACTAAGGCTTAGTGCATCTCATGGGTAGAAGTGTTATGCTCCTGTCACTCATTGCTTCACAGCTCTGTGTTCAGGGACATTCCATTGGTAGCTTGAAAGAAGCCACAATGGGAATTATACTGCAGAAATCAGCAAACCCTATAAATGAGTGTTTTCTTGCTCACTGACAACTCATTGTTAAACGTTTACCAGTTCACTGGACACCAGCATTTATTGCGTTGCAAATGGAAAAACAAAGCTCCAGCAGCTTAGCCACCTGCCAAAGTCAGGCAATTTGAAACTAGAAGAAATCGGATTCAGCCCCGGGGCTACCACAGTCTTTATGCTTTACTTCGACGAAAATGAGTTAGAATGTTAAAACTATAGAATTCTCCATTCCTTATCACCACCATTGACTGTATTTAGCTCGTTTTATTTATTTATTTATTTTAAAAATCTGTTGGTCCAGTGTGAAATCAAGAGAATGTCAGTTTTGACAAACTTTTGATCCCTTACTGGACTTTGTTAATTCCTCATGGGTGAGCTTTGTTCTGAAAGATGGGTGCTGTTGCTAACAGGATGTATGAAGAAAATAAGCACAGCTCTTAGATAAGCATTACTAAGTTACAAAAAGTAACCACTGCACATGACAGCCAAGGTATTTTAGGTATTGTTTAACTCAGAAAGATCTCTTAATACATGCATCTACTTGCAGCCTAGAGGTCCTGACTATGTTTGTGTCACAACTCTGGTATTTGTTTAGAGCAGTGGTTCTCAACCTTTCTAATACTGTGACCCTTTAAAACAGTTCCTCATGTTGTGGTGATCTTCAACCATAAAATTATTTCATTGCCACTTCATAATTGTAATTTTGCTACTGTAATGAATTGCAATGTAAACATTTGTGTTTTCCTATGGTCTTAGGTGACCCCGGTGAAACAGTTGTTTGACCCTACCCTGAAAAGGGTCATAATCCAGAGGTTGAGACCTACTGGTTTATAAAGAAGTCATTTTGTAATTTAGACACAGTGATTTTGATAAAAATTAGTTCTAATGTGACTTTGTTCAAATATTTTAGAATCAAATAATTTCTACCATAGGAATATGAGTCAAACATAATTTTATATTCTTATCAGTTCTTAGTGTCCTAGCCCACTAAAGTGATCAAATACAAGGATAGACTGAATAAAAGTAGACAGGTATGAATGTATTGGATTTCCTGGGCCAACATTTTTTAAAAAGTGATTTCTAAAATGAGAAGATTGAAGGGGTTGTAAAGGCAACCAAGCTCCTCCTGTCATCACCTCGTGGCTCATCATGATTCACCACAGCTCCATGCCTATTCCTAGGGAATTCCATTTATTTAGCCTTTTATATACTAAACCCAGTTCTGTGCATCTCCCCTATTCTCCAAAAGCAAGTAGACATTCAGGTGTTATATAGATGTTTGATAATAACTCATTTTATTAATTAAACCATTTCATCTTCCAACGATCCTAGGATGAATGTCATTACTAATCTATAGATGAATGAACTAAAATGTGGAGGTTCTACCACTGCTATAATTCAAACTCAAAAAGGCTGGTTTCAAGTATCATGCTCTTAGACACAAGAGGTGCCCAGGAGCCAATGTGTTCCATCAAAACTGGATTATTTTCTAGTTTTTGCATTCCAACTGATCCTGCCTCATAGCCCAAATCAGAAAATAGAGGCTTTCCTTGACTGACTCTTGAGTTGGTCCCACGCTCCTAAACACCATAGAATTTATCTCCAGACACATACCTTCCTGCTATGAACATATTTTGTAATGTTGGACTGTCCTCCTCTTTTCTTATTTCAACAATTCCCAGTGACATTTTCACATGTTTGGGAACTGAGTTCCTCCTAGAGCATATCATTAAAATAGTATATTAAAAAGTATCTAGTTTCATAATTGCTTTGCTTGGGTAATTTTGTCTTACTGATCTTTTGCTTATATTTTTTATTTGGGGGTTTTATTTTTTGTTTTTGTTTCCTATTTTCTAGTGAATATGTGTGAGAGAGAATTTCTTGTTTAGTTTTATATTATTTTTCTGGTCTGTTTTCCAAAGAGAGAGAAAGAAAGGCTTGGAGTGGGGTGAACAGGGAGGGTCTGGGAAGAGTTGGGGAAGGAAAAGGTGTGATGATAAGATATTTTATGGATTTTTTTCAATGAAAAAAATAAAATAATTTTTAAGAGACAAAGTAAAAATAAATAAGTCTTGGGGAGTGGTGGCGCACGCCTTTAATCCAAGCGCTTGGGAGGCAGAGGCAGGCAGATTTCTGAGTTCAAGGCCAGCCTGGTCTACAGAGTGAGTTCCAGGACAGCCAAGGCTACACAGAGAAACCCTGTCTCGGAAAAAAAATCTAATATTTTTTTTTAAAAAATAATATATCTAAAGAAGACCATAACTTTACCATACACTTTAGTTCCCTTGGTAATGCTAAGACAGTCAGTCAGACAGGTACTGTTAACTGGACTGACAGAGGATAAAACTAAAACATAAAAAGGTCCTATTTCCTGGGCTCCTTAGAATATAAGTAACAATAATACCTCAACTTGTTGACTCCTGCCCTGAGTTTTTTTGTTGAAAATTTGGATCTTCCTTTCTCTGGAACAGAAAGAAAACAATAATCATATAAAAACATCCCTTCCCCAAGCAAAGACATATATGTGGAATACTGGGTGAAATGACACATTAGTCAGTAAGAATCACATCAAAGTTTTCCCCCTTCTCAGTGAGGTTCAAGCATCCTTCCTTGAAGCTCCTTGCTATTCAGCTTCTTTGGGGCTGTGGATTGTAGCATGATTATCCTGTACTTTATGGCTACTAGCCACTTGAAGTAAATACATACCATTCATGTCCTTTTAGGTCTGGGTTACTTCACTTGGGATCATATTTTCTAGTTTCATTCATTTGCCTGCAAAATTCATGATGTCCTTTTTTTTAATAGCTGAGTAGTATTATATTATGTAAATGAACCAGATTTTCTTTACCCATTCATCAGTTGATGGGCATCTTTGTATTTCCTAGTTCCTAGCTATTACAAACAAAGCTGCCATGAACATAGTTGAGTAAGTACCCTTATGGGGGTGGTGAAACATCTTTTGGGTATATGCCCAGGAGTGAGGTAGAACTATTCCCAATTTTCTGAGAAACTGCCAATTGATTTCCAAGTATATTTGGTTGTGTAAGTTTGTACTCCCACCAGCAATAGAGGAGTGTTCTCACTACCCTACATCCTTGACAGCATGAGCTGGCACCTGCAATCGAGGATCAGCATGCCATTCCCCACCCCACAGCTCTGCCTCCCTCCCAAGAGGTCTGATCCAACCTGGGAAACCCAGGTGAAACACTCCTGCCCCAATACCCTCTGCCTACTGGGACCCCAGCAAACCTAGCAGCCTTGAGCTCTACCCCTCTCTATAGGAGCTCCATCTTCCTTCAGGTCCATACCTCTGCCTGCAACCAAGGATCTGGCCCTATGCACCAGCCCACGGCTCTGCCTTCCTTTGAGAGGCCTGTAGTTATCCAGGACAAATAGTCCAAGAGACTATATACTCCCCTGGACTACCAGGCCAGCCATCGTAAGAGATAACCAGATGGCGAAAGGTAAGTACAAGAACATAATCAACAGAAGCCAGTGTGATATGGCAGCATCAGAACCCAGCTCTTTTACTACAGCAAGCCCTGGATATCCTAACACACGTGAAGAGCAAGACAATAACCGTAAATCTCATCTCATGAAGATTATAGAGACCTTTAAAGAGGATGTAAATGAATCTCTTAAAGAAATACAGGAAAACAGAATCAAACAGGTAAAAGAAATGAATAAAATAGTCTAAGACCTAAAAATGTAAATAAAAGCAATGAAGAAAACACAAATGGAGCAATCCCTGCAGATGGAAAACCTAGAAAAGAGAACAAGAACTATATACTCAAGAATCACCAACAGAATACAAGAGATGGAAGAGAGAATCTCAGGTGTAGAAGAGATACCATACAAAAAAATCAACACATGGGTAAAAAAAAAAAAAAATCTAAATCTAAAGTTTCTAATGCAAAAACATGAAGTAAATTTGGGACACTACAAAAAGACCAAACCTAAGAACAATAAAAGAGGATGAAGATTCACAGTTCAATGGGTCCAGAAAATATCTACAACAAAATCATAAAAAAAATTCTCTAACCTAAAGAAAGAGATGTCTACAAATATACAAGAAGTTTACAAAACACCAAATAGATTGGACTAGAAAAGAAAATCCTACTACTACATTATAATCAAAACACTAAATGTACAGAACATAGAAAGAATACTAAAAGCTTCAAGGGAACAAGACCTAGTAACATATAAAGGCAAACGCATCAGAATAATACCTGACTTCTCAGCAGAGACTCTAAAAGCCAAAAGATCCTGGACAAATGACTTGCAGATCCTAAGATCCACAGGTACCAACCCAGAGTACTATACCCAGCAAAACATTCAATCAACAGAGATGGAGAAGCCAAGATATTCCTGAACAAAACCAAATTTAAACAATGCCTTAGTACTAATCCAGCCCTACAGAGGATACTAGAAGAAAAACTCCAACACAAGGAAGGGAACTACACCTAAGAAAACACAAGAAATCTCTCAGAAAAACAAAAAGAAGAGAATCACATATACACAGTACCACCATCACCATCAAAATAAGAGGAACTAACAATCATTGGTCTTAACATCTCCCAATATCAATGGACTCAATTTACCAATAAAATGACACAGACTAACAGATTAGATATGTAAATAGGATCCATCAATTCTGTTGCATACAAGAAACATACCTCAGTGACAAAAAATATCACGCCAAAGTAAAGGGCTAGAAAAAGGTTTTCCAAGTAAATGGACCCAAGAAACAAGCTGGAGTAGCCAGCTAATATCTAATAAATAGGCTTTTAACCAAAACTAACCAAAAGAGATGGGAAAGGATGCTTCATACTCATCAAAGGAAAAATTCACCAAGATGACATCTCAGTTCTGAATATCTGTGCCCCATAGGCAAAGGCACCCACACTTGTAAAAAGCAAAGCAAAGCAAAGCAAAACAAAACAAAACAAAAAAGAGACTTTGCTAAAGCTAAAATCACACATTTAACTCCATACAATAATGGTGGAGGACTTCAATACTCCACTCTCACCAATGGACAGGTCATCAAAACAGAAACAATGAAACTAACAGATGTTATGAACCAATTGGATATAGCAGATATCTACAGAACCCTTCACCCCAAAACTTCTTCTCTGAACCTCACAGAATTGTCTCTAAAATTGGCCATATAATAGGAAACGAAGTAAGCCTCAATAGATACAACAAGATTGAAATAACCACTTGCATCTCATCAGACCACCATGGATTGACTTCAGCTGGACTTCAACTACAGAAACAACAGAAAGCCTACATACTCATGGAAACTGAACAACTCTTGATGATCACTTGGGTGGGGAAGAGATAAAGAAAGAAATTAAAGAATTTCTAGAATTCAATGAAAATGAAGACACAACATACCCAAACTTATGGGACACAATTAAAGCAGTACTAAATGGAAAATTCATAGTAAAGTGCCTTCATAAAGAAACTGTAGAATTCTCATACTAGCAACTTAACAGAGACGGTATCCAAAGTAACAAACTCAGAAATGACATAATAACAGAAACTGACAAAATACAAAATATCATTTGATCTTGCCTCAAAAGCCTGTACTCCACAAAACTGGAAAATCTTAACAAAATGCATAATTTTCTAGACAAATACCACTTATCATATCAGGCACCAAGATCAGGTAAACTATTTAAACCCTATGATCCCTGAGGAAATAGAAGCAGTCATTAAAAGTCCCCCAACCAAAAAAAAAAGAAAAAAGCCCAGGACTAGATGGCTTTAATGCAGAATTCTATCAGACTTTCAAAGAAGAGCTAATACCAATATTCCTCAAACTATTCTACAAAATAGAAACAGAAGGAAGATTACCAAACTCATTCTGTGAGACCACAATCACCCTGATACCTAAACCACACAAAGTTTCAACAAAGAAAGAAAATTTCATACCAATTTTGCAAATGAACATTGACACATAAATCTTTAATAAAAATCTGGCAAACCGAATCCAAGAACACATCAAAAACATCATCCACCATGATCAAATAGGCTTTATCCCAAAAATCTACTGATATAATCCACTATATAAACAAACTGAAGGAAAAAAACCCACAGGATCATCTGAGATGCCAAAAAAGTCTTTGACAAAATCCAACACCTTGACATTAAAATTCTTGGAAAGATCAGGGATTCAATGCACCTATCTAAACAGAGCAAAACAGAGAATTCTCAACAGAGGATTCTCGAATGGTCAAGAAGCACTTAAAGAAATGTTCAACATCCTTAGTCATCAGGGAAATGCAAATCAAAATGACCCTGAGATTCTATCTTATACCAATCAGAATGGCTAAGATCAAAAACTCAGGTGACAGTACGTGTTGGCGAGAACGTGGAGAAAGAGGAACACTCCTCTATTGCTGGTGGGATTGCAAACAAACTGGTATAACAACTCTGGAAATCAATCTGGAGGTTCCTCAGAAAATTGGAAATAGATCTATCTGAAGACCCAGCTATACTGCTCTTGGGCATATACCCAAAAGATGCCCCACCACACCACATGGGCATGTGCTCTACTATGCTCATAGTAGCTTCATACATGATATCCAGAAGCTGGAAACAACCCAGATGTCCCACAACTGAAGACTGGATACAGAAAATAGTATTCTATGTACACAATGGAATACTCTTCAGCTATTAAGAGCAAAGACATCATAAATTTTGCAGATAAATGGATAGAACTAGAAAACATTCTGAGCGAGGTAACTCAGACCTAAAAGGACATACATGGTATGTACTCACTAATAAGTGGATATTAGCCAAAAAATACAGAATACCCAGGATACAACCCACAGACAGTAAGAAGTTTAACCAAGAAGGAAGGCCCAAGTGAGGATGCTTCAGTCTTACTTAGAATGGGGAACAAAATAATCATGGGAGAGGGCAGAAGAAAGGAGGAACCTTGGTGGGAAAGGGGAGGAGGGTAGGGGGCAGGATCAGATATGGGGGGGGGGGCGAGAAGAAGCTCAGAGGGCCAGGAGAATAAATAGAAACATGCAGCTGTGGGAAGTGGGGAGTGGTGGTGGGACAACCTCTAGAAAATCCCAGAGACCTTAGCTGAAATGCCCAACAGTGGGGAGATGGAACCAGAGGAGCCCATCTCCAGTAGATAGGCAGGGCCTCCAGTGAAGGGATGGGATCACCAACCTACCTGCAAATTGTTTGATTCAGAATTGATCTGGTCTAAAAGAAATGCAGAGACAAAAATGGAGCAGAGACTGAAGGGAAGGTCATCCAGTGACCAGCCCAATTTAGGATCTGTCTAACGGGCAGGCAGCAAACCCTAACACTATTACTTATGCCATGCTGGGCTTGCAGACAGTACGGTTGTCCACTGAGAGACTCTACCAGCAGCAGACAGATGCAGATACTTACACCCAACCACTGGACTGAGGTTGGAGACCCTATGGAAGAGTTAGGGTGAGGATTGAAGGACATGAAGGGGATGGCATACATATAGGAAGACCAACAGTGTCAACTAACCCAGACCCCTCAGAGCTCTCAGAGACTAAGCCACCAGTCAAAGAGCACACATGGGCTGGTCCGTGGCCCCCCGCACATATATAGCAGAGGACCGCTTTGTCTGGCCTCAGTGAGAGAGAATGTCCTTAAGTCTGTAGAGACTTGATGCCCGAAGGAAGGGCAATAGCGGGGTGAGAGGGGGAGGAATCCTCTCTCAGAGGCAAAGGGGATGGGGGTGGGGTAAAGAACTCTTGGAGGGGGGACTGGGAAGGGGGCAACATTTGGATGTAGATAAATAAAATAATTAAAAATATAAAATTAATTAAAAAAAAAAAAAAAAAAGAAGTGACAAGTCTCTTTAGCTTTGCAAATACTACCAAGACAAAAGAGGCACCAGCAAGTGCTGGGCCTATCTTCCTCATTTTGCACCTTTCATTAGATTTCACAGAGCATTTCCTATTTTTTTTTTTTTTTTTTGCTTAACAGTTATTGAGTTGTTTTTTCCCCCCTCTAAATGGAAAGATTGATCCAAATGATGAAGTATTTCAGTTCTTAAAAGAAAAATTCTGTGACTATTTTTTCCAATGCCTAGAAATGTGGAAAAATAATTAGATTAAGGAGTGATTCTTTACCTTCAGAAAGATCCTGCACATCAAGTATGCATGTTCATATTAAAGGCAACATAGGGATGGGAAAGAATCAATATTCTGGAAGAAAGATGGCGTATGCTAGGTTTTAAGATTCAACTGCTTCTGCCATCTCCAGCACTACTTGAAATAGCAAAAGTTACAGCACTGAAAGCAGTATGCTTAAATGTATTTTCACAAGGGGCAATGTCAAACCAGTTTCAGCAAGTCTCCTCTTTGCTGCTGATGACTTGCGTTTCAGAAGTCCTTACTTCGGAAGTTCAAGTTCCTCTGCCCTCGTATCCTGTCTTAAATCACTGAACAGGGATCTGTGGTTCTATGGTGCCGGATTTAGATTAAAAACGAAACTCAGGCATGTAGACAGTCTAATCCCAGCTTGTGCAACCCAAATCAGATGTTCTTCCTGCTTCGGCATTTCATCTGGTGAGTATGGGCAAATCATCTGAAAGTCACCCTTCTTCCTTCTGCTTGAATTGCTTAAAGTAAAATAAGAAACACACACACACACACACACACTTTTCCCTTCCTACTCTGGAATCTTATAGAAAACAGCTGAGTCTAGGTAGCTGATGAACCTACACTGCTTAACAGATCTCAGTGAAGGCTGGCAGCCTCTACTCCCATCAGCACTGCATTTCTAATTTGCTTTTCTGTATTGTGCCGAGGCCGACCTTGTCTAATTGAGAATAAATAATGATGCTTTAACCACTTTCTTATACCCCCAGTGTTCATTTGTGGAATAGTTCAAGATGCAGATTGACATCTTCACATAATTACCAGATGATATGGAGAGGACTGTGAAGTCCTAATACATTTTATGCCTTAGAGAGATGAGCTTTTCTCAAGAAAAAAAGCAGCAGCACATTAAAGAGTGAAATCCTTCCCCATTTTAGCAAACAAAGCATACATTCTTACTTGTGGATGTACTTGGGAACAGTATGTGTCACCAGCAAATTCTAGATTTAGTTGAAAGCCCTTTCCTATTAATTAGCTATGTGACTTGGTCACTAACCTAAATGGATTTTAACTTTAGTCAAATGAAGAAGATATACAATGTTGCAAACTCTTTGTGAAGTCTGAAATTCCTGTCCCAGTGCAAATGATCTTATTTAACTGATATTATCTGGGCATTGAATACAACAATGGAGGGGCCAGTGGGGGAAATAGGTTTCTTTACTTGCTCCAAAGGACAATGAACAAGAACGCTAGAGAGGAAACTAACATCTTAGAGTGTTTCTCTTCCCATCTTGTTATATACTTAACTTTGTCAGCAAGATTTCTTACAATATGGTTTTGAAACACAGTAATATTATGGAAAGAATGGAGGCTTAAAGTCACATGTACCTAGAATGATCCTTAGCTGTTCTACATGTTGTGTGGGTGAGAAATCACTTAATGTCCCAAGACTATAACTATCTCTATAAAATGAGAATTATGAAGATTTCCTAAGGCACTTCATAAACATGCAAATAATGGTGTTTTGGATATAGTAGGTATTCAATAATACAAGTTCTTTTTTTCTCTTGTGTAGAGGAATTGCTACGGCTTTGAATTTTGTGTTTCTACCTTTTTTGAGGCGATTCACTAAGACTCATCAATGGAATTACCTAAAGAATGGAAAACCATACAGACCCAGCAGCTCGTTTAACATTGGTCTGTAATCAGTAACTGGGAACAATAACGTGCTAATGAGGGGAAACAGAAACTAAACACTGTTTAAGAGTGACTTTGAAAAGTGTGGTATGCAATAAACAACGTGGTAACCTCTTACATTGTGACGAGTTGACTCTTACATTGTGTAGCTCTCAAATGAATAACACTCTCTTTCCAAGCATATGGTGAGCTATTTAAAAGAGAAACAGTGGACAAGAGAAGTGAGATTGTCCTCACACCATCCACAGTGGATCCCCAAACAACCCAAAGGGCTATATTTTCCACTCAGAACCTTAACATAAGTGTTTCTAAAACTTCATAGCTGTCATTTGTAAGTTTCTTTAAGATTAATTATTAAAGCTGTTTCTTTTGTTTGGCCTTCATAAAAACCATTTATTTTTTTGTTGCTTAACAAATAATAATGATAAAAAAAAAAACCCCACTGCTTTAGCTATAAATATATGGCTCCAGATATGGGGAGAAGACTATGAGTCATGCTAGACCACTCCTTAAGGCCAGCTCTGTTATGACTGCATTCTGGGAAGTGTGCTGGATCTAATCTTCACACACAGGCAAATTCAAAACAAGCGGACATAATGAAAAGGACTTTCTTATCAGGAACTGACTCTCTTGTTCACTTAGTGAATTTCTTATTCACTTAGATCAAGGTACTGTGTCATTCACTTGGCCGAGATATCTATCCATCCATCCTCCAACCATCTATCCACCCACCCACCTACCCATCCACCCTTCCCTATACTAACGACATGCTTGACCTTAGATGTAGAATATCAATTAAAATGTATTCTAAACATAACACAATTACTGTCACCGAGTTACTCTGACACACACAGTTCAGTGAACACAAAGGAATAGAATGCACAGGAACTCAGGCAAAGGCATCAGAATAGATTTTTAGAAGCGGATTTTTAGCAGGGACAATTAAATGCCATCCAATCAGTAACAGTGAAGTAGATCATGGATAGCCCTGATTCTTCACCATTTCTTCCCTAAGGCAAACTCCATTCAAAAATGTCTTCTGTAATGACCAGGTTCATGAGCACATGTTTCTTTCTCCCTCTAATATTTTTACAACCCTTCCTCAATGCCAGACATATCAAATAGGTTTGAATTTGACAGGATCATGACCTCACTGAGGTGAGGTGGCAGTAGACACCTTTATCGTTTTTAGTAAGCAGGTAGCCAAACACAACATGCACGACACTATTACCATACAGAATGCAGTTCTTGGTGTGCAGAACACAGGACACAACCTGCAGACACCTGAAGATCATGTGCAATGGCTCACTGCGAAAGTGGGAGCCTGCCCATTGATTCCATGATCTTTCTCCTCAAGGCTACAAGGAACCAGTCCTGGAATACCTTACCTGGGTATTGGATCCCTAGTGTTCCCACATATACCCCAATAAAGCCTCATTTGGATGTCTATTGTCTCTTCATGATTTGTCTTGAATTCAGTGAAAGGTTGAGTAGGTCACACATGGAGCTGAGAGAGGGTAACCATGCAAGCTGGCAAGACTAGTAAGAATGTGGGGCATTTGCTGTAGAAAGATGGCCAACTTGGAGACAGAGGATTACAAGCAAGATGCTTTGGAAGAACTAAATATTGTGAGTCTGTTTCAGCGATAAAGATAGCAGAAGGTGGGCTCCTGCAGTTGTCATCTAGTGTTTTTCAGATGCTGCAAGGGAGACTAAGGGAAGCAGTTAGTTGATGTATTTATACTCATGTGCCATATTTATTGGGCTTTGGCAAAATGGTGTTTATAAATTGTTAAATTTAAATTTGGTAGTAGGGCTAAAGGAATCTAATTGAGGGGTTCATGAATACATTATAGTCACACACTCCATCGATACGTTATAATCCTAACACTGAAAACTTTAAAGAACAGATGCCATTACAAAGATATTTGGAAACAATTGGCCAGATAATTGTGTGCAGTACACTAAGGAGTCTAAGCCCATTCCTGAAAAGAACACTCAACAGACCGTGTGAAAAAGTCTTGACTCATTTACCACAGGACAGAGTCTCTGCAGGAGTAGTGGGGATGGTTGTAAAAATGCGCAAGTCTGAGTTTAAAATGTTGCAAAACTGCCAAGCAGGTAATAACAGTATGGACCACACATTTATATGGATTTATGTGTCCCCTTCCTGACTCTGGTAATTATAGGAGGCTACACCCATGGTGGATAGTCACTATGCCTAACTTTTATAAAAGTATTATTAAAAAAAGAAAATTGAAGTTACAATTGCCTGATTTTTATTTTATTTTTGAGATAGGGTCTCAATATGGAACCTTGGCTGGTCTGAAACTCATAGAGATCCACTTGCCTCTACCTCCAGAGAGCTGGGATTAGAGGCCTCTGGCCTCACTCCCAGTACAACAGTCTTATTTTCAAAATAAGGCTTCTGTCACTGAAATTGCTGCTTCTTATTTGGGAAATTTAGTCAAAGATGTGATTTATTTCTCTTTAAAGATCACCATCCAGAAAAGAAATTTACAAATATAAATAATATAATTAGAAAAAAGTCTTTAAGGCCACATCAGAGGATTGATGAACAAGTAAACAAAACCTTCACAGGTTACTTGAAAATAAAACCTGTCCTGTACAGCAACCTTGACTTTCTAAAAGCATTTTAATATATGCTAAATCTGTACCGACAACCTAAAATAGTGTGGGGACTGGATGTAACACTCACATTAAATTATACAATCAGGAGCCAGACCAAAAGGAATAAAGTCCGAATTCCACTGAATTCCATCCCAGTGTTTCAAACCCCAGCTTCCTGCTACCTCATGCTACCTCATAGAATAAAAAGGGTTTAAAAGGATCAGTTGCTATCTATAGAATGTGCCATTTTCCTGTGTGGCATATTTATAAAATTAAGGATATTATGTAATGAACATTATGCTAACCTTCAAGTAGTTCTGAAATAATCTTCAGTCATTTCCAAGTATCTTCACTCTTACAGTGTCTGTGTCAGTAATTTTCTCCAATCAACAACCCCTATTTCTAGTCCTGGGACCAAATGTTGCCAGGGCTAGTGTATTTATAAAGGTGAAATTTTGTTTAATAATGGGATGCCATCTCCCATTTGACTTCCTTACTAACTGCCAGAATTATTAAGCTTTGTATTCTAGAAAGCTGAGCTAATTATAATTTACAAAGTATTTACTTAAGACACTTATAATAAAAATTTAGTGCCCTTAAAAATCTTTCAATTATAAGTAGACACTAAACCTAGGTTTCTCTGTTAACACACACACACACAAATGCTAAAGAAAATAAAAACCAGGATATTTCTTTTCTTGTAAATTTGGGGTGAATGCAATGACCTGTTGCCAAATAAAGGGAGTTAAATTCTTTACTACTTGTAGAAAAATTGTAATGGCAGTTAGTAATTGTGAAAGTAAATTTCCTTTTTCTCTATTTAGGTAGTGTCTCCACATCTCTTGAATCTATAGCTTAATGATTCTATCCTTATTTTTTCCCTTTTATTGAAAATAGATCCCAGTTCTTCCTCGCCTCCTGCCTCCTCGTATTTAGATCCTCTCCTTCTATCTCACTAGAAAACCGGCTTTTAAGAGTTAATATAACAAAATAAAATGAGACAAACTAAAAACTATCACACTGGAGTTGAACAAGGCAAACAGAAAACAGCCCAAGAAAAGGCATGAGACTCAGAGACCTACTAGTTTACACACTGAGGAATCCCATAAAAATACTAAACTGGAATTCAGAATATTACTCAGAGGACTGGTATAGACCCGTGCAAGCCCTGTGCATTCTGCTCCAGTCTCTGTGAATTCACATGAGTATTGCTCAGTTGATTTAGAGGGCCTTATTTTCTTAGTATCTTCCATCATCTCTGGCTCTTATACTCTTTCCACCTCTTCTTCTGCAGGGATTCCTCTGAGGGGAGAGTTTTGATAAACATGCCATTTAGTGCTGAGGGTTCCAAAGTTTCATTCTCTGTAGTCTTTGGCTGTGGGTCTGTGTTTGTTCCCATCTGCTGCAGGAGGACACTTCCCTGATGACGGTTAAGCAAGGCACTTACCTATGAGTATAGCAGACTGTCATTATGAGGTCATTTTATCCCTATGTTTGTTTTTGGGCCAATAATATGTGGTTTTACTCTAGGTCCTGGGCTATCAAGTCTCTGGTTCTTGGTCACCCACACTATCAGGTATAGTTCATGTTGTGGAGTAGGCCATAAATCAAATCAGATACTTGGTTATTCCTACAAGGTTTATGCCACCACTCCCCTAGCATAATCATACAAGTAGGACACTATTGTAGATTAAAGGGTTTGTTACTTGCTTGGTGTTTCTGTTTCTCTTTGGTAGCATGCAGCGTACCTTCTTGTAACTAAGATACTAGACTTAGGGGTGAACACTCAGTGTAAACTTTAGCTTGACTTCTCCATGTTCAATGAATTATATAGATGTTATTTTCAGCAATGGGGCCTTGCTGTCAGTTTGCAAAAAACAACCTGTTGTCCTGGCAATAGCCCAGGTTGTTTAGGGAGTCCCATGGGATCCCTTTAGTTAACAAGTCAACTAGATATAACCTAATCCTGGTACTGGAAACTTCATTTGGTGATAAGAGATGGTTAGTTGGGACTCTGTCTCTGCCATTACTTGGCCATTTCATTTCATTTGGCCTTCACATATGTATATATTTTAGGAAGCTTCTACTGTTTTGTTTTCATAATACCCTCATCTAGATTCTCTTTTTCAACCCCTTCTCTCCCTCCCCTTTGATCCTCCCATTCCAGGGCCCCATCCATCCATAATTACCTGTTCTAGTTTCTTTTCCTAATGGTCTATCTGTAGCCTATAGTCCCTTATTCTATACCTACCCTCTGTGGTTCTATGTTGTTCTCATTTCTTTCCATTCCAAAGATCAGCTTCTAAGTCTCTGTGAGCCAAGTAACTAAGCTATTAGTACTAAAGTACTTCTAGTAGGAAGCTGTCTTCAGTGAAGATAAGAATTACATATGACCTTGGGCAAGTCACTTATTAAGACCTGTTTTTAGCCTTAAAACTAGAGTTTGAGAAGCTGAGGGTTTTAGCACAATCATTATAACTTCTAAACTAAGATGACTTAAACACAACAAGGTCTGATCTCACTTCTTTTATCTCTGGATTTGTTTTCAAGTCTCTCTGTGTTTGTTGCATATGTGAATGATGTGGACCATCGAGATCAGAAGACACCTCTGTAGCATTGGTTCTCTCCTTCTGCCTTTATGTGTGTTTGAAGGATAGGACTCATGTCCTCAGGTTAACCAGTTTAACCCATTAAGCTATAAGACCAACCCTGACATTTCCTGATTTTAGAGAAAAAGAAAACTTTCTTTTCTTGTTGCTGTGAAAAACTACCTGAACAAAATAACTAAAGGTTTTATTTGGCTCAAAGATAAGAGTACAGTAGTACATCATGGTAGGGAAGTCATGGTGGCAGGATCTTGAGACAGCTGTAACATCTTTAGGCCACTCTTAGTGACCCACTTCTTCCAATACAGCTCTACCTTCTCCTAAAGATGTCATAACCTAGGTTGAGGAACTAACAATGCAATAGATGCAAATAGTCAAGGATTTATTGTATGGCTAGTTCCTCAACCTAGAATTGACCTTAATACTTGCATATAATTATAATGGTATAAAAGCAAAAAGGAGGAAGAGGATGACATAGGGGGTTTCTGAGGGGGGATGGGGAAAGGCAATAACATCTGAAATATAAATAAAATATCCAACTTAAAAATTGCTAAGAAAAAATCATAACCTTTCCAAACAAACCATCAGCTAGAGACCAAGTGTCCAAACTCCTACAAAAAACAGATAGCAGATATTTTAAGCTCTGCAGGCCACATATTATCTCTATTGCTCATCAAATAGTTAAGTAGTTTATATAATTAAGTAGTTCTATCAGTTTTCTCAACATCCAGGTCAGTGTCTCACAGAAACTGGACATATGGTTACACTGCCAGTTGTAGTTTATTACTACAGAAAGATACCTTAAACTCGCAAAGGGGACTACAAGGAACCCAGGAAAGATCAGGTGCAACATTTAACATTTGTTCAATTAAGTATCATGAATATAATTAATCCATCTCAAATGATGTGGCATATTACAGAGCCCTGTTAAGTTTTAAAGTTCTCTTGGACTGTGTTTAACTCTACTTTCTCTTTGTGAGGCTGTATCTTCCATGACCTTAGTTTGGTCAATCCATTTTCCTTGCATTATATCACACCCCAGATCTTGTGCTTAAACTCCCAGAGCCTACTGGCAAGGCTCATAGCTGCAGATTATCATACCCCAGGGCCAGTAATGCGATACAAAGAAGGAATTTCCCTTCTTTGTAAATGGTTGTGTATCTACTTGTCTAACATCTGGATCTGGAACTATGAAACTGCTCTGGAAGGAAAATCTGTTCATTTAGTTGGCTACATCACCATTCCCGAACACAGGCCACATAGTGCTAGTGCTTTGGTCATTATCATCATGATCTCTCATCAAGGTAGAAGAACCACAAAGCTAGCTTAGCAACTCTATGTCAGAGTTTAAAGACTAAATCTGCCTTGTTCAAGCTACTGTTTGGGGATTTGGTAGCCTAATCAATGGCTAACTGATAATTGGGAAAAAAAGACCAGAATGAAAACACAAAACAAGGCTGGAAGAAAATGTTTATTTAACAAAAGGATATGAAGTGTGTAGGAATCACAGGTATAGAGGATTTTGAGAAGTTGCTTGAAAACAGTACATGAGGCCCTTTGAATAAACTGCCTGTAATAAATGAGTATATTTCACAACCACAAATTAAAAGGCATTTAATGGTTGATTTTGAACCAGGAGTCATTGAAATCACAGAAGACTCCAATGGCTTTCCAAGGTTTTCCGAACATTTCTCATGTTTTCGGTGACTCAACTGCAGAAGCATCAAGAGAGCACTGCTGTCTTGTGTGATTACCTAAACTTAAGTTTCAGATACACTATTTATGCAGGATCAATGTATGTTCTTTTCCTTGCACCAAGAACACGATGGACTTAGAGAACAGCTTGTATTTTAGGTGTCTTTCAAGATATACACATGAATCAAATAATGTAATGGCTTCTTGTAGCAGCAAGTGGTGTATGTGGTAAAACCAAACTTTTCTTAGTTTAATGCATTAATGAAGCAAGGTCCATACAAGAAATATTTGAACATCTTCTATTCTTCAGGCACGGAGTTAATATCATATGAATATTATCTCATGTGAATCATTCCTATCAAATGATCTACTTACAAAACAGCAGGCCATACTATGAACTTACAGTCTTTTAAAATAGCTTTTAATTACAACATTGACATTTTTTATGGTCTCATTATGCTGTTTTCAGTTTCAGATAGGAGCATATTTATTCATATGTAGTAAACATTTTTCTTCATTTAGCACTTTTTTATTATATTTAAAAAAGTATGACGAAGGCAGTGGTGGTAAATTGATCAAGAACATGCTTTTTTTTTTTTTTTTTTTTTTAAAGAAAATTTCTCATTACCTTTTTTTCTGTATTATCTTTTATCAAGAAAGATAACAGGGAGCTGGAGAGATGGCTTAGGGCTTAAGAGCACTGGGTGCTCTTCCAGAGGAGTGAGATCCAATTCCTTGCACTCAATGTGGCTCACAAGCATCTGTAACTCTAGTTCAAGGGGGTCTTCCTGAACACCAGACAGTAGTATGGCACAGAATACATGCAGGCAAAATACCAATACACATAGAAAGGAAGAAAAGAAAGAAGGGAGAGGGTGAGGGAGGAAGGGAGGAGAGAGAGCACCTCAATGTTGGCCATTAGTATATAGATATATTAACAGTAAATTAGTATTGGTGAATATAGACACACTCATGGTACAAACAGATTAACTTTACCTAGGGAGTTCAAATCAAAGACACAAGATATAAGCTGAGTCTTGAATGGAGCCTTCCCTGAGTGTTTAACAGGATTGTGTGCTATATGATTTACCTGGAGTATATAATCTAATAATCATTACATTTAAAGAGACAAGTAACTCTTCTTTACGAGCCTAGGCATTTAACCACAAACTTGCCCTACTGAGTAATATGCTTACTGACACTCATAAATACACATAAAGTAACTGAATAGAGTCATAGGGTGGGGGAGGGGAGAAAAATACTTTTATTTACATACAAGGAACACAAGGTCAGATACGTTTACAGTTTTGTAAAGGTCACACACAGTGCAGACAAGAGATTTAATTTAGTCTACTCAAATCCTGTCTGTTGAATGACTACTTTGTCCTAAAACTGTTTACTCTCTTCTTGTTTTTGTCTTTAACTCTGTCAAATCCATTAGTACTAAAACTAAAAGCTATTTTGAATCACATACTAGTTTACAGTTATTCAATGGTGCAGTACAGATATATACAATTTAACATAATTAGCTAATATTTAAAGTAAAATATTTATTACAAATGTGGTTTATAGACAGTGTTCTGGAATAATTTAACTGGCAAAACAAGTAGGCCAACTTCTATGAATACTGTGCTTTAAACAAAACCTGTTATACATGGAAATAAACACAAGGGATTAATTCATGTCCTAGGACACCCAACATGACTTAAAAACTTCTCTAACATAACTACCTTTGGTCTCTCCATAGTACATCTAACCTTCCTATTTGCTGTTCCAAAATCCCAGTATGACCTGGTCCACATTGTGGTATCTGAGCACTCTGGTAAGTTGGATGTCAGTCTTTGGGATTGCTTTGAGCTATCTAACATGCTTACAATCATATTTTATACACAACTAAACAGTATGTACATCACTAATATTTTTTGCTCAGTTTGAAACTAACGGTTTTATATTTATCTAAAAAAAGTTTTTGACATTCTAAGGATCATAACTTAAACAGAAGCAATTTTAAAAACGTACCTTAAGGATTCAATTAGCACTTTTGAACTGTATAAAATACAAGTTAATGTTTGAAGACAGATACTGAGGGAGACTATTGGAGACAAAATTGGTATTAACTGAGCATCTATGTTGCCAATACTGTGTGGTTTCTTCACTTAGTTCTCTTATCTAATCGTTAGTCTTCATAATAACCTGATAGGTTTCTTTTTTCTTTTTTAATTGAAATAGAGAAGTTGAGCAATTTGTTCAAGGTCACCCAGATATCAAACTATGGAACACAGATTAGATCAGATTAGGACTGGGATTACATCAGGTCTAATTCCCAAGTGTATGTTTTTAACATTGAAATGGTTGGTCTTCAACCCTGTTTCCTGACAAAACCCTTAGAATCTCCCAGTAATGATGCTAACAAGATAAATGGTACCCAGAGCTTCTAGATAGCCTCAGGATGGGCACAGTCACCAGAAAGTCTAAGGTATGATTAGAGATTTTCAGCCTATTCAGCAATTTACAAGATCACCAGTGGCTAATGATACAGTCAATCAAGTCCTGGGTAGCACAGAGTTTGGATGAGCTCCCCATGCCTCGACATGTCAAGGCTCCTAAGGGTGGCAAAATAGGTATTTCTCTGTCCTTTTAACATACCCTATATGTATCTTTCAACAACGTATGTATCTTTAGTGTTGGGTCCTTCATCTGCTACAGCTTTTACAAGTTCTTTATAAAGGATGAATAAATGTGATCAAAATTTTATCCTGAGTGTTGCAAAACCATTTGGCACATTAATCACATGAGGGGTTATGAGAATACTCAGCCCTAATTTACAACTGCTTCATTAGAAGTACAGGTCACATAAATGCTTACAATCACCATCTGATGTGGGGACAGTTTTGTGGTACTTAACCAAAGCTATCATTAGGTAGGTATTAAAATTGAGTGATATTGGGAAAATACATAGTTAGTATCCACTGCAGTATCTTCTGGTAAGAATTTCTTTGACTGCTGGTATAAACATACCATATGTATATGTGTTGTTATATATATATATATATATATATATATATATATATATATATACACACACATATGGTGATGAAGTGTTCTTTGGAAGTATCCCCTTTTCCTAGGTGGCTAATAATATTTCTTCCATTGCCCTCAATATCTTGCTCAAGGAACTCTACTTTTAACATCTGTCAGTTCATTTCTTTGTGATGTAAATGGGATAAAAGAGAAAAAAGCATTCTGAGAAAACATTTATAATTCAGTTTGGGAACACAAATGAACAGGAAGCCATCATTCTTGACAACTGTTTCTACTTTACGTATAATTACTATGATGATGCACAAAGATTGTTCTTATCTCAATAAATATGTATGTGCATAAGCATATTTCACTTTGTTTTAGTATTAGTATTCCAATGCTATTTTCTATGTTCGTCACTGTTTATTAACTTAATAATAAGGACGTCTGAGCATGTAATCATGACACTGTATCAGATTTGACAACACAGAGTGGTCACTTATTAACCATAAAACATCTGATTTGGAGAAAGGTATCTGAAGATGATGGTATTTAGAACTCAAATTCTTTATCATACACTTTAAACTTTTAACTGCAAATAACCCAGTATTTTGGCCAATACTGACTATGATATGAACTACAAGTAGGAGATTTATAGATGTTTATTACTAACTACACAGGAGGTGATTGTAAATCAGTGCTTATTAAATATAAATTAAGTCATCTGATACAAAAATGTTCAGATCTAGTGCAGTAGTTCTTAACCTTCCTAATGTTGTGACCCTTTAATACAATTCCTTATGTTATGGTGACCCCAAACTATAACATTTTCACTACTAACTCATAGCTATAATTTTGCTACTGTTATGCATCATTATGTAAATATCTGATATGCAAGATATGTGATATGCTACCCTTGTGAAAGGGTCATTCCACGCAAAGGCTTGGAGACTCACAGGTTGAGAACCTCTGGTTTATATAGGGTGAGGAAAGCTCATAATCCCCAAGTGACTGGGTTAAATAAAGGCAACTATAGATGTTTATGAATTTTACTTTCCTAAAACAAACACTCCCCAAATTATAAGAACAACAGAAGTACCCTTACAAAATACTAATCCACCTTTACCCAGAGGAATCATAAGTTCTTATGATCTACATAGAGATGAAGTAACAATAGAACTTTCTCAAGCTACTTTAAAAAGCAAAGCAGACCAAACACTTTCAGACAGGAAGGACAGATGCTGAAGAGTCTTCAAAGAACCATTCTGAAGTAAGAACTCAAGAACTTTGTAGCTAGTTCTGACTGTACACGGACAATCTCCAGATAGGTAAGTAACCAAACAGGTTCTCCAGCTAGGATGCTGATTCTCAGCAGAGTAATACAGCTTCATATATAACGTGTATTAAATTATAAAAATACTATTCAGAATAGTTCTTCAACTTAAAATTAGGAGATATTATGGGCCACATGAAAATAAGCTAATTTATACACATAGAAAAATCTTAAGTATGAAACTGCTTTTGGATTCATCATGCAGAGCAGCTTTAGGAAGAATTAAAAAGTAAAAACAAAACATATTTCATTTTAGTGTCAGACTTTGAAATAATTATTTTTATTCAAAACAAAGCTTCAACATGAAGTCTTTAGCAATGAAAAGGTCACACAGTTGTTCTTATCATGTTTGCATACTATTTTACTATGTAAATGCTTTCATATTTATCAGTAAATAAAGACCATTTTTAAAAACTAGAAGGTTAATTGTTACATATCATAGATTACCTTACTGAAGTCTACAGGAGAAATTACCACCATAGACTTGAATGGGAAAGATAAAACAGAAAGGAGAGAAGCAATATCTGTATCAAATATTCAGCAAATAATCATGAGACACCAAATCTTCAAACTAAACTGCACAACGTATCTTAAAATTATTGGTGGAATTCAATTTTATATTCTGTTCTCTACAATACAATTGCAGTAGAGTAAACAATGAAGAAATGGAGGTATTTTGACATTTATTCAAATTTTATAACACTTAGGATTGTTAAACATATTTATCAGGAGGCAATTTTTATGCTTTGCTTGATAGAGTATTGTAGTTGTTTATAAGGATGTAGGTATCAGCTTAGTATATCCAGGATATTTCACTACATTCAAATATGAGTAAAATTTTAATTTAGACACACATTCTTTAATGCATGGCCAGTTAAAGTGAGGCAAGCTGGTAGTACACATTATAAACAATATATATATACACACACATACATAAATAAAAGGAAGTGTACGACGTCAAGCCATAATTACATGATCATTAAACAAGAGAATAAAGAAACATCAAGGTGAAGACTACAACGTATGGTGTCATTTGGTAGTATAAACCAATGAAAGTTCCATTAACGTTAAAAGGCAAATTGATGGTAAATTCCTACATACACTTAATTTGATAGATACTTATAAAGCTACTCATAGATCTGTGATCTTTGTGATCCTTTATAATTTTTGTTAAAGCATACATAAATTTTAAAACATTTGTAAGCATTTGACAAAGTTAAAAAAAGATATTTGAAGGTTTTTTTTATTAATTTGCTAAATGTTGAATGTTTTCAAAGTTACTTTTATGTTTTTACAGTCTAAGCGATACCCACCTCAAGGTCCATCCTCCCACAGTTCCTCATCCCATTCCTCCTCCCCCATCTCCAAGAGGATGTCCCCACCCCATCTCCTCAACACCTCCCCTTCAGGTTTCCCCACTTCTTAAAGCCTCATCTCTCCAGGGTTAGGCTAGTCTTCTCCCACTGAGGCCAGACCAGGTAGTCCTCTGCTGTTTGTGTTGGGGACCTCAGACCAGCTACTGTATGCTGCCTTGTTGGTGGCTTAGTGTCTGAGAGATCTCAGGGGTCTGCTCTTCCTATGAGGTTGCCCTCCTTCTCAGCTTCTTCCAGCTTTTCGCTAATTCAACCACAGGGGTCCCTGACTTCAGTCCATTCACTGGGTGTATGTATTTGTTCTATAGCCCATTTTTTGTTTGGGTTGTTTGTTTTTTTTGGTGGCTAGCTTCTTGAGTTCTTTCTAAATTTTGGATATTAGGCCTCTATGGGATGTGTGGTTAGTGAAGATGTTTTCCCAATCTATAGGTTGCCAATTTGATTTATTGACTATGTCCTTTGCCTTACAGAAGCTTTTCGTTTCATGAGTTCCCATTTATTAATTCTTGATCTTAAAGCGTAAGCCCCATTGGAGTTGTTTAAGGAATTCCCCCAGACGCTGGCCCAGTTCCAATGAACTTGAGGTTCTTTCCCATTTTCTCTTCTATTAGATTCAGTGTATCTGGTTATATGTTGAGGTCCTTAATCCTCTTGGATTTGAGCTTTGTGCAAGGTGACAAATATGGATCTATTTTCATTTTTCTACATACTGCCTGCTAGTTACACCAGCACCATTATTGAAGATGCTTTCTTTTTTCTATTGTATATTTTTTGGCTTCTTTGTCAAAGATCAAGTGTCCATAAGTGTGTGGGTTTATTTCTGGGTCTTCAATTTTATTCCATTGATCAACCTATCTGTCTGGTACAAATATAAAAGTAAGAGTTAGACCATACACCAATCAGGTGTTGGCTTCTCTACCTTTACAGTATTTATAAACATATGGCACAATTATATGTGAAAAAGGTACTAGATAAAAAAGCTTTAAAATAGTAACAATAATGATAACTGCCTTATGTCAAGAACACTCAATTGACATCAACTCACTCCATTTACAATCCTGTTAGGTACTATGACAATGTAATTTAGCAGACTAAGATGTGGAACCAAGAAAATTAATACTTTCCTTAATTATCATGGTAGAGCCAGAAGCTTGGCTTTAAGACTATTTAGCACTAAATTACAGTGATATGTAAGATCCAAATTACTTCTCAATCAAAATATTGGCATCATTTATATTAAGATAAACAAGTATCTATTTTAAATAGTACAGCAAGTATTTATTGAAAACCTAAATGTAAACAGCATTTATAGTAAGTGGCCTTTAGCTAGGCATGGTGGTACTCCTGTAATCCCACTGAAATCCTGTATCAATATGTTAACTGGTGCAAACTCCAAGACAGCTGACGTAAACATCCACATCCCAGCCAACTCATGTATGACAGCTGAGTGTAGGATGTTTACATGAACTGAAACTTGGATTAGAGAGGGACTTGTGAAGTCTTTACTATGTTTATACTTGTTTTTTTACTTGAGGCTCAATTTTGTAGAATCTGTTGGGAAAAAAAAACAAAACAACAGGCACAGTGATCCACATGAGGACACAATCAACTTGAAAGATATCTTTAGAGCAAGTATAGAAGCCACAGAAACAGCAAACATACACCATTCTCTCTTATGTTCTCTGTCTCTCTCTCTCTCTCCACACACACACACACACACACATATATGGCAAGAACACAGCTTTTTCTATCTAAAGGCAACTTACTGTTCTGACAGCTTTCATCTTTCTCTACCCTTTCCCTCTAAACAACTGCACCTGCATTTTTAGGAACCCATTTGATGGGCAATACAGTGTACCAATCCCCTATTCTTTCTTAACACTCAGGTCCTTGCACCACAGGCATGGCTTTCCCATATTTCTACCTTGGGCCCATTATTTAAAATATGTATGATTAGGGTAGTTCAGGGATATCTGCCCCTTTCTGTGTTCCTGATTTAAAAAAACAAAACAAAACACCAAATTCCTTTACTAAACATTAAAAGTTACTCTTGGAATACTTTCATCACTTAAGAAGTCCTTAAATTAGGAAATAAAATTGAATATAACACTGTCAGCAAACTAAAAATTACTGGCATTTACAGGCACCCCATGACCTCAGGAACCTCCTGTTTTCCTGGAGGGCATTCTCAAAACTAACCTACCCCACCTCCAACTCCTTTCTCCTCTTCAAGCATGTTGCTTTTTCCTGTTTTCACTACAATTAAAGTTTGTTTGTCTGATTTCCTGCTGTTTTTGTAAACACATTTAAATCTTTGGGGTAGGCCAGTCCTTTTTTGCAATCAAACTTTAGGGTTTGGCATGATGGCAACACCTATAATTTGAGCACTCTGGATTTTAGGTCTAGAGCCAACAATGGGGACTTAGGAAATAGAGCAGATTCCTAAGCTCTACCCCAGACTTACTAAGGAGGTAGCTCTTCTCTGTGTTAGTAAGCTCACTATAATTCTGATGCACAAAGTATTTGAAAGCTGTTTTTCCTAAGTATGCTGGGAAGCCAAAGCACAGGAGCAATGACTGTCAAATAATCAGGGTGTGCATAGTGTACTACTGATAAAAGTTGACAGAGTCAAAACCTGTACCTTCCTGCTCACCCTCGCCAACAAGGCTAGATGAACTATCTAAGACAGCCTAAGTTTAAAAGATATGTAAGCTCAGGAAATAAAACTAAACAACTGGTTTTTCAAAAACTAAGCATGCACAATAAATATCAAAACATTAATCCAATGAATGAAGTTGTAACAAAATCCAAGTTCGAACATGCTAATGCAACAGTAAATTTGTTCTAGAGGTTTATGGTCCTTTCTCAATTATGCCAAGACTATGGTTGTGCAGAGAGGGACTTGAGACCATGGAGACAATGAGGACTCAACCAAAATCTATTTTTTTCTATGAACATTTTCTAAATAGGATTTGTAGAATGTACTCATTCAGACTTTATATACTTTTATAGTTGTCTGCTGAAAAAGTAACTCCGAAAGCATACACTGAGGAATAATGTCATTTGCACAATGGCTGAGAACTACCTTTACATTTAGTATTAGTTGGACCAAAATAAACAAACATACAAACTTAAATAGTAAATGAATTTCTGAGCTTTTAAAATTATATCAACATTTACATATTTTTCTCCTAAAAACCTAAGTTAAAGGCCAAGAAAACAATCTGTTTTTAAGTTCATTGGAAAATAAAGACAATCCAATTTTCCTGGTTCAATATTCAACTGTCAACTGTGCAGGCCAACAAGAAGTCTGTGGTGCTTTAAAGTTAAAACATATAATAAGTCATCTGCAAATGACAAAAAGGCTGTGCTTAAATACACAGAACCAAGGACATTGAGGACACAAGCTGACATGGTCTGTGATATTCTTTCATTAGGGAAGAATAATATATAACAAATGTTTCACACTAATCTGGCATTAACCCTGAAACATCCAGGGATAACTTACCATTTAAAAAAAAACCTCTTCAAATAATTTGTAAGTAAGTAAGCCATGTAGTTTCTATCCATCCCACTGAAGTTTTACTTAGGCATCAAGGTTTTATGGAAATTAACCAATGCCACCTGGCTAAAAAAAATAATTCTATTACCAGAGGACACATCACAATCTGCCCTGGCACAGAGAACTTTGTGGACTCCTAACAATGTCTCTGTCCAAAAAGGCATGCTAACCATTAAGTTAACCTTTAAGTATAAAAGGAAAGGCCATCTAAGTCTAAAACAACTAAGTCCTTCTCCCAAATTAGTCTTGCACACTGCCTTTCTAACAAAGTTGTAGCAGTTCAGCAGTAGGTCCCTTGCATGTTCAAGAACACTAGGTTCAAACTCCAGCACCAATAAATAAGTAAATGAAAATATACTATTAGAATAAAATCATTATTAGAGTACTGTATATCAATATATATAATAAAATGCAGAATTATAAAGACATAATATCCATGTCTCCAGAAAGGCTACAATCTAATCCAGAAGAAGCATGTAAGAAATCAGATGGGCTATTGGAGGTCAGGCTTCTATCCCCGCCTTCGCAAGAATAGAATCGCCAAGGCCCTTCTATATTTAGAGAAGGGAGGAGATGTCAGGGGCAGCCCTGCGTATATACTGAAGGCCTAAAATCAGCCATAGGCCTAAAGTCAGCAATAGGCCTGACATACATGCATGCTAACACAAAGTCCTGGGTCTCTGTGGAAAAACACTGAAACAGAAGGCTATAAGCTATTGTAAACAGGCAGCTTCTGTGGAAATTTACCAGCCCGAGTAGTCATAGGTCTTATAAATAGGCAGCCTTGGTGGACAGTACCAACTTAGATAAGGACAAGTGAATCATAGGCAGAGTCACAGTGACCTGTTCCCTGAACCTACACCCAGCTGATACCCTGTTCTGAAAGGTATCTGTACTCCCCCTGAACACCTATGCTCCGGTGCCATTCCCTTCCCCACATCCTGTCTTTTTGTGTTTATAACCTTTGTGTAAATAAGTAAATTACGATGTGACTTAAATGACTAAATAAATTTAAAAAAAAAAAAAAAAAAGAAAGAAAGAAAAGCAACGGCATGGTTTCCAAAAACTAATAAGAACTCCCCATAATTATGTTTTATTTTTTAATGTAGATATATGTGCAATTTAAACATTTAAAATTTACAAAAACCAGTTATCAAAAGATAAATTATTCTTGGTGGTTTTTATTTTTCTTCTCTATAACAAAGACTAAAAACGTTAAAACAATAAAAAAAAAGAAAGAAATCAGATGGGCAGGAAGTGTATCTTCTGTTTTAAGTCTAAACTGAACCTAACTCAGCTTAATAATAATTAAAATAATAATGTCTGCTGGGTATAATAGTGTGTACCTTTAATGCCAGGATTAAGTAGGCAGAAAGCTGGTGGATCTCTAGGAGTTATAGTCCAACCAGAGCTAAATAGTGAGACTGTTTCTCAAACAAACAAACAAACAAACGAACAAACTTCTTAAGAAATAAGGCAGTGTGGTGCACACCTTTAATCCCAGAACTTGGGAGGCAGAGGCAGGCGGATTTCCGAGTTCAAGGCCAGCCTGGTCTACAGAGTGAGTTCCAGGACAGCCTGGGCTACACAGAGAAACCCTGCCTCGCCTTGAAAAACCAAAAAAAAAAAAAAAAAAAAAAAAGAAATAACTTTCAATAATATTGAAAACTACTATTAATGCAAAGAAAAATATAAGTGAGAAAACCTTTTAAAACCTAAAACAATCACAAACCCAACCAACCAAAAACCCCCAAAAGTTATGAAATTACACTATTTCACAATAATTATCATCTATAATAGAAAGCCTAGATTATTTAGTATTGTGGTGAGAAACAAAAATGAAAAATATAATACAACTACTTCCAAGGCAGCTGTGAGTCAAACAATAACCTAAAACAATCAGGAAGCTTTACTTAATCCACAAAGACAAACAGAACTATTAGTAAATGTTGCAAAGAGGTTTAGAGGTTTGGAATCTTCCAGTCATTGAGAAGAATGTTCTGATTAAGATTAGTAACACCACAGGAGGAGGAAGCAAATGTTTACATATAAATCTGTAAGTCCAGGGAAATCTGAAATTCCTAGGTTGTAGACTGCTGGGTGTTAGAAATGAATAACCTACAGAATTTATAGGGAGAAAGTTGTTTTTCAGGACTGCTAGGAAGTTAAACTCTAGCCTATATGAAAAAGGTGTAAAGAATAAACTTATACTGACAGGGCACAAATAGTAATTAAAACTTGTTTTAAACAGATCCTCTAAGGCCCAGAAGAAGCATGTTCAGTCAGCCCCCTAAATTAGAAGCTACCAGCAGAAGCAAGCAGTAAATGAACGGTCCTCAAGATTTCTGATGCATCCCAGGCATTTCTCAGCATCTTCAGCTCCAATCCTTAGGCCAGAATGTCCAAAAGATGCATGGGAAGAGCCAGTAGCAGCAAACATCTGACTGAAAGCTTGGCTGTGGCTTACAGCTTCCAGTCGGGGATGTTTACAGACACAGACTTTCTGACAGCAAGCTACAAAGGAACAGAGCAAATGGTCAGTCACTGCTGCTGCTACCGACTTTCACAACTGCAGAGCTGAATGACAACTGTGACATCTTAGCGGGGGGTGAGGGGAGGGAGACAAACAATAAAGTAAACAATACTAATTAATAAGGGAAGGTAGTGATTTCTTTTGAATTATATCTATGTTATTCCACATGAGGATACATTTTTTCACACACACACATATACATACATATATATATTCCTTTTTTTCTCCACAAATCTAGAATTCCAAAATTAATAATAAATAACAATCTAAAAAGTAGAGTGACCATACATCTCAGTTTTCCCAGACAGTCCTAAGTGACAGTATTATTAGAAGTGACTTCTCTCATTAACAAAATGCCCTAATTTAGATGATAATACAGTTTTGCTGGCAGTAGATCTATGCTGAGAAAGATTCTAACATTTTCCTCCCTATCCTTAACTGAACTAGGTTAGGAATGTGGGCCATGGAAATGAACTAAGTGGGTAAGAAGAGGAACAATACCCGCCTTGGCTTTGCTTACAAAACAACACCGAAACATTTTGCTTTTGTTTCTTCTATTAGTTTGCTGAAAGAAAAAAGAAAGATTAAGTGAGAATAGTAAATTTATACTTTATAGATTAACTTTAATCTGAGACATATAAGTTAATTTAAAAAATTAAAGTCTATTAAGGCTATTAAGTTTTCAAATAGTCAGTGATTTCCACGAAATGAATATACAGTCATATATAAGCATCCATAACACATAAGAATAAACACTCAACAAACCAATACAAACCTAAAAGGTTACACTCTTCCTAACACATCCTATAAAGTAAAAGATTCTAACCACTGAAAATGCCCTATGACATTCATGTACTGGTGTACCTAAGTACACCAAGGAGCAATGGATCATTTTTACAACTCTCTTTAAAAACAACTTCTCTCTCTGTCCTCAGTTCAATTTTTTTTAATCAATTAAGAAAAATTTGCCAAATAATCTTTTCTTTAAAGTTATGAAGGGATTTTGTAGCAGTGCTAACTTTATAAAATGTTAAAATAAATTTATCTGACCAAAGCTTATTATAGTAGCAGTATTTTATGGAAATAAGCAGTTATTTGGAAGACATTTTGCTGCATCTCCTGACTAGCACAAAAGCAGTAGCTGCCCCAGTAGGACCTTCCAATCATAGTCTTTTGATCAGGTTTACAGGACTGTATGTGAATTGTCTCCTATACAACAGGCATCAACCTGATCCAATCAGAAAGCAACTGATTACTCCCATAACAGATTTGCCACTATTATACAAGTAGGCTCATTTTCCTGGTTGGTTGGTATTGTTGTACACAGGATTCATAGCTGAGTATGCATGTTGATGAAAGCTCTCTCCAGCCTGTGTAGTACCTTGGAGCACTATGAAGGCTAGCCAGCAAAAAGTTTCCAGCCAAGTTCCAAACTGATTTCTCTAAGTCCTATGACCAAAGCATGTGGTATCTTCAGCATTTCTGGCAGGTAACCAATAGCAGTGGTGAGACTGTGTGTATTGTTTGGGGGCCTTGGGCTTCTCTGACTAACATTGCATTACCCTTCTTAATGTCAGAAGTAGTAGCACATTACTTTTTGGTTTACTAATACTTTACAAAAATAGAAAAATGTATAGCATGCATGTCCAAACAAAATATTCGGTGGAATAATACTGCTGTACAATTAACTGGAGGTTTTCCTAAAGTCACTTTGTCAAAATGCTCACATAGATATATACTATACCACATTTGCCATAACTTCTCTTGTACAATGTTGAAAATAATTTAGATACCTTAATAGAACTAATATGTGACAATCCATAATGAAGATATTTTCAACACCATTATTATAAAAAACGCTTATGGTTTCTATATGCTTCCCAATGTTAATGTGTTTGAAAACCCCTCAAGGCAATAATGGTGAGAAGTAAGGCCTTTAAGAGGTGACAGATAACAACAGGGTCTTTCCTTAATAAATGGAGTAATGCTAACACATAGGAAGTAGGTGAATTATGTGGAAAGGGATCTTTGATACAGTATCAATTCATCCCATCTCCCCACCATATGCTGCCTGCTACCTCTCTGCACATCTGTTCTTTGCTCTGCCCTCAGAGGATACACTATGAAGTTTTACCAGATGCTGGTCTTTTGACTCACAACTTCTCAACTTCAGAACTTTGAGAAATAATGACATTAAAGAAAGGGCTTTAAGGCACTGACACTGTACTACTAGAAGAAGATAGAAGAAGGGGCTAAGTTTTTTTTTTTTAATTTGTTAAGGCCACGATGGTCTTTGAATGAGGAAAAAATCTAAGTGATCACCAATTCACTATCAGTTTCAGAAAAAGAAGATGTGACAAGTAGCTACAGGGTGGAAGGAATAAATAGTAGCACAACGAAGACTATCGTACGTACATTTTAAACAAACCTCACCAAATGAAAGCATGGTGCTTGAAGACTAGGACCACAACTGTAGACAGCTCTTTGATGTAAGGAGCTGCAAAGGGCACTCACAGAGAATCATTTCCGGCAACACATGGAGTAATTGGGAAGTCTATGGTGTCAATCAGGATATCAATTGGAAGTCTGTGTCATTTCTAATAAGGAAAATAATACATGCTTCAATAACCAAAGCATACTTACTCCAGTTCAGAAACAAGCACTCTTGTGCTGACAGAACTGCAGAACAATGTTCTCAGGAAAGATAGACCTGTGTTGCATGTCTTCCTTGGCTTCCTAAAATGACTACCAATGTCACAACCAGAGACTCTCAGGAAGATCTTCTGAAAGTCTGTTCTTCAGAAGGCAGTACTCTATAGATAGTAATTAAGAACCCACCTGAGCTTTACAATTTGACAGAACAAAGCCAAACACTTAACTCTGGGAGTCTGGGAAAATGATGATTTTTCTGTGACTCCTTTCTCATTTGTAAATTCCCTTAAAGTACCTATCTTACTGGGTTATTGCCAGAAATGACTAAGATAATGTAAAACTCAATGGCAGGTAAATGGCTAGTATAAAATAAATGGAAATGAAAATCATTCTTTACTTTATTCATGTAGCTCTTACAATTTTGAATTGTTCATATTTCACTTTTTAAAGTCTTTCAGGATCTAGTTCAAATATCAAATTGTTTAAGAAAACTTCACTATAACCAGCAACTTGAAAATATCACAGACATGTATCTATTAAAAAAAAGAGTAATAATCCTTACTTTTTTGTATACTTACTGGTTTGTATACATTAACTTGCTCAATCCCCATGACAACACTGACATAGGAATTGTATCATCCTCTTTTTGAAAATAAAAACAATCTGTCCAGAACCTGCACACAGTGCCTGGTTCCAGAGTCTGCTCTTGTACCACTGCAATGCTATCTGCACTGTTAACTGAGAAGGATGATTAATTATTGCAGAGATGTTCAACAACCTGGCAGTTTCAAGTGTAGTACGGAAGGAAGTGCCTTTAACATCAAGTCCTCCTTTTGTCTACCTTATTTACCCTTTGTAGAAAGTACATCCACAGTTCCACTCCCTATCTGCATGAAATAATGAAATAATGGGGGTAATACTCACACACGTAATTTGAGTTCATCATATTTTAGACTACTAACTTGCGTCTAATTTTCTCAGCTAAAATTCTAAAATTCTTGCTCTCTTATTTTCCTAAGACCTAGGGGAAAGACAAAAATGAATAGCTAGCTTTATCCTCACATGACCCCAGAGAAAGATAATATCAGATCATCTGCTACATTAGACTGTCAAAAATGGCTACTATCTAATATTTTGTGCAAATGTAATATAGTTGTCAGGAATCAACTAATATTTTCAACAATGTACGCCATATTTACAGATTTTGGTCTTATGGATATATAAATTCAGACAGTCTTTTGTAAATAAAAGATATTCTTTAAACAAAGGTATGGAAATGGGTTCTAAAAAATACAAATGTGAACATTCTTTGTGCAGAAGACAGAAAGTATTTTTCCTTTTGATTCAAACTTTACAAAACAGACTTAAGAGCTAAAATAAAATACACCTGGTCTAGAGCTAATGTTTAGGTTTTATAGAAAATTCTAAGCTCTTGAAAGACACAGGCTTAGAAGGAGGCTATGGTTCCTCCCTAATTACAGCAGCACTCCTTTATCTGTTATTTTCTGAATGATTTCTTCCGTTTTTAAGATTCTGACTAAAACCAACAATGAACTTCATGTGCTAGTTTTTTCAGGATCTAGCATGCCATAAAGTTAAAATGCACACACTATCAAGCAAAAAGATCACTATTCCTAGGTTACCTTTTGAAATTATTCAAAAAACTAAGAATTAGCTTGGTCTGACAGCATGGGCCTGAAGTCCTAGCTACTTGGGAGGATGAGGCAGGATTACAAGTTCAAGGCCAGGCTGGACAACTTAGTGAGACCCTCTTTAAAAGAATAAAGACGACAGGGGATATAATTTAGTGGTAGAGCCAATCCTTCCCCACTTCACCCCACCCTTGCCTAGTGTGTGTTGGCCTTATGCATGCTATGAGCTACATCTGCTATCTTCTAACTGGGTATTTATTTAAAATAATGAATACTGCCATTACAGCAGCTGTCCAAACAAGTATTATTGTTTAGATACAGATTAGCCCACCAGACTTGATACATAGGCTTCAAACTACAGTGTTTAGCCATGGGTATGGCAGGGAGGCTAGACAGTAAAATTCAAATAGCCAAGGTAATGTACTATATCACTGAAGAGAGAGTGTCTAAGCCCATCCAAGTTTGTATGGGAACAGACCTTAAGCTTAAAGCTACTGAACAGAAATGCTTATCACACTCAACTACAACAATCTAAGCTTGTCTTTGTCATATTATTTAATGTAGACTGCAGTCATTTACTTGTCTGTTTTGACATTAATTGACTGACTTAACCTAGTGATTTTAGTCCAAAAATAAGCTTAAACAGTATAGGTGAGAATAGATGGCCAACACTGAAAAATGCAGCAGACACAGAAAAATAGATGTGATGGCTTCATATTTTCCTCAAGAATCTCTTCACCTGATAGCTAAGATACTCAAAACCAAGTCCGTGCTTTTGTCAGTATTTATGTAATATGTACCATTTATTATCTTTGGATTTAAGTCTTCTATAAGAGAAAGACTAATTTTTAAGGGCCACTGTTCTCAGTGATTTCAAGATTCTATAATGAAATCATTACTAATAATGGATGCTTGCACATCTTTACTGAAAACCTGCCTTTACATGGTTACATGGTTAGTAACTATGCTCCTATATGAAACCAAAACTATACTGTTAATTATTCGGCTAGTTGACTGGCATAAGAACGTCAAAAGAAAAGCTACAAACCTGTTTCAGAAAACACAAGTACGCAACAAGCCATAGTAAATTTAAGAAATGCAAAATGTCTTTTCTTTAGATATAGTCAAGACTTGAACTTCCTAGAGCCTTGCTGGGCTTTCTGGCTCAGGGAAAATTAGTCTTTTGCTGTAATGTAGTGGTTCTCAATATTCCTAATGCTGTGACCTTTTAATGCAGTTCCTCAGCTATGGTGAGTCCCAACCATAAAATTATCTTCATTGCTACTTCATTAACTCTAATTTTGCTACTGGTACGAATCATAATGTAAATATATATTTGCTATTCAGGATATCTGATGTGCGACCCCTGTGAAAGGGTCAACTTCAAAGGTGTCATGACCCACAGAACCACTAGTCTAATCCTCCCTAGACTACTAGCAATTCACCCTACAGAATTCTATGAGCTTGCTGATGTCTAACTGCTAGGTTCCCATTTCCAAAAGTCCCTGGCAATACACAGCAACATTGATTGATCATGACATTCCCATTTCCTCAGCATTAAGAATGCAATCCTGTCCTTTCATTGTAGCTCAAGTGATGCCTCTGACTAAGAAACTTTATCAGTATCTTTATGCTTTTTTCAATTCTTTCAGTTTGCTTAGTTTCCCTACTCTAGAAGTGAGCATTATATACCAGTTACCATGCAGGACTCCTTCAAATATTGAGGTTTCTACTCACATCCTACCTACTTTCTGCCCTAATGACACACACTCAAGTGGGCTCTCATCCTGATCATTCTTTCCCATCGCTCCCTCTTCCATTCTAAAATGATATAGTCTACTTCATCCCATGTTTTCTGTATGACTTTGTCATAGGATAAAAGCATCATGAAAGCAGGATGCTTGCCTGATGTTTTTGACTCCTATAATCTCATAATCTGGGAAAGTAATAGGCACATAGTATAAAGCATTTGTTGAGTGAAACAACAAATAAAATAGGAACTGGATCCATATAACTATTCTAGGCTCCTTATAAAATCACATTACAATCTGCTTTACTGTGACTACATAAAATGGGTATTATTTTACTTTACAGACAAGAAACTGGCACTCAAAAATAGTTATGTGACTTAATTGAAGGAAAAAGATGGAATAAAGGTGATACTTAAAATATAAACTTAGATGCTTTTTTTTTTCTTCAACATTTTTCAGTATTTCCCTTTTAGGTAATAGTAATATATCAATTCAGCCAAGTATCTAGGCTTTAGGTTCCAAATTACCTATGTTGTAAATTTGTAGACTATTTAAATATTATCATAATCTTACATTGAAAAAATAACAGGAAAGATGACTCAAACAACCCTCGATTCTTAAAACAATAAACTTGTCATTTCTGTCAGGCAGCCCCAATAAGCAAGGAAAAGACAGGTTAAATAACATCTGGATCTTTTTAAAAAGAAGTCTTTTTTAAAAAGAATACATGTTAAAAACAACGAGTATAATCCTCATAAAGGATGCAAAGAGAATACGGAAAAGAGCTAAAAAAAACTAAGGTAATCAAGAATAGAGGCTACACCAAGTTCATGAGTCAGAAGGCTCATTATGTTTAAGATGTTGATTCCTTTCAAACTCATCTACAGAGCTGGAAGAATCCTATTCAAAATCTCAATAGACCTTTTTATTCTCCCACTGAAACAAAGTTTCACTTCAATCCTGTCTAGAATTTGCTATGTAGCTCAGGCTAGCCTCCAACTACTGTACCTTAAGCCTCCTCAGTAGTGGAAGTATAAGCATGAGTCTCCATGCCTCACTCCTCAGTAAAAAAAATAAAACCAAAACAAAAACCTGACAACACATTCTAAAATTCATCAAATGTAAAGAATCCAGACCAGCAAGAACAGTTTGGAAAAAGTACTAAAGAACTAACATTGTATGATGACAACTCTCATTATATTTACATTTAACACTAATGCTGCACAACCATGCAGTATAGGAATCAAAACCAACAAACATTTCAATGGGACAGAATAGAATTTGAAAACAGAACTAAATATATACTATATATAGTATAGACAACGGATTGTTGACAAATATGTAAATGCAATGCAATGTAAACAAGAATGATTTCCAAAAATGACAAGTGGTACTGTAACAATACCTTTATGCCATTTTTTTTAATATACAAAATTTACCCCAAAATGTATCACTGGCTGACATTCAAGCCTAAAACTTGTTATCTTGTACTAGGGCAAAAAAATGTAGATATAACACTAAAAGCATAATCCACCTAATCACAAATTGATAACTACATTGATGAATTTGTCAAGATACAGTGTCTGCCAAGAAATAAGAGACTAGAGATATGGCTCTGTGGTTAAGAGCAAGAACTGCTCTTCTAGATGACTGGAGTTCAGTTCCCAGCAAGTTCCTTGAACAGCTTGCAACCACCTGTAACTCTAGCTCTAGGTGATCTTATGCCCAATTCTGTGACCAATGTATATGTTTCTGTGTGTGTGTGTGTGGTGTGTTACACAAAGTTATTATATACACACAGAAGGAGGTGGGGAGAATGAATATGAAGAAATAAAGGGCAGACTAACAAAAGAATCTGTAAGTCTGAAATCTAATGAACAATTAATTAGAACATATGAAGAATCTTTAAAACTTAAGCGAACAATCCAATTTAAAACAACATAAATGATTCAAACAGATGTGTCATAAAAGATATAGAAAATAAATATGAAAAGATACTAAATACTCATGAGTTAAACTTATATTTATCAAATGAGTTAGCCATTTACACCAAAGCAAATGCTCATATAAAAACACATTCATGGATGCTCACATAAACCTACTTTTGAATGTCAACAATTAGAAAACCCACAAGTCTCAGCAGGTGACTAAACACACAAACTATTACTATAGCCACAACAGAACACTAAGCAATAAAGGAACAACCATTGATACATGAAGAAGTACAGCACGAGTAAATCTCAAAATAGTCATGGTACATAAAGAAGTTAGTGCAAGAGAACTGTATGTACCTTATGCTAAGACATACAAATAAATGCAAAGTGAAAGGAAACAAAAACTGGTTGTCTAGGAAATAGGGAAGGATTTAAATGAGAACTAGAAAACGAGGGGGTGGGATATGTTCAGCACCTTGATTCTAATGGTGGTTTCTTGGGTATAAACATGTCAAAGCGTATCAAATGTTACACGTTTCAATTCATGCAGCTTATTTCATAATGTTTAAATGCTAATAAACTTATTTAAAGAAAAACAGACCTGAAGGTGTATATGGTGGCTCTTGTAGGTAATCCAAGCATTCAGGAAAGTAAGTGAATAGACTGCTGTGAATTTGAGGTCAGCCTAGGGTATAGAATGAGTTCCAAAACAGCTTGGGGTATGGAGTGAGACTCTATCTTGAAACAATATCAACAAACAATAGTACGAGAAGAAAGATAAGCCAAAACAAACCGAAACAACCCAAACCTGCCACAAGTATTAAGAAAATCAAATTACTTATCATAGCAAAAAGAAAAATAAAGGGCAGGTCAGTTTCTTTGGACATGTTTATTAGCAGATGATTTACAGAACTGCTTCTCACTCTTGAGACAGTCTTTTTAAATACAAAGAATAGTCTTTAAACGTGGAAAGGTAAATATGAAGGGCTAAAGTAGAAAAATTAAGAAAAAACAAAACAAAGCCCAAGATAGAAAGAAAACTATAAAAATGAATTTTTTTTTTAGATCACAGTTATAGATTATATTAGTTTTCTACTACTATAAAAAACCACCACAACCAAAACATCTTTCAGAAGACAGGACTTATTTTGGGCTTAAAGTTCCAGAAGGTTAAGAGTCCATTACCATCACAGAAGGCAAGCATGGCAGCAAGCACCAGACCTGGCAGAAGGAATAGTGAGAATGAACTGGGACAGCAGGGAGCTTTTAAACCTTAAACTCTGTCCCTGGTGGCACAATTTCTTCCCCAAGGCCAGATATAACCTCTCTAACATCATTACCAATTGTGGACCAAGTGTCTGCTTGAGCATATAAGGGACATCTCATTCACACTCCATGAAGATCAAGAGAAAAAAAAATTTAAGCACTAATGACATGTGCAGATTTGATCATTTTCAAGAAATAAGAAAGTGCTGAGAATTTCCAGATTAAAATAAAACACAACAACCTGCCTAACAAGGAACTAGCTCTTCTTGGTATTTTATTTCCCCTGGTCTTATGCTTCCTAGTTTCTTTCCATTCCTGACTACCCTGTTCTTAAACACACAAGCTCTCTATGTCCTTGTGTGGTTTTAGGCTCACTCTGACAGGGATGGTAGCTTCCCAGAGGGTTATGATTCCGTTTGATAATGTGGTGAATGTTAGAAGCCAGGACAATGTACAGTAGCATAAAATTTCATGTAATTGTTTCAAAGACATTTTAAAAACTCTCCTAAAAAAAAAAAAAAAAAAAAATCAGGCATTGTAGTAGTGGGACACATTTTTAATCTCAGAATACCAGTACTCAGGGGGCAGAGATGGGTAAAAAAATCTCTATTAGTTCAAGGTTAGCCTCTTCTACATAATCAAGTTCCAGGCCAGCCAAGGCTACATAATGAAACCTTGAGACTTTGTCTCATCCACCCCACCAAAAGAAACAAACGAAAATCAGCCCCCCCCACACAACCCAAACAAAAAACCTCTTCTGAACTCTAGCCAACTATTTCTTACCTACTTTTTAGGGTAAGGAAACATATTCTTTACAGAATTCCAACCTAGTTTGTCTTTGAAAGATCAAATGCAAAATAAGGTATGAACAAACACAATGTAAAATTTGAATATCAAGAGTATAACGCATAGATTAGGACTACATATTTTGTGGACATATTGCACAAACAGTTAAACTGGACAGATTCTTATTTTATTTAGTAAATTCTGACAATCAGGTTTATGATGGAGGCTTTTAATAACCATTTGGATTAGGACACCCTGTTAAATACTTGTTCTGATGGGCTAGAGAGATGGCTCAGCAGTTAAAGAGTACTTGCTGCTCTCCCAGAGGACCAGGGTTTGATTCCTAGCACCGACACTGCATTTCAAAACAGTCTGTAACTCTAATCCCAGGATACCCAATGCCATCTCTGGCCTTTACAGGTATTGCATGCACGGGATGCATATTTATACATGCAGGTAGGCAAAACACACATCACAAAAAAAAAAAAATTTAAAAGATTAAAAAGCAAACTTGCTTTTAAAAGTTGTTTTGAATGAGGGCATGGAAACATATTTAATGATTTTGAGGCTTTAAGAGGTTCTAACAATGAGTTGTTGACTACAGACCCAGGCTTCAAAACATATTCAGTTATTCATACCTGAAGCAAGTCAAGAAAAGTCCTCTAATTCAAAGACCTTTTCATAATACTTATTCCTTTTCCTTAATTCCCAACAACCCATGAAAACTGAAGGTATCTTCCAAAACTGCTTGCTATTTTTGGTCCCTAAGTCTTACTTATGGTCGTCCTCTTGCACCTTAAATGATACCACTACCACTTTTCAGGCTCTATCATACTACAGCAATAAATGACTCCAAAATCATGGTAACTTTGAACACAAATATTAATTTCTCACATAACTTTTGTCTGTAAGGCCTGGCTTTCTCTCTCTACTTCAACATTCAATGCCCAAACCTTAGGTTCCATGACAGAGTAGGCAAGGGCCACTGGCAGAATCATAAGCTAGAAAACATGTGCTTGAATGTGGCCACAGACACTACAATAAGGGCAATTTGTGCTATCTACCAGTACATCAGATTTGCCAGTGCCTACCCCATTTTATGGCTGAACTAAATTTATACTGGATGAGTGATCATTGATGAGTGGAGACTGAGACCTATAATCAAACAGACTATAGTAATGTACTGTAACTACCAAAGGTTGACCTAATAGAAAGTATTTTTTCTCTTCTGATTTATTAAGATTACAAAAGCAAACCAGCATGTGAAAAGCACCATAGACAATGTGCTGATTTTTACAAAGACAGTTGATATCTTTACAGTCACATATGAGGGAGCTTGATAAATATGGGTAGATGTTTATAATAATGATCTATAAAATATCCTACACTTTCAAAGGATTAACTGGCAAGTAAAATAGAGAAACATTAGATTAAGTAGCTCACATGACAAAGAGGCAACATTTTATTTGACCATAAGCTCAATATGATCAAAGGGTAATACTGCTGCCAAAAATGTAATGCAAATTTCAAGCTGCATTCATACAAGTATAAGACCCAGATAATAGCTTCATTGTATTCTGTGATAAGTCACACCACATCTAAAGTAGTCAGTTCAGTTTTGGCCTCTATATTTTAAGAAGTTCAGTAACAAAAAGACTTTGTTATGAGTTCAGAAATGTGGATAGGAGAAAGTCTGTAAACTATGTCATATCATGTCATATGGCTTGAAAATTAGGGATATCTCCAACTTAGTTTGAAAAAAAAAAAAAGACTCAAGTAGGACATAGTAATCATCAAATACTGTTTAAGATTTACTGTTTATAAGAGTCAGCTTCAAACATATAGTTCCGGTTTGTTAAGGACAAGTAAGTGAAAGTTAGAAAGGAATCAGTTCTCAATGAGATGCAAGGACTACCATTGAAGGTAGATATAAGCATAGAACTGCTACTAAAGAGTCTAAACCCAAGTTGGGTCCTATAAACATAAAGCACTTTCCTATGTAACCAAACATTTTGAGGCACTGCAAAATTTCTCAACGGTATGGATCTTTTCCAGTTAATCACAAACAAGAACAGCAGCAGCAAGGAGTAAGAACTGGGCTAAAAAAAAAGTAACCACAAAGCTGTCTGGCCTTACAAACAGGCACAGGCATGCTATAGAAATGGCATGAAAATTTAAGGACAGATAACATTAAACACAAACTCAGTGTCTTGGATTTTACAGAGGAAATAGGCTTAGTCAAATTGCATCTACAAGTGTTTTTTTTCCCTTAGTATGATCTAATGACTGACAGAACGGATTCAAAATGCCACTGAGAAAAAAATGCTGACATTAAAAATGTATTCCAACTAAAAGACAATAATAATGTAGAGACCAATTTGTACAAGCATTACAATTTTTATAATTTTTTGTGATAAACTATTACATAGCATGGCATAGCATACTGTCATTAAAAAGCTATCACTCGCTGATATTTTTGTGTTTTTATACTATTCAAATTCCAGCACTTTCTAGTTTCATTCTCAGTGTGCAAACTCCTATATATGTTCTATATACTATAATCGCTGGTAGGTCTGCACAATGCATAAAGACCTGGAGTATCTTTGCATCCCAGCCTGTTTTCAATACATTCAGCTACCACAAAAAATGCTAAACACTATTTTTAGTTTGTATCCAAACTGTGAATATTTATCAGGATATCACAGAATGCAGTCCTGATAAATTATTAAAGCCCTATCTGTCTCCTCCCACCCTTTGCAGGTATAAATACTTAAAAAAGTTTTGTTGTTCCAAAACCCAGCTTACTCATTTATAAAACGGAAAGTGCTTATATTTTTTTCTGGAACAAATACAACTCCAAACCAAGCCAAACAAAGGAAATTTTGAAAAGCTAAATATCTATCTACTTGCCCTCTATTAAGTACTAAGTTTAGGACTTAGATGGTATACACTCAGGCTTGTTTAAGAACTTGTCAGTGCAAACTCCCAGAACTGAAAAGGGGAAATGGACACAACATAATTGATACCTGCTGGGAAAGAGAAAATCAGTTTTTTCCCAAGGAGTACCACTGGGTATGTCAATCACATGCCAGTGATAGACTCATGCCCAGAAGTAGTTGACCAACACAAAACGGCTCCATGGTTTGGATTTTTTGTATTGTTTTGTGGCACTTTTATTTTGTTATTGTTCATTATTTACTTTCTTTCAGTTTGTCTGTTTTAATTTTTTTCTTTTGCTTTGAGAATAAGAAAAGAACTTGAAGTTAGGTAGATAGGGAGGTGGTAAGATCTGAGAGGAATTGGAGGAGAGGAAATATGATTAAAATTTATTATAAGAAAAAAATTCAATTAACAAAACAATTTGTCACTGGATTCCTAGGCTTACTACTTTTCCCTGCCTTTTCTGTGGGTTCAATGAAGAATTATATAGGTCAGGATACAGAAATCAGGACAACATAGTTTCAAATCTCCAATGCCAGTCCATCTAACAGGATTTATCTGTAGTCCACTAAAGGGGAGAAATGTGTCAGTGAAGAGCTAGGCTGTGGATATGCTAAAACAAGGGTCTGTTTAAAGACAGGGTAGCAATAGTAGTACATGTCCTTCACACATACAACTTATTTTCATAGAATATGTCCCAAGACTGAGTAGACGGATATCTACATAAAAAAATACTCAATTTTACATAAGCTGTGTTATCTTTTATGTATACATACTGATGATAATGTTTAATTTACAGATTAGGGACAGCAGAGATTAATGATAATAACTAGTAAGATAATTATAGTGATATACTGTAATAAAATTTGTAGTCCCACATACTTGAACTGTACTTTTCTTACCATGTGATAGGAAATCACACAATGATTACATGACAATATGGAGTGATAGTGCCTGGCTAAATGAACTGCAATACTGGATAGGTGATTAGACAGTCTGCACTGTAGCAGGTAGCAGATACAACACAGATATACTGGCGAGATAAAAGGATGAGTCATACCCTGCTTGGGACAGTGTAAGATTTTATCATGCTACAGAATAGTATGAAAACCTATGCACTATTTCTGAAATTTTCAATTTAATATTTTCAGACTGCAGCTGATTGTGAAAAACTGACTGCGGAAAGTAAAACCTTAGATTGGGTACTTCTTGAAAATGATACCTTGTATGGCGTATTCTTTGTGTCACATATTCTTCTAAGTGTTTAACATGCATTGATTCATACATATTCTTCACAAGTAATATTCTTATCTTCATTTTACAAGTGAGAAAAAGGAAGCACAAAATGATCAAATAGTTTGCCATACCACATAGCTAATGACAGGCAGGAGAAACTTGAATTTAGATCGATAGCTTCAGGCCCCTTTTTAACCTTTATGAGTGTGGATATACCTTGACACTTGAATTCCCTTTTGAGTCTGATAACTTTAATCACTTATGAAAAACTATTTCACAGGCAGCCAAAATGGTATAGAATTATTAAAGTGCTTTCGCAGTCAAATTTTAGGATAAGATGACTGAATCTAGCACATCTCAGAAACAACTAGTACCTAATCAAATCTTTTTTCCTCAACAATGTATCTGTATGCTTTATTATTCTTTATAAGTATTCCTAAATGACATTTTTTATATTTAGCATAATGCCTGACACTTGCTAGTTCCTTTCCACAGTATGAGATGTTTTATTCACAGGAGTATACATTAAAGCAATTCTGCTATCTCTGAAATTCTAAATACAATCACTTAGTAGATATCTGAATACTGAATGAACACCAAGTAGTATAGAAACAAAGTAAACTAGATGGTCTCTGCTCTTAAGAGGTCACAGCTATAAAATAATGTATGAAGTGTTTTTCTGGAGATATCATCAAAGTTCTAAAGGATCAAATAGTCTGGCTAACTGTGAATGGTGGTGATTTGATGTGCAAAGGCAGAGGTACCTTTTTCCGGTCAGAGAGCAGAAAACAATTTATACAGGACTAGAATTCAGAGTTTACATGGAAAGGAAATGAGAGTAAGAGATGAAAAATGAAACAGCAGCAGGATAAAGAAAAGTTATTAGCAGTGAAAACAACAATAATTTTAAAAAGCCACATTATAATTATGTATAACAGGAGAGTGGTAAGATCGAACTTGGGAAAACAGTGGTTATCATTTCTAGAAAGGAGAATCCAACTTTCAAATGAAATCTCAAGCAAACTTCCATACTAAAAACTCATCAAAACAGGAATGCAGTCCTAAAGACTGGAGAATGTACTATAGAGTACAGGGTAAAAAACAATTTTAGAAGAAAAAAACAAGAGAGAGTAGCACAATTACCGAGGACTTCATTTCATGCCTCTCATGAAGTTTTAACTTGCCAGGTGTAAAGATTCATTCTAGTCATTTTTCATTAATAACAAGGCATATACAGAACATGAAATATTATATCTTTGAGATTAATGACAAAAATTTATGATATACAAAAAGAAAATAAAGGTTAGTCTCATATTTTTATTATTTTATAATTTAAGTGATGACAGTTTCTAAACTCAAAATTAGAGTTCACAGTTGGGTAGACACAGTATTCTTACAGCCACAAAACTGCTACAGTGCTGGAAGATAGAGAATATCATAACTGGTGGTAAGCTGTTTTTCAAGATTAGTTAATTTTAATGTTTTAAACTGTCTGAAGATTTCATGTCTAAATGAATGCTTAAGCATTTACTCTTCCACCCATCAGTCACTGACATGAAAAAAACTGTTTCTCATTTTTCTTATAACCTCCATGTTCCATCAATAACACTAAAAACTGGCTGAAGATAACCTATTTCTAATAATTCACCAGTATTTGCTCTATAGTAAAGAAAGCTGTAGGCTACAGTCCTAGAGAAAAGATTTACACTGATTCATTTAATATTTTATATCAAAATAGTTATACTCAATGGGACAATCTAATGCAGTCCCTACCAACACTTTCTTCCCTCTGAGCTTCCCATATGCCTAGTACTAACATTTGTGGGGAACATAAGCAAATAGTCCAAATCTTTTTTTTTTTAAAGGATCACCTACTTCTAAATAGGCTAAAACCAAACATTAAAAAGCAACATATTAAGAATTACAAAGCCGGGCGGTGGTAGTTCACGCCTTTAATCCCAGCACTTGGGAGGCAGAGGCAGGCGGATTTCTGAGTTCAAGGCCAGCCTGGTCTACAGAGTGAGTTCCAGGACAGCCAGGGCTATAGAGAAACCCTGTCTCAAAAAACCAAAAAACCAAAAAACCAAAAAAAAAAAAAAAAAAAAAAAAAGAATTACAAGCCGGGCAGTGGCACACGCCTTTAATCCCAGCACTTGGGAAGCAGAGGCAGGTGGATTTCTGAGTTCGAGGCCAGCCTGGTCTACAGAGTGAGTTCCAGGACAGTTTTTGGAAAAAAACAAAACAAAAACAAAAACAAAAAAATTACAAAACAAACCTACAGTTAGAATTTTTTCCTCTAGATAAAACATTTATAAAACAATTATTTCAGAGTATGTGACCAATGGCTTCTATCACAGCTACTGAATGGAGACAGAGATGCACAAGACATAAATTAAATACTTTAGTACATCATTTGATCAACAGTCACAATATTATTATATTACACCACAATAGAATCTGTAAACTGTTCTTTTTCTGTGAATATAAAGAAACTACAAAATTCTGTATCATAGACTGGTATACAGGTTTTATTAGACATTTTATGATTAGGAAGTCTAGCAAGTATTACTCAAATATATGAGTTTATGTATCTTACACACACACTTAATCAGAAACAGTGTTATCAAAAGAAAAGTATTTTAAAATTTTTCATTATAATAATTTCATTATAATTTTATTTGAAAAAGATAACTATATTATAATAAAAAGAATTCACCTCACATGTTCCAATGAATTAGCCATTTAGGCAGTTTAATACATTACTCTTTTCCACTTCTTTCAAATATAAAAGTCCGAGGACTAACATAATCATTAAGTACAAAATAATGTGCTCTTTCAGAGAAGTTTCTGTTTATAAATCAAACTAAAAACATATTTTGAAAATAGTACCATAGAACCATACAAACATCCTTCACATGTAAAGTAAAAATAAGTGATAGCAGTTTCACATACTAATCTAAATATTCAACTAGGTTTCAGAAAGGATCTTCTTAAGCTCAAGATTTTAGGGGTCCTTTGAAAAGTCCATAGATGACATTTATCTAAATATAAACTTGTATTTTCCCCTAGTGTATATAACTACAATACCCTTTCAATTTAGGGTATCTTCTGAATAAACTATATTAATACTTAAATTTGAAACCATCCTCCAGAAGGAATGGCTGGGAGAAAAAAATGACAGCTGCTCTTTTCAAATGAACTTTCTGCTGTTCTTATAGCCATGATCACTTGATAAGTGGAGTTTGGAAACATATTTAATAGTGAAAGAAAACTGTTAGGAGAAAGAAAACACAAGTTCCACAATACTCATGCCAACACCTCCTAACTGTTAGACTTCTGCGGGTTATAAATAAACCAAATATTTCCATATAGTAGTTAGGCTCCACAGGTTTGGATGAAACATTTTATGCTTAGCAAGTGTTATTCAACTTGAATTTATATGTATTGTTTTGAGCCTTTGATTACATTTTCCAGAAACCAACACTGGGAAACTGAAAAATTATGTGACATTTAAAAAGTGACATTGAATTAAAAGGTTCAATTGAGACTATAAATCAGTCTTAATTTCCAATTAAAATTTCTAATTATTACTAGTATTCTCACACATCCTGGCATAAACATTTTTAAAATGAGGTAATATACTTACTTTATTTGCCTTTGTCTAAAAAAAAATGCTCTCACTAATCATAAATCCAATATAATATTTTACCTCATGTTCTGAAGTTAATTATCCTTTAAGATAGTCCCTTGAGATTAAAAAAAGGAAAACATTTCTTTTAATACCACCTATTTTTCAATCTTCATTTTAGTCAATTTTTTTCAACTGAGAAATTAAGAATCTGTATATATATTAAACAATCAATTTTATATCATACAAGCTGCTCCTTCAATCTTTATAATATTCAAATCCACTAAAAGGAATAAAGCTGAGCCCAGTATCCAAACCTTGTGTTAGAATAATTTACTCTGTGATGCACTTACAGAAATAAAATGCTAAGTGCTCTTAGGGCGTTTATTTTTAGCACGTGCCTATGCTTAGTTTCCCCTTCAGTTCTCTTCTAATAAGGGTTCTTAAGATTGCAGGGTGATGAAGGTATCACACCCAGGCCAAGCATGCAGTGTAAAGAACGGATCTACATTAGTTTTCCCCGGTGACATTTATGGCTACTTCCTCCTCTTGCTTCTTTTCCCAACATAAAATCTAAGCTGACATGTAAGTCAAATAGTTGTCAGATTAGATTTTAAAAATTTTTATATAACCAAAGTAAAACAGTATCAGAATTAAAGTCACCATGCTATTGCACCAGACTTTTGCCATTCTAATAAGCCAATTCAAGGTACCAATACAAAAAGAAAGAAAGAAGGAAAAAATGCACTCCCTCAAAATTTAAGAATTACTTAGGAAATTCTAGCCTCTAGTTCTGAAGAGAGTGCACCTAGGGAAAATTTCAAGGTTTTAATTTTTACCGTGTGTGGACTTAGACCAAATCCATTTATTTTGACTTTGCTCATGTCTGGGTACAACTGCTTGTTGGCCTCTGCTGCAGGACTACCTCCTTGTGAGAATCTTACAAGGTGCTTTTGAGACAGCATTAACTACCTAGGATGGAATTCTTGTCAAGTCTATAGGAAAACTTGACTGAATGGTGAAACAATCTGAGTTAGGTTTCAGTGTACTTCTTAAATGGTACAGCATAAATCAGATGACAAATTTTCCACTCATTAATTGATGCAAGAAAATATGGGACAATGAATTGAACTTCGTCCCCAGGTAATCTGTGACAATCAAATTCAAGGAAACATTCATAAGTCATAGAGATGCCAGAATTCTATTACTAAATTGTCCAACAAACAAATTTCATGAGTAAAACATTTACTAAGTACTATTTAAACAGACTTGAAGGTACCCTGTTCTGTAAAATTCTCATTGAACTAACAACTACTTAACTTGTTTTGTAACCTTAAACTTTAAAATATCCAATTTCTTAAAGTGGGGGACAGCTGCTTTCCTCTCCCCCTACCTCACTGCATTACTTTTTTTCTCCCTATGTCCCCTCAAGCAAGCTCTTAAAAACTGTTAGCCTCAAACCAACTGTTCCTATGTAGTAGAATATGCAAGCAACACTAGCAAATTTGAAAAATAATTAAGTGATTTTAAAGTATAAGCAGAAATGTACTTCAAAACAAAGTCAATGAATCACTTTACTTTTGGCATTGTTCACAATAAACACTCAAAAAAATGACTTGAAAATGGAGACATGATTATCTCAAGTTTCTTCCCATGGGTCCTTATCACCTGGAGTAAAATGTTCAAGAACTGTTTAGTTCCATGAACACATGCCTTCTGTGATGTCAGCAAGGTCAACAAGCCTACAGCAGGGGTTATGCTGAGTAAGGGCCACTGCCCATTTCTACAGTTCCCTTTATGAAAAGGCAGGAAAAACAACCAAACAAAATTATTTATATATTACAGAAACTGTTTTGAGGTTGTGACAACCAATAACCCAACTACAAGATAGTATGTAGATCCCTGTCCCTAACGGCCAGTGGAAGCAAGATTAGGAGCAGGTACAAAACTGACTGCTCAGGAATAAGGTACAAGATCTCCTACTAACCTTTCCTTCCTTCTCACCTAGAACCTCCAGGGCTGGGCTCCATGCCACAGGGACTCAATTTCAGAGTGAGTGTTCTCCATTGAGAAAACTCTTTGAAAGTGACAATCAAATATTCAGAATTAAAAGGAAAAACACTCATCTATCAGAAATGCTCAGGGTGAGAATCAAACTTGGATTTACTAAGTCTTCCAACTGTCATCAATTTACAGCAGGATGTCCTTCTGGCTGGTCTTTCACTAGAATTCACTACACCACTCACAAACCAGGGCGTCTTTCTTGGATTAGATTTAAAACTCAAAACACACCTGGCACCTGTTTAAACTGGTTCTTACTGTCGGGGTAGAGGGATCTCTATCAACCTGAACACACTACACTGGAAATTTCCAAACTTCCAAATAAAGGCACACCAGGTCCGAGTGGGTGCCTGGTATTCTCAAAGTGATATCGTGGAGAGTAGTTCACGTAGGCAATTCACTTTAATGTCTGATCAGGAGGCAGGATCCATGCGCGCATTAGGATCCTTCTAAACTAAAAAAGAAAGAAAAAAGTAACGACGAAGAAATGAAGCTCCGGATTAGCGACAGACCCGGGCTGGAACAGTCCGGAGTTACTCTGAGGGAAGCTGTGAACTAGTGGGTGGCACTGGATCAACGTGATTACTTAACCTTGCCAGCCAAAACCTAAACTCCGCTCTGCCCAGCCCCAAAGCTGCCGGTGCTGGAGTCTATCAAATACTCCGGCGTCTTCTGTTTTCTTCCCGGGAACGTGGAGCCTGACACCTGAAACTTCACACAAACGCTACCGTGTTTCGGGGCTTTTGCATTTATTTTTAAAGTGCAACCGGCAAGAATCAGTTGTCGGCGTGCGAAGAGTGAGAGATTAACCTATTTCCTGCACACACAGGAAAAGAACTCATGACAATTCAAGCAGTTCCCTCTCTTCCAAGTAACTTTTGGTAACCATTCGTCCTGAAATAACCACAAGCAACAAACACTGGACACTGGCATGGCAACGACCAGCAGGCGTGCTTAGTGCCCACAGGCGGGGTCCGTGGGTCTCCGACCCGGTCCCGCCCCGCGCTGCGGCCCCTCAGCCCCGCGTCCTGGCTCCGCGCGACTTTGGCGGGGAAATGCACTTCGCGGGCCCGGACGGGCGGGAGGCTCACCGCGGGCCGGAGTTTCCGAAGTGTCCCGAGCCCTTCCCGTGGCCTCGGCGACTCCCGGCTGCGGCCGCCCGGGGGCCCACCTGCCCCAGGGCCGCGGGCCGAGCCGCTGCCGAGCCCGAGGGGCGGCGCCGCCCCCCGCCGGCCGAGCGCCTGTCAGCCGCGCCTCCCAGGCCGCGCCTCGCCCCGCACGCGCCCAGCGCCCGCCGCACTCACCTGGCGGCTCTCGCCGACCGGCCGCGCGAGGAGAGGCCGCCGCCCGTCGCCAGCCCGCCCGGCTGAGTCCACCTCCCGCCCGCGCGCGCCTCGCGCCCGTCGCGTGCCCCGGAGCGGCCGGGGAGGGGGTCGCGAGCACGCGCGGGCGAGGGGCGCGGGCGGCGGCCACGGAGAAGCCGGCTCGGCCGCGTCCGTCATGGCGCGCGGCGCGGCGGTCGCTCGCTGCGTTCGCTCCGTTCGCTCGCCTTTAGTTTGACCTTTCCCTCCAGTGTGTCTGAGGAGAGCGGCCGTGCGCGCGCGCGTGTGCATGGCTCTGGGTGTGCGCGCGCGCGCGCGTGTGGGAAGGGGCCGGGTTCGTTCCCCGACGCCTGACGTCACTGCCATGGCAACGGCAGCCTCCACCCCTCTCTTCCCGCTTCCTGTACCCGCCCCTCGGCACGTTAGGAGGCGGGGGCTCACGTGCTCACTGAACGCGCGTGCGCACGCTCCCGCAGCGCGGAGCCCTGGGCGGTAACCGGGCGGCCTGGAAACTCCTTCTTCTCCTCGCGGTCCCCCGGAATTGGGCCAATATGGAGAGGAGGTGCTAGGGGCGGGCGCACTTGGTTGCTAGGTTGCGTGAAAAATATCCTGAGGTAGTGCGAAAACTCTCCCTCGGTTACTGAGCATGTCTGGGGAAAGGGGGCGTGTGAGTTGGGCGAGGTGAAGGAGGACCTTCAGAGAGTAGGAAGGAAGAAGCTGGACCTTAGGACAGGTCAGTGCGTGTCGAACCGGGACTGCGTGGCTGCCTTAACGGTCTGCTTCTGCCCATCTCCCTATGTGATCATGGGCGTGCAAGTTAAACACTCAGAACTGAATGTCCTGGCAAAAAAGGGGGATACTAAGAAAATCTGTCGCAAGATGGTCATTCGTACTAAAAGAGAGAATTTGCCAGATGACTCCCCTGGTGCGTGGTAAACACTAAACATCTAGCTTCTATTATGGTGTCCATGACCTAAGAATTCTGCAAGTGGGAACAAGAGTCTCCTGCTTTTTTGAGACAGACTCACTGTGTAGCCCTTTTTGTCCTGGAACTCAAAATGTAGACCACCAGGCTAGCCTAGAACTCAAAGCTGTGTGTGCTGGGATCAAAAGCATAGGCCACTTTCCCCGGAATGACACAGGACCCATAATAAAACACTAAATGATGATCGCAGTCGATTACTGTCATAGACAGCTTTCAAAGTTCAAGGGTCTTGTGGCTTCTGAAGCCACCTTTTAGGGAGAGGAGAATAAAAAATTGCAGGGAACAACTTTTTCCCCTTAAAGATCTTCTCTTGGGGCTGTGGAATCACTTCTTAATCTTGTGCCTTCTCTTTTCTGCAGAGGTTTAGAATTCAGAACCTTAAGGGCTAGACCCTTAAGTTACTTAAGGGGAGCAATTCTGTACCACCCACAAAATCAACAAAATTGTCCTTTCCTCCGATTCCTCAACCCATGTAAATTTACTGCAAGTTTTCTTTAAAGGTGCTCCTCAAACGTCTATGTATATGAAGAAAGGATAATTTACTTAACCAGTATTTTCTAGTGAGCAGGTGGGAAAGAAGGCTGTCCTACCCTGCAGGCATCTAATGACCAGATCTGGGAAAGGCAGCCTCCTTAGATTTCAGACCAGCTGGTTACCTCCTCAGTCCTCAAATCTCTGATTGAAAACATTTAGGTTACCCTCTTAATCAAAGTCTGCCTTCCAGAGTCTCTTGGCTATGGCAAGACTACTTCTACAGTTGCTGTTTCTGTCTTATAACCTCAAACCTAAACCTGGCCTTGATAGATAACATTACCCAAGCTCCTTGGAGTCTTATACTTTCTTCCAAAAGTAGTAGTATTTATGTACCCTTTATAAATTCCCAAAAAGTTACTGGAATTACTCCATTGGAATGCATCAGTCTGTTTTCCAGAGCAGTTGTCATACCTATCTCTGGACACAGTTCCTCACAGGCTTCATGTTCTGCCACCTGCAAAAGTCCACTCTGAACATCCATGTTTGGTCCAGTGTATCACTTAATATCCGCTTCTTTAAACTTAGATCATTTGTCTTCTTCCTTGGTCTGTAAAACCATAAAGGAAGGACGCATGTTCACTTCAATTTGGCTATATCCTGCCTCTCCCTCATACTGTACACAGGACCACTCAAGCAACCACCTAGCAAACTGCTGGCAAGGCTCTCTGCCTATAAGGTTCTTAAAAGCAGAGTTGACCAGCTCTGGCATATGAGAACTTAAGATACCCGGTAAGTCTTGGACAACTCTCAAAAGCAGCTGAAACTTCAAGGTTACTCCTGTGCAGTAGAATTAAGTGCAGACAGTAACAAGTTACTAGGCAGAACAAGAAATGAGGAGACCAATGAAGATCAGCTGCTTTTGTGGACCTAGGCTTTTCAGATGCTGTTAAGGGTGAGACAGACAGCAGGTGAAATGCCCAGGGTCTGTCAGCAGTGTTGCTCCCTGGAAAGGGACAACTTATGGGCAAGGAGAAATGTCCATATCAATCAGGATTTATTTATGCTGGCCTGCCAGCACCTGCCCTTGCGTCCAATTTGTCACATTTATCTGAAGCCCGATGGCATTCTTGTGGCTACTATTCTGTTTCTTTGATATGCCGTTTAATCCTTTAAATAAGTTTTCCCCAAATGATTTCTCTTATTTTTCACTGTGCTCTTGGAACTGCCAAGCACCCAGCAGCGTTGCCTCAGAGTCATCTCTGTTTCCCCTGTATCCATTCTGTCTTCGGCATCTGCTAAAAGCATTCTTTTCCTGTGGCAGATGTTAACTAGTTCATCTGAAATGGTGTTCATTGCCATGATACAAGCCATCTTCTCTTGGTGTATTGGGGGGGGTACTTTATTGGGTTCTATCATCTACTACCCTTCCAACCTTTATTCTACCCCAGTCCCTTCCGACCACCAAACACTAGTTAGGAGAAATATAAGGTTAGAGGGATAGCCCTCTTTAGACTACTTTCTGCTAAATAGGGGCACCAGGTTCCTTTGGAGCAAGTCCAATCTCTACTGTCAGAATAACTCCAATCAGCAAAACAGCAAAACAACAGCAATCAAGCAATAGCAAACAGCAGCAGGGACCAGCAGCATCAGGGGCAGCAGCAGCCTCCGCAGGCCCTCTCGGGGTTCTCACATTTGGACCCTCTCAAGAATTCCCAAAATTCCAAACACAAACTATCTGCAGTTGGCAAAACTCATGTCCCTCCTAGAGCATGGGACAGTCATAGTGGCTGTGGGCAATCTGAAGCAGTTCCATATTTCATATCTGGAATTAAAAGAAAACATATTCATATAACATAACTGGGTTTTTAAAGAAATCAAAATTCTCTCTATAATCTTCCTTTTGGTTTTTTTTTCTTTTGGACTGGTCGTTTTGGCTTACCTTGGGACCATTCAGTTCAGTACCAATTCATGCTTATACACCAGATGCCAAAGACTATTCTGAAAGATAAAAACATGACATCTTATCAGCTAGCTTGAAGCTCCTCCAGATTCCTACTCACTCACTGGCCAGACTTCTTGTGTGGCTTTTGGTGCAGTTTGCCTCAGCCATGGCTCTCACTCCTTCTGCAAGGGTTATTTTATTCTATGGATGCTGAAAGTGTTCAGTATCTCCTATGTATCGTGTTCTTTGTGCAAACAGGCCCACCTGCCTGGGATTCTCTGCTCTGGTCTCTCTACCAGGGTAACTTTCTCTGTGACTTTGAAGTTTGTAAAAATTGCCCATGCTGTGCCCTCTGGAGTTACTTCTTTTCCTGTTTTGCAACTACCTCATATATTTTTAGGTCTTTTATTCTGAACCAGAATATGAGATTCTAGAGATCTTGGGCCTTGACTCACCTCATTCATGTATGTATTTCTGACACCACCTCACTACCTGCTACATAATAGATATTCCATAATTGTTTATTGAATACATCAATGCATTGAGCCTTGTACTTGTTAGACAACCAGGAAGAGAGAATGTCAATTGAGAAATTGCCCCCTTTAGATTGGCCAATGGGAACTTTCTTGGTTAATGATTGACGGGAGAGGGCCCAGCCTACTGTGGGTTGTATAAGAAAACAAGTTGAGCAAGATACAGGGAGCAATCCTGTAGGGAGTGTTTCTCTGTCTTTCCTGCTTCTGTCCCCTGAGCTTCTACCCTGACTTCCTCAGTGATAGACTTTATTTGGTGGTGTAAGACAAGACAAACCCTTTCGTCCTCTAGGTTAATTGAGCGGTTTATCATAGTGACAGAGGTGCACAGCAGGTCAAGTCTTAAGAAGGGAAAAAAACCCCAAAACTACTGTATTTATTCAATTCTTCACCAAGCTATGTCTAGGATTATAGGAGCAATCAGCAGGTAATGCATGCGTTAGAATTCAGTCTGTAGGACTGCCATGTATCAGGGAGAGAACATCTGTTGCTTAGCTCAGACTCCAACAACCTTCTGCAGTAGGCAATGCCCTCATCATTCTACAGACAGGGACATCAGTTAGGGTGTGGGGAGCGACTGGGCCACAGTCATGCTTGATTGTGGGGAAAGGTAGGATTGATTCTGGAAATAGGTCATCATGTAAGTTGCAGTGTTACTATCCTGCTCTGCTGCAGTGACAGCGGCAATCATGACCATGTTCCTGTTTCCTCTTTCTCTTAGAGAAATCCCTGCTCTTCTGCCAACATGAAGAGAAGTGATTGCTTTATATAGGACGAATGTGTACAAGTCAAGCTAAATGACTTCTCTTTGGAGTCATTTGTCTGTAATTGGGTTAAAATTATAGTTTTAAGGCCAGGTAAGGAATGCATGCCTTTCATCCCAGCACTTGGCAGAAAGAGGTAGGCAGATCTTTTGTGAGTTTGGGGCCCGCCAGGGCTATATAACAGGACCTTGTCTTAATATAGTTGCAATGTTTTAGAAAATAGATGTCGAGTGTGAGGATGTGAAGAACCCAACTAATTAATTCCTCACCCATTGACTTTTTTCGTTTTTCCCTTTGCTTTTACTATTTTCCCCCCAAACTCTGTGGAAAGCTTTTGAGGCTGCTTATAGAAACTTGGCAGGAATTTGTCTTTGGGTTAGGACTTGGAAGTAGGCTCAAAGTGAATACAGCTGAGGAATGTGTTCTTTGTATCTTCATGGGTCTTTTTTTTTTAAAGATTTATTTATTTATTTCATGTATGTGGGTACACTGTCTCTGTCTTCAGACATAATAGAAGAGGAGAGGGCATCGGATGCCCATTACAGATGGTTGTGAGCTAGCATGTGGTTCCCGGGAATTGAACTCAAGACCTCTGGAAGAGCAGTCAGTGCTCTTAACCGCTCTCCAACCCTTGAGGGGTCTTGTTAAGACCCTGAATACAGTGATCACGGGATCTTGCATCTATGCTTTGTTTGTTCCTTAATTACTTTGTTTATGACTTAGGACTGACTATATTATTTGTATGTACCTAGAATGATATAAAAGCAGACTGGAAAAAAATAAATTTCAGCCCAGAACTGGCTGGGCCATGCTACAGTGTTGTCTTGTTGTCTTTTTTCTTTTTAATCCTCATTCCCTCTCTGGAGAACATGCTGACTGACTGACCTGGCTTGGTCATACCTCCTTTCATGTTTATCCTTTTCCTCTTTTTATCACAGGCTATTAAAAACATCTCTCAGTTTACAGTACTGCTACTTAACAGAGAGAGCTGACTTATGTCTTGATATTTTAAAGACAGCACCTGAAAAGTTAGATCTTAAAGCTGCTCCATGTGTATTCACCTCCTTAGAAAGAAAGAAAATTTGGTTCTTGTCTTGAGGGGCGATTTTGCTGCAGGATTGTTGAGAGGGCTGTGGAGTCCTCCTGGGCTGTGACAAAGTTCTAAACACATCCTTGCCTGAAGGGCACTCCCCGTGGGGGGAAAAATGAACCTCTGACAAGGCAGGAACTTGAATGGTCTCGTGGTGAATGAGGGGGCTGGAGTCTTGGAGAATTAAGGGCCCACATCTGCCTCTCAGCCAGTCGGTTCGTTCTATTCAGTTGATGAACCCTGTGAATCAGTTCCTCAGGTCTCCTGTCCCTTTAGATGTATGTAAATAAGGCAGTGATATACATAGCAGAACACCAAGGCAGCTATTTGCATAGACATAGGAATAGTATCTTCAGGGCTAGACTGTATTTCGTCTTAATGACATCTGTAGTAGGCCCTGTCTCTCCACCTTAGCAATTTAAATGATGATTCATTGATGATAGAAACATTTACAGAATATCCACTAATTGTCACCTTGCAAACAACAAATGGATTTTAGTACACAAATGGATGCAAAGATATGTGCTCTATTTCAAGGTGCTCATTTGATTGATATCATTACCATCCATTTGTTTCTTCTGTAAAACAGCATAGGGCATCTGCTAAATATAGACACAACCCAAAATAACAAATGCATTGAGCACCAATTACACATCTTAGAGAAACTATTTGATGCCTTTGAACACTTTCCATTTTATGACTTGTTATAATAATATGGAAGTGTTTTTGCAGATCCTTTTTATTTCAGTGGCATCTAGTAAACCCTGGGGGTGACATTTGGCTCATCTGTTTCACACAATCCAATCTGGAAGAATGCACTAGTGAATATAAAGTTTTAATGCAGTGCTATTTTTTTCTTACCTGTATCAAAAGAGGTGTCAGAGACATAATTTGGCTTGCCTAGGGGTTCCTGGGAACACTGGGACAAACAATCCTTATTGGATGAGTCTAGCAACCCATCATTTAGGGAAGAGAGGACCATCAGGTTTGTATCCCCAAGGATCCTTGGAGCTGTGGGGGAAGCTGTTCTCCAGTGAGAGGTTTGGACTGTTATGCAAGCAAGAAATCATTGAAAATGTGTGCACTTGTTCCCGTTGTTACAATAGCAAGCTTTCTTCATGAATTAATGCAAAAAGCAAATAAATAACCATATTTGCACCCCAAGTATGTGAAGACACTTATACAAGGAATGGTAAATCTTCACTTTGAAATACCTAATTAAGTAAGCTTCTGTCTCCTTATATATTGCTTCAAAGTCTCCCAAGTCTTGCTGCATGTGAATGTTACTCCTGAAATATTATGACAGTATCAGAAGCTGATACGCAGTTTGCAGAGAATGAGAGAAAAAAAAGAGTTCTGAAGAATCAATATACCATGTATGGTTAAGAGTCTCCACATACCCAAGCATACACAGAACAGCGCAGTGGGTGACCACACCTGAGCTACTCTCAAACCATTTTTCAATTATCATTATCAGCATCAATATATTCCCCTATTGTTATTTCTAAATCCAGATGCCTAAATGGCCTGAAGTTATGATCATGTCTGTTCATAGTAATGCTGGAAGAATAAACGACTTTCTCAGGGAGCTGATGAAGCTCCCTTTTATGAGTGATAAACTTATCTCTCTGCGATGTCTGTCTAAGACACGTGAAGTGGGCAGTGTTACACTGGGCGAGTGTGTTTGCATTGCTTTCAGGATGGTCCATAGGCACAGAGGTGACATTTCCTGTGTTTTGTGACAGAATGCAGTAAAGATGACTGGTAAGGCTAAATGAGCTCTCCCTTCTCCCCAGGGTGGGTTGTACGGTCCACCCTATAGAGGTCAGAGCTGATTCTCTCTGCAGAGCATTCAGATTTTGTGCTGGCCTTGTCCTTGGAGCACTAGATAACAGAGATAACAGCTATAACGTACTAATGAATAGAGAGTAGTTTTGCTAAATGATGGTAACATCTATGCTTCCAGGAGAGCTGCAGAAGTTTTATTTTTCATTGTACTTGAAGTCATAACCTGTTGTGTGCATGGAGGCCATTAAGTCAGGCCTTATTTACAATAATTGAAATAATCACTTGAAAAGTTTGGTTCTGTGCCCTAATATAACTCTAACCAGTGTCCTCAGCTGTGAATGCTGATCATTCTTTATGAGTAACTACCAGTTGTGAAGTATGTATCCAAGTGCTTTATGCATGTCAGGTATTTAAGCTTCACAATGGCTTTGTGATGTAGGCTTAGGACCCCACCCTAAAGACAGAAAACAAAAATTCAAAGCATGTAAGCAACTCTCAAAGCATCAGCAGAGGAATGAATCCTATCCATGTATCAAGTTCCCTGGTGTTCTTTGACAAACAGAACCCGAGTCTTAGGGTATGTGAGAGACAATTCCAAATTTAAGAACATTTTAAATAAGATTTTCATTGGAGAATTATAAACATGCAAAAAATAAGAGACATATCCTTATCAAGCAACTCCTACCAGGAATAATTTGGAATTAAAGGTTTTTGAAAATTCCTACCTTATTTTTGTGGGAGGATAGCCAATCCGTAATAAGCATCTCGCTAAAAGAGGAACCCGGGACTAAATCTTATTTATAGAGGCAAAAGATTATTTTTATTTCATCTCAAAATCTTTATTCTCTGGTTGCATGTGCAGTTAAGACAGAAGTAGCAAAGAACAGGAAGATGGAATTTGTACTGTTCAGTGTTCATCCTGCTCCACATATTCATCTCAATCAAGAGACAGGATTATGCTGAGTCTGCAGTCTCCTCCTTTGTCATCATCTGCAGCAAAACTGCAGGTGTGCTCCATAGTCGGGGGCCAGGTACTGGGCAGTTTATGTTTAATAAACGACTGATGTAGAATCGGTGGAATAAACAATGTACTGTAGTCTGTTCACTCTGGCTCATCAGAGCCGATCACACATTTGTCCCCAGTTTTCCACTTTATCACATTAGGGGCTGTAAATTGACCACAGTGAACACTGGTGATTGCTGTGTGTCAGGACTGCTCTCCCCCAGAGAGGCAGCTATTAAATATTTACTAGCACACTGCTGGGGATATTATATTATTGTCTCCAAAATATTTTCTCATCATTGATTTGGGGAGATTCCCCATTGTTTCTCTCTGTGAGAAGGAGAAACTTCTCCACCCATTTTTATTAGTTTGATACTGGAATAACTTTGGTCCCTGGAGCTTAAGAAGTACACCTGTTACTTGGAAGAAGAATGTATTTGCCAGCTTTTTTTTTTTCTACAGCAAAATGTCTAAGTTATAAGGAGAAAGACTTATTTTGTGTATAGGTCTTGAGATTTCATTTCAGGATCAGGTGGCTCATTGCTCCTTCCTCTGGCATACACAGCACATGGAAGAGTGTGCAGAAAATATTCGGTATATGGACCAAAGAGCAAAAGAAATCAGAGATTGTGGTCCAACAATGTTCAGTAAGGACACACCACCAATGACCTGAGAACCTCCCATGAGACTCTGTCTCCTAAAGATCTATAGCATCTCCTAGAAACACTTGCCTGGAGACCAGGCCCATGAGCCTTTGGAAGATACTTACCATTCAGGTTATAGCAATGAAAAAAACAAATGACTGCTTTCTCCTTTCCCTCTGCCACCATACTGTGAGCTAGATCCTGTATGCTGCTTCAGTCTGAACCCTAAAATGAACAGGGTATGTTGGAAAAGGACAGCCAATCTGTAGACAATATGGATAGAAGCAAGGAATAAGCCTTAGCTGTAATAACTTGGAGCTTTTATTGCAGCTAGATTAAACTGACTGAATCATCAGTTGGGCCTTAACTGAGGTACTGCCATGGTTATCTAAATTGCGTGGCATGTTTTCTGGAGGTTGGGTGGGAAAAACAAAAAGTGTTATTGAAGAATTAAAATATGGCAACTTCTATGAGATAAAAATTGTCACCATGGACACAGTAGGGAAGAGACAATGTACTCAATGAACTTTTGCCTCTAGGGAAGGAGGTCATAAGACAGAAGTTTACTGGAATACCTGAGTTTCTGTGAACTGTACATAATGAATCCTAGAAGGGACTTGGGCTTAGGAAAGTGTGGGACCATGAAGGGTGGCCTGGTTCCGGTTGAGCTAAGGCTAAAAGCCCTGGGACTCTGAAGGGACGGTGGGCACTTTGATTCCTGGGGACCAGGCCCATGTTGCTAGCCACAGCCCTCCATAGATTTGTGGCTATCAATTAGGTAAGGAACACCCTAAACCTTCCACAGATAGAGGACCTGTGATCACAGAGGCTCAAGACAGATCTCCATTTTAATGAGGTACCTAAAAGGCCTGGATGCTTAGCCAATAAGCTTTCCTTCCCAGACACTCCTCCCTGCAAAAGGTATTTAATCTCAGGCCCATACTGAGAAGTGGGGTATAGTTTTACTCATCCACTTTCCACCATGACAATAAATGTCTTAAAACCATGGACTACCTCTTTTCATTGGGATCCACCATGGGGAGCCATGGGAAAGACTTTTGTCTACAGAGCTGCCGTCTAATCTCCCGAAGAAGAAGGCCTCGTTGTGCTCCCAGCCACAGCCACCACTAAGCCCAACCCAGCTGCTGTCAAGCCAAGGACTCACCCTGTGGGACCAGCTGGAACTCCCCCTCTTTTCCTCCTTGATCCTGTGCTAGATCCAGGCCGTGGGCCCCTACTCTGTTCTCAGTTCTTCTGTGCATCCAGTGGTGCTTGGGTGTCCAAGAGCCTGAGAACCAGATACCCTGGCCTTGTCAGCAAGCCTGGGGATCTTCCAAACCAGCTCCAGCTGTCCTGCGCCTCAGACTGTGCTTCCCTACCCCCAGAGCTTGTCCCTGGGCTGTGTACCCTATGGCCCAACACCTGCCAAATGACAGAGTAGGGTAAGATGGTCAAACTTCCCTCGCCCTGCCTCCTCAGGTGGCTGAGCCCTGTGGCAGAGCAGATGTGGGACCCACAACCCTACCTGAAAGAGTATATGTTGTAGAGAGATCAAAGACAGCACAGAGGGTTTAGGAATTTGAGAACTACAAGATGCTGATTCTGTTCCTAAACAATAAAAAAAAAAATGTGGTAAGTGACAATGCTGATTAATATTCAATCTCTGGCAAGGACCAATAGAGGGCATGTCCTTATGTTCTAGTTTCCTTTCTATTGGTATGATGAGAGGTAATAAGCACCATGACCCACAGCACATTTGAGGAGGAAGGGTTTATTTAGCTTATGATTTACAGTCTATCATTGAGGGAAGACACTAAGGCACCAACTGAAACAAGACCAGAGGACAGCTGCTTATTGGCCTGCTTCCAGACTGACATTCAGGTACCTTTGTGACATAGCCCCAGGGCCACCATTTTAAGAATGATACCCCCCACAGTAGGCTGGACCCACCTACATCAATTGGCAATCAAGAAAATGCCCCACAGACATGCCCACAGGCCAGATAGAAGCAATCTTCAGTTGAGGTTCCCTCTTCCCAAGTATGTCTAGATTTATGTCAAGTTGTCAAAAACTAGCCATCACACTTTCTGAATTAATTAAAGTGCACCAATTGTCATTTGGATAATTTGGCTTCAGGGAAAAAAAATATAAATGTACTTCTCTTGCTGAATCAAATAAGTTCAAATTACTAGCAACCAATGCTAGAGAGTTAGAAGACAAGAATTACAGATGGCCACTGGGACCATGGAGCCCTTTGGAATCAAATGGATAAGAATGTGACAAAGTTATATTGCCAAAAGTGTTAATAGCTCACATTGAAGTAGATGTAGACTAACAAAGTCTTTGGATTTCCAGGTGTTTGTAGGAACATAGATATCCATGGCCTGGTTGTGGTCTGCTTAGAGAGCTGTAACTGCTACCCTGGTCTTAGTGAATCAGGGTTGTTCAGTAGTCCCTTCATGGAGGATCTGGGGATCAATCTCTGGAGGTACCATGGCCTTCTTTGATGTGGCCCTTATTTAGTCTATGATTGTCTTACTGTTTCTATACCACTCTCAGTAGGGTGCTGGGTACTTGTGGGAAGGGTAGAGAAGTAGAAATACAAAGACAAGCAGTAAAGAACTACTACATATTCTCTGAGCTTAGATATGGGATACTTTTATGAGCTGAATCTGAAATGTCCCCCATAAGCTCCTGTGTTAGTACCCTTGGTCACTTGTGGTGCTATGTGGGGAGGTTGTGAAACTATGGGACATGGGGTTTGACTCACAGAAGTAGATTACAAGGAGTTGACCTTTGATGTTACTCACCTTGGTTTTAGTATAGAACTTTCCATTTCTTGATCTGCCGACATGTGAGAAATAACAGCCTCCAGCTAATGGAGCCATCTGATGTAATGGTGTGTGCTGAAGTAAACCTCTCCTTACTTAAGAGTCACTCTCCTCTTGGAAGTTCAAAGTGTCATGATGAACTATACATACTTAGCTTATGCCTCTTGTTGCTCCAGAAACAGAAAGAATTTGTCTCAGCTACGTAAATGTTTTTACTTCAAAACAACCTTCATGATCCAGCTATTTGAACTTCATCCTACCTCCCTCCCTCCTCTCCTCTCCTCCTCCTCCTCCTCCTCCTCTTCTTCCTCCTCTTCCTCCACTTTACATCTCAAGATTAGCTCTACATTGGGAGAAGAGTTATGGGAGGCAGGGAGACCTGCAAATATTCTTAATTGATATATCTCTCCTCTCACCTGTTTTTTGGTTAGGTCTTTGTTTGCAGTGAATGATATAAGTAACTAATATGGATACTAAAGACCTCATACCACTGACACCTGACACTTGGTCATATGAAGTTACAGCCATCTAATTTTTTAACAGTCTATTAATTTATCCCATGTGTTAAAAGTTTGATATAAAGAGATCCTCAAAGTTTTCAATTTAGGTGTGGGACTGAATTTCAGAGTCATGACAAACTATTCATACTTATCTACTGCCTCTTGTTCCTCAGGAATACAAAGAACTGTCTCAGCTATGTGAACATTTTTTACTTCAGAACAACCCTCGTGATTCAGCTGTTTGAACTTCATCCTGGTTTGTAGACTTCACTTTAAATATTCTTAATTGATATATCTTTTATCCTCGTTTTCTAGCTTTCTTTTTACTTTCCCAAATCTGTTCAGAAAGTTTTTGAACTGGAGTCTTATCCTTGACATGGAATCTTGCTATAATAAACTTTGTGGCTGTAGATGGTAGTGTGCTTACATGTTCTGATTTTCAGTCTTTTTATATAATTTGAGTAATTGATTTTAAGTCAAATTCTTTTGTAAACATATATACTGTATTATTCCAAAAATTGCAATAGCCAAGAATGCCTAGGATATCAGGATTTTCAAACTGTATGGAATGTTACTGCTTGTCCTTGACTCTGAAGTTATTGCTTGGCTATGTAAAGAAGGGCTATGTAGAAGGGTTTCTGACAGCTATCTTGACTACTGCATAGAAAGAACCTCAAGAAGAATAAACTCCAGGAAAACCAAAAGGGATGGGGTTCTGCTGAACTTGTGAGAGCCCTCAGATATAGTGTAAATGGAGGCAAGATGTATTAGTTATTTGTTTTGCTATGACAAAAATATCTGACAACAGCAACTTAAGGGGTGTACTGGCTGATTTGATGTGTCAACTTGACACAAGCTGGAGTTATCACAGAGAAAGGAGTCTCCCTTGAGGAAATGCCTCCATAAGATCCAGCTGTATGATCAAGGGTGGGAGGGCCCATTGTGGGTGGTGCCATCCCTGGGCTGGTAGTCCTAGGTTCTATAAGAAAGCAAGCTGAGCAAGCCAGAGGAAGCAAGCCAGTGAGTAACATCCCTCCATGGCCTCTGCATCACCTCCTGCTCCGTGACCTGCTTGAGTTCCAGTCCTGACTTTCTTTGGAGATGAACAGCAATGTGGGAGTGTAAGCTGAATAAATCCTTTCCTCCCCAACTTGCTTCTTAGTCATGATATTTGTGCAGGAATACTAACCCTGACTAAGACAAGGGGAAAAGGGTTTATTTTAGTTTACAGTTTAAGGATATAGTCCATCACCTTGGCAAGTCTTAGAGCAAATTTGTGAGGAGTTGGTTACATTGAATTTAGAGTCAGAAATCAGAAAGGGAGAAGGGAAGAGAGGGGACAGGAGGGAGGGGAGGGGAGAGGGAAAGAACAATCATTTGGATGTTCACCTGGGAACTTCTTCTTCTCTAAAAATGTGGGACTCCAGTGGACTCCCATACTAGTCAGGGTTCTCTAGTAACAGAAATTATGAATCTTGTCTCCCTTTCTCTCTCTGTCTCTGTTTCTCTGTCTCTCTATATATACATAACGTATACGTATACATATACATACACATACCTGAGGTTAGAATGCTCAGTGTAGTCCAGTTAATCAGGTAATCCAACAATGTCTGGCTGTTTATGGAAAGTCCAAGAATCCAGTAGTTGCTCAGTCTACAAGGCTTGATGTTGAGCTGGTCTTCAGTATATGCTGGAATCCCAAAGAAGTAGACTCTAATACCAGTGAATGGATGTGCTAACAAAGCAAGGGCAAACAGAGACAAAAAGCAAATATATATATATATATATTATATATATATATATATATATATATATATATATATATATTTGTGTGTGTGTGTGTGTGTGTGTGTGTGTGTGTGTGTGTGTTTTATTAAAGTTTTGTTGCACTAGAGAACCCTAATACACCAAGTAAAAAATCTCTCACAGGTGTGTTCTCCATTTCTGGATTATAGTGCATTCCAGATGTAGTCAAGTTGACAGCCAAAGGAAGCCATCACACCTCAGATAAACCTATCTCACACAGAAGCCCAGAGATTGTGTTATAGATTACTTTAAATCCAGTCAAGCTAACACTGAAGTTGAACTAGGTTAAGACAATCGGATGTCAGCCCCGATGCCTCTGCTGATATTGCTGAAGACAGCTGTGCCTGAAGTCCCTGCGCTCTTTGTCCTCATTTATAGTCACCTGTGGAGCAAACTTCCCCTTCCTCTCTTGGCTTGCTTCTATTTGTTTTATCTAGGATTCACTTATCTGTAACTAAAAACATTTTTTGAATAAACTGCCTATCAGGGTTATTGTTAGGGGAGATTGAGATGTGCGCATGAAATGGTTCTTGGTACATTGTAAGTGTTCCATAACGTTGGAGTAGCTCTCATAACTGATACAGGCCAGGGAAGTGAACAAGAAGTTCAGGGCAGTGTGGAGGAGAACTGGATGGATGCTGGAGCCACAAATGTGAGCTTGAATGCTAGTGTTGTCCCAGGAATGAGGCTGAGCCAAGTGCCCAATAATCCACTTCTCTGTTCCCTCCTTTATAAAGCAGGGACACTACCTCCATGCAGCGATTAAAAGAAATAAATGATAAGTATGTACCTTCTCCCTTGTCAACTTTTGCTTCTTCCTCCTGATGTACCAGCTACTATCTCTACTGTATGCTTGTGTCCTCTGACACTGCCCCTGCCCCTGGTGTAGAACAACTTGTTGAAGGAGAGTGGGAAGGGTGTATACACAAGGCACTTTTCCTGTGATGTCTTTATAAGTCAGTAGTCTGTTGTAAAGGGGGGTTTATTGGTTTAGATTCTAAGTGCTTTCAAATGAGTGCTTTATGTTTTCCCCACTGTTTTATTATTTTGATAGAAGTCCAACAAGGGAGAAAATGGTTTGCTTTGGAAGAAGACAGAACCACACCACAAATAGTAGGGCTACTTTGGGTACCAGAGATTAGGGTTGGGAAGACTCTAGCCTTGACTCCAGAATTAGACAGGCCTTGAGAACCATATCCCTCTAATTTGTAAACTTGCCATTGATGTCTCCTATAGCTCCAAAGGGGTCATTTGCTTTCATTGATACAGTAAATCTTGGTACAAGGATGTACACTTCAGGATGTGGCACACTTGTGAAGCGTTCCTTGTTTTGCCGGAGCAAGAAACACAAAGCATCAAGACCACTGAACTCAGAGGGGCTTCCATCACAGAATGGAACAGGCTGGGGACAATAGAACTAGGAAGGAGTTGGCGAATCTAGTCACCTTTCTGATCATCTGTGTTTGATCATGTGCCCTCTCCCCCATGTCTCTTTTTTTTCCTAAGTGCTAAATGAGGCCATGAATTTCCTTTCTCCTGTGAACATCAGTTTCTTTGGAAAGTATTTCCTAACAAGAATAGGGTAGTGTGCTGGATAGTTTTATATCACCTTGACACAAACTACAGTTATCTGAGAGGTGGGAACCTCAACTGAAAATTTGGCTCCATAAATCTGTAGCAAACAATTACCATGAGCTCGGGGAGTCTTGTGGAAGTGTTGGAGAAAGGATTGAGGGACCCAGAGGAGATAGGGACTTCACAAGAAGACCAACAAAGTCAACTAACCTGAATCACTGGGGCTCCCAGACTGAACAACCAGTCAAAGAGCATACATGGGCTGGACCTAGGCCCTCTGCACATATGTAGCAGATGTCTTCCTGCAGGTCCCCCAACAACTAAAGTGGGGGGCTGTCTTTGACTCTGCCCATGGGATCCTATTTCTCTAACTGGGCTGCCTTGTCTGACTTTAGTGGGAGAGGATGTGCCTAGTCCTGCAGTGACTTGATGTGACAGGGTGGGCTGATACCCTGGAGGCTGGTCCCCTTTCTCAATGGAGAAGGGGAGGGGATGATAGGGGAAGGACTGTGTGAGGGGGGGAACTAAGAAGTTGGGGGCTGTAATCAGTAAAGTGAATAAATTAATTAATGAAAAAAGAATTGTATCATAGATATTGTGGTTTGAAAAACTATATTTCTGTAGATGAGTGTGCTGGGTAGTTTTCTGTCAACTTGACATAGGCTAGAGTCATCTGAGATAAGAAAACCTCAATTTAAAAAGCATCCATTAGATTGGGATGTAGGCAAGCCTGTAGGGCTTAATTATTAGTGTTGATGGGAGAGGGCCCAGCCCATTACAGGTAGTGTCATTTGTATGCTGGTGGTCTTGTGTTCTATAAGAAAACATGTTGAACAAGCCACAGGGAACACACGTCTGCATCATTCCCGTGTCTAGGTTCCTGCCCTGTTTCAGTTCCTGTCCTGACTTCTTTTAATGATGGATCATCATTTGGAAGTGTAAGCCAAATAAAACCTACCTTCTTACCCCCCCTCTACCCCACCCCTGCAAAAGAGCTGGCTCTAGGGCATTTTCTTAATTAGGGATTGGTTTGGGGAGGACCAAGCCTATTGTGGGTGGTGCCATCCCTAGGCTGGTATTCCTAGATTCTCTAAGAAAGCAAACTGAGAAAGCTCTAACCAGCACCCTCCGTGGTTTCTGCATCACTGCCACCAGGTTCCTGCACTACTTGAGTCACTGCCCTTATGGGATTTAATGAGGATTGTTATATGGAACTGTGAGTGAAACAAATCCTTCCCAATTTGCTTTTGGGCATGCTGCTTCATCACAGCACCAGTGATCCTAAGGCAGGCAGCATCAGAGAAGGGGTTGGTAGAGCACTGGAGGGTCACTGAACCCTCTGGAATCAGATCCTGCTCCTACCTTTAGCCAGGTGTGTGACTCTGGGAGTCTCACTCAGCTTCTAATTGCTACTCACTCTGTATCTGAGCTCAGAGTGGCCACCATGTGGTGCCTGGCACTCAGTAAGCCTCTGTAGCATCCAACTCATGACATCCAATATCCTCATCTGCAGACTGGTTTGAGCTGGATACTTAGTTGTCTTTTCTGTCCTTGACTCTGTTTCTCTTTATTACACCGAGTTGCTTTCCCTCTTTGTCGTGTCCTGAGCTTCTCTCTTCCTCCCATTTCTTTAGCTAGCTATGATTAAGAATGGTTCATAGCTTTATTTTGCTCTGCTTTAAAAATATGTAATTTTACATTTCTTCTTTTTAATTTAAGAAGTCAAAGAGTAGGACATCTTATATTTCCTTCAATAAAGAAAGGACAGTTTGATTTGCTTTTTTATAGGCTCCCATTAAATTTCATCCGCTTGGCTCTCATCCAGTGTTCCACACTGTCAAAATCATTTTAAATCCTGGCATGTCAGTTAGTGGCTTTACTTTCTTCCCTGGCTTCATTACATCTGCCTTCTAAGCCTTCACCAAGTCCTTGACAAAGCCTGCAATTTGGGACTACTCTTTCTGTTACAAGACTGAATGTGTGGATGTGTTGGAAAACTGAATCGGTAGTGTGATGTTAGCCACAGCTTTTGAAAACAGCTTCCCAAACTCCTGCCCTGAAATTCCCACCCAAGAGGTGGGGAGTGGAGGCATCCATGCTCCTAAGAAGCACCTAAGAGATGCTGGAGTCATGGGTGCCATAAGAACTAATGGCTCAGGCAAGTCAGCGCTTCATTTTTTTTTTCCTCTAAAATTGAAGAAAGGTCACTGGAGGGTGTGCCAGAATTTCAGAACTTCTGTCTCCTTCCTTCTATACATGGCAGGGCTTCCTACTCATAGATGCTTGACTTCCTGCCACCATGACCACACTCAAGCCAGTAAGGAAAAGCTGGAGGGAAGGGATGTCTTTTCTGATTTTCAGAACTTTGTCTCAGAAGTTGTGTTTGACACTTTGACTGACTTTTATGTTCTTGCCTCAAATAGTCTCACAGATCACACTAACTGGAAAGAAATTTAGGGATTCTGTCTTTATTTCGAGTGTCATGTTCCCAGCTAGAAGTCCAGACAAAAAAACTACATTTCTGACATTGCTTAACATCAGTATTATTATCATTGATGGGGTTTCAAACTTTCCAGCTGGGAGTTTGTTATCTAATCTCCACTATGAGTTAGACAGTTCATATAAAACTCTGAACTTCAAATATCATCTTGTCTATGGTAGCCATTATTTCTTTTCATTTCATAGTTCAGGAAATGTAGTCCTTGAGTATTTTTAGTAGTTTTCCTGAGACACTATAGAAACAAGATCCCTCAATCAAGAGTCAAATTCAGCCCTGGAAAGCCCAATCTCCTCCTGGTATACCTTTCCACTTTGTAGCAATTGCACATATAATTGTAGATGAGCATTCTTCATTCAATATTACTATGCATAACCACAGAGGTCTTTGTCAGAGACATAGATGATTATTTTACTCCAATGTCTGTGGGTCTGTGGAGGTGCCTTTTTGCAAGAGAATTTGGGTCTGTCCCATGATCCCTCGTCATCTTTGGGATCATGGGCTCACTAAGGTGCAGCTTTCCCAGACGCATGGCAGAAGATGCATATTTCCTCAATGTCAAAGTCACTCAGTACATTGTTCCCAGGAGAGAGCCAACATCTTGAATGTATTCTGGTCTAAACTGGGTGTTTGAGCTTGTGCATTGAATTTGAAATCAGAATAGCTGAGAATTAGGAATCCTGAGTTCTACCTTAAGCTCAGGCATGAAGGCCAGGTGGACTTTGTATAAATGGCAAGTCTTTCAGGGCCTTGGGACTGTTCTAGGGAATCTCTTAAGATCTACTGAAGCTTTTCCCTGAGAAACTGGACTGTGCTGTATAAAACAAATCTGAAGCTGGAGGGATGGCTCAGTGGGTAAAGTGCCTACTGTGCAAACATGAGGACCTGAGTTCATCTCCCCCAGCACCCACATAACTATGAGGCAGGTGATACCAACCTCTGACCTTCACATGCATACACCATTATACCCCCCATGATTCCCCCACGCAATTTTTAAAAAGTTTCTGAAACAAATAAGGGTTTCTTAAACGTCTCTGACCCTAGATTTGACTTGTTTAGAGCAGATATGTATATGCACACATGCACATACATACTACACTCTCCTTCTGAACCTTTGGGTCAAGATTCATGACTGTTGATGATCATAGTGGAGCATAAGGTGCTGGTCTTCCTGGTCTGTGGATGGGTTTGGAAGAAAACTGGAGTCACTGGAAGGCCATTGATGCCATGACCTTCTGCTCACCCAGGGTGAATGCGGGCTGTTCCTCTACTTAAACAGGGAAGCTTTACTCTGATGATTTATAATAATGCTTCTGAGTGTGCAGGTAAACATGCCATAGTTTATTTTGCAGAACTAATGAAGTCTATTTAATCTCTCAGTTCCCAGCAGATTCTGTCCTAAGAAGTGGTATGAGACTGTCAGACTTGTGTATGAGTTATAGAGGGAAGGCTAATGTCATGGAAATCATCTAGAGGCCTTACAGCCTAATCTTTTTTAATCCCCTGGATCCTTTTGGCTGAATTCTGTGCCTTTGGATTAGATGACTATAGACCATGGAGATGGACTGTAGCAGCATGGGGGTGGTACAGCAATAGCTGCTGAAGTCTGTTGAGCTTTGCCACATGTCTGGGACTCCATCTTTGTCTTCGCAGCCATTAATTAGCTCAGTATGGCAAGAACACACTTTTGACTGCCATAGACACCCTGTCAAGTCCTTGCCATATAGTTTATGAGCTAATTCTGCTGCCTGTAAAAGGTGGAACTGAAGAAACAACATTTCTAAACTCTTGGGCTCTTGGTTTCTTTGTGTCCAGTAGGATCTGTAGAGCTTGCTCTGCTTCTTGCATTCATCTGAAAAGCTTAGTTTTTAGTTTAATCCTTTGTACAGATATAGAAAGTGAAGACAGAGTTGTAGGAGGCAAAGAAGAGAACCAGGTCCCTTTGTTCTCCAACTTATCTTGCTTGAGAGTTTCCCTGACCTATTCCACTCCCACCAGAGTAGGCCTTGGTCCTTCCCTAGAATAAACCAGTTTGTTCCCATAGCAGGGCCTTTGCCTTTGCCATTTTCTCTCTTACATTTTCACATTCTTCAAAAAATGGCTGGTCTTTCTGACTATGTAGGTCTCCTGAAAAGACTGTTTTCCTCCATAGGCCTTTTATGCTCTCCCATTAGCAATTGTCCCTTTCTAGGGTTGCTTTTAGTGCATGGTCTTGTTATAGTTTTGCTTATCATATTATCACTTTCTGAAACTACTTATTTGTTTACTGGTCCATTGTCTCTCACTGTCATTTCTTTTTGAGAAAACTTGCTTTCTGCTATATTGTCAATATGAAGAACAGGATTTATATTGTAGTGAATATATTTTTTGAATGAATAAACTGGATTGGATACATTTAATTTTGTTTTAACTGTCATTATCAGATGCTTTATAGATGTGCTGAAATTCATTTAATCAACTTTTTAGAAGTAGACACTCAACTTGCTGTTTTTATTTTCTGCTCTAACTTTTCTAATGTTCCCGCGTTAGCATGAAACTGAACTGTGTACACTGCTTTCATTCTGTGCATGGAGTAGCTCTTAACAATGCATATGCTGGATCAAAGAGCATCCATGTGTTTCCATTCTGATATGGATTCTCAAGTTTCCCTATAAACCCGCTCCATGAGCCTGTGCCACCACCAGCTTGCCTTTGTCCCCAGTTTTCTTGGCCAAGAGCACACTACTGTTGAAAAGCAGCTGCTGGTTTCCAACCTGCCCTTCAAGCGCTCTACCTATCACCTCATTACCAAAGACAGACATGTGTGTACATGTGGTACATACACATGAGCTATGTGCTACTTCTCTGAGCTCTAAGGGCTTTTTTGTGGTTCTTTCAGTCTCTGTCTGGGCTGCATTCTCTAGTCTTTTGTGGGACTCTTAAAGCATAGGGTCTTATGTGTGAAGTTGTGGTTATTCTTCAGACGTTTTACCCTTTTCCCCACCCTTAGAAGGAACTACCATGTCTACTCTCTGACTTTGGTGTGATTAATTTTTAACAAATGTAATTTGAGCAGAAGCTTAAAATATGCTAGTGGGTCAGGCTTGTTGTCCAGACTGTCTGTTGCCCTAAGATTAACCACCTTATCGCATAGGCCAAGATCAATGTTCAACCTGTGACATATGGAACATATGTGAACCCAGGTTGCCTTTAGAGCAGAACCTGGGTTTAGGGCCACGTCAGCTGAACACCAGCTCTCATGTAGCCATGTAAGATTTTTGTCAGAGTCTAGTGAGATTTTTCATCTTATTTATTACACAGCAAAAAACCCCAGTTGCTACAAAGGCCAAGATGGAAGTGGAACCTCATTTCAGACTAATAACCCAGTCTAGTGTCAATCATGTCAGATTCCAAATGCCAGACACTCTGTAAGTCAGCTATAAAAGAGGAATATTTGAATCCAAATATGTCTACATTATGTAGGTTTCATTGTTGAATGTCAAGTGCCAAGCATGTCAAATCAAACATCCCCTCAGGTTGAGAGAGCCAAGCACATTCACGTTTGTGTAGGCTGGGTTGAATTTTGAAGAGTATGGGGTGGTGGTGGTGGTGATTGAGTCCTATATGACGTAAGAAAGCTGATGTGCCCTAGAACATCAAGGGTGGAGTAGAAGGAGGGCAGCTGTGCTCATCATGGGGCAGAGCACACTGGTGTTACATGGTGCCGAGTGTGGGAAGGGGACAAGGCTTGAATAAGGGAAGAGACTAAGGAAGCTGTTTTGAAATGTGAGCCAAGAGAACTCTGGATGTCAGTTGGGTCCCAACCATAGACTATAAATTATCGACATTTAGAGGTCAAGCACATGGCAAAGACAGAGCATAAGACTAGCTAGAAAAAACTGGCCAGCTGTTTCATCTTCATGTCATTGTTTCCATTGAGAACATCACTGTCAATTAAGCTCTGCTTAGTGAAGTTCCAGATACATTTTGATTCATTAAATATGTTGTCTTTACAGAAAGCAGATATTGATGGTACAACTCAAAAGTCTTCACCGACGTGGCCTCATGGTTACATAATTTCCAGAACACACTACTAAATGATGATCTCTGTGAGTGGCTCTTTGAACATCATTTAATCAATTATGCTAACATTCTCTGGATCATTTTAAAAATATTTTGGGTCGTTAAAAGGTCATATAGATTGGATTTGAACTCTAGATATACCAATAACTGATTATGTGATCATAAAGAAACAACTTCGTTTTCACAAGACTCAATTTCTTTCTTTTGGTTTTTAAGTTAAAAAAAAATGTAACTGTACTACTTTACCCCTTCCCTGTCCTCCTCAAATCCCTCCAAAACTCCCCATTCCCTTCAATGGACTCTAATGACTGCTAAAAGAGAGAGTTAGTCTTTCTCAGAGATCAGCCTCCTGGTTGCTTATCAAATACAAAGTGGTTAGCCCTGAAATCATACACACATAGGTCACAGCAAATGGAATACATTATAAATACAAAATAAATATTAACTATACACATATTTATATGTGTATGCATTTCTATATCTGAGACTCAACTTCTTTATCTGAAAAACACTGAAACAAAACTACCAGGTAAGGTTATATAAAGATAAACTTAGTGCATCAAGAACAATAGCTTTGTCCCCGCATTACCAGCACATACTATATAGCCTGTCATTCAGCTCAGCATATTTTGGGCAATAATAGACCACCGTTGGACGGGTGCAACTTGAAGCACAGCGAGAGAAACAGGATCTTGTTACCAAATCTGAGAACTCAGGGACAAAGCACCCAAGACTGACTAAGCACAGTGAGAAGTTCAGAGGTAAAAACAAGCCTTGCCTGTATGCCAGTTCTTGCAATGTCTCTGCAGTGACTGATCCAAGGGTGGGCACTGGGTGCAACTAGGTCATTGGATAATTTTCCGGAATATTGCTCACATTCTAGATGGCAAACAGACTCTAGAGACTGTCAATATTGATAAGCTAAAAATTCTGATGTTTCCCTTACAGGTACTTTGTCCATACTCTCCAACACAGAAAGGATTCTTGCTCCCTCCCCAAGCTGTGTTCCTCCTTGGGATGGAATTGCATTCCTTGTTCAAGCATGGAGTGTATTAGATTGGGTTAATATTGCACTGGGTTAGTGCACTGTGCACTGAAGGGTATAGATGGGATTTTCACTCCGTCTTTCCACTTCCATTTTACTACAGGAGTTGGTTGGGCAAACTGACCCCTACTGACTGTCTGAGATAGTACCCTCTGCTTTACCATGCTCTCTTGTTTTTTCTGTCAGTCTGACACCATACAAGTTTCTGCAGTGGTGGGACCTGCACCCCACAGTCCACAGTAGTAGGCACCAGTCATGTGGGTATTAGAAACATGACATATAGTTGGTATGCCTAAAGACTGGAGGTTTTAGTTAAATGGAGGGCAATTAATTTAGCTGAGTAGATGACAATAATTTCCATGCAGCTCTAGAAGGCATGGCAGCAGGCAGCCCATCTGCATTCAGTAGAAAGAGATAACAGAAACCTTTATGCAAACATTTAATTATTTTCATGTAGGGCATTTGTGTCTAATATAATGCTAGTCCCATTTATTAGAGTTACTGTCTCTTTTAAAAGACATTTACTTATTTTATGTATATGAGTACATTGTAGCTGTCTTCAGACAACCAGAAGAGTGCATCAGATTCCATTACAATGGTTGTGAGCCACCATGTGGTTGCTGGGAATTGAACTCAGGACTTCTAGAAGAGCAGTCAGTTCTCTTAACCACTGAGCCATCTCTCCAGCCCTAGAGTTTCTATCTTAATTTTTTACTTATGTGAGTGCTTGCCTGCATGTACGAATGTATGTATGTGTATGGTGTGTGTGTGTATGTATGTATGTGTGTATGTATGTATACCATTGTGTGCCTACTGCACATGAAGATTAGAAGAGAGCATTGGATCTCTTATAACTGGAGATGCAGGTGGCTGTGAGCTGCCAGGTAGTTACTAGATACTGAACCCAGGTTCTCTGCAAAAGTAGGAAATGCTCTTAAATGTCTTTTAGGATCTCCACAGTGGGGTGGGGGTGGTTGGTGGGATAGGATTTAGGCATTTCCCTGAGCCTCAGCAAAACCACACTTGTCCTCTCAATGGATGCCCTGTGGCTTAGATGCTGTCTCTGCATCTCAAGTGTGGCTTTATTAAATGTCATGGGACAAGGCAGTGTGAGCTACCCAGATATTTTAGGGTGCTCCCTCCTTCCTCCCTCCCTCTCTCCCTTGTTGTGTCCCTGCCTTCCTCCTTCCCTCCCTCCCTCCCTTCCTCTCTCCCTCATCTTTCTTGTTCCTTGTGCTAGGGGTGGACCTCAAGTTTTCACACATGCTAAGCAAGTGATGTACATATAAAGAACATGCTATAGCCCTTGGTATTCTTTCTTACACTTTCCTTAGCATTTTTCTTACCTTCTGTATTTATTTAATGTGATTAAGGCTTGGGTGTCTCTCTACACATGAGCCCCTTTACAGCATTAATCTTGTTTTCTCATATTAACCCCTTTACTGTGGTGCTTTGGAGCTCTGTGGGTGAACCCAACAGAGGACCACTTTCCATATGCTTGGAATGAAACAGACCCAAGAGCCATTGCTGGCTTGCTGCTAATGAGCCAAGGTTTATAGATCGTTGGATACTCCAAGTCTCTACATTGACTTGTGGATAAATGAGATCCAGCTACCCAATACTGTTGCTGTGTGAGTCAAATCCCATCAGACAGGTGCAATATCAGAGAGATGCCTGGATGTGGCAGGCACTTAACAAGTGAAGCTATGGCTTTAATTGTGACATTTATCACAGTAGTTTCATTAGAAATAGAAATTAATCTATTTGTCTTCTGTCATTTGACTATTCATTATTTGACATAACTCTGCCCACTCTCATCTTGGTTTTATCTCTTTTTTTTGTCCTTGAAATCCTAAATCTTCTGTATAGAGTTTGGGGCACAGAGGTGATTAATAAACATCACAGGCTGATGCATGCCACCGATTTTGTGCTGGGTGGAGAATGAAGAAGCAATTGAGTCAGTCAAGTCACAAAGGACAAGGTGAAACAAGATAAACATCACCTAGTGATGGTGTTTTCTTCAGAAAAGTACGGGGTGGACTTATCTGTATACTTATCCCCTTACAAGGAATTTTTTACAAACACACTTGAATGCTTTACATTCCCTAAAGGAGACATTCAAACATGTGCAAACACTTGACTAGATCTTCTAAAGGCACGGTTTATTTAATCTGAGAGACAGGAGAATGAGGTCCTGAGTTTGGATGCAGGGCTACGGAGGATTACATTCTGTTATTCGCGAAATGCAACACTTCCTTTGATGGATGGTTCATTATTTTATACAAGAAATGAATCGATTTTCATGACAGGTATTGTGTCATTTTCCAAGTTTGTTGCACCATGCCTGCATGGAGTAAGCTGTTGAATGTTATGCTAGTAAGGTATGTTGGAGTTGGGTATGTATGTTCATCTTTATTTTTCAAGTTGTAAGCAGGGCTTTCTCACCCTAATTTCATATTTGGTTCTCCTAAGGAATTTTCTGCAAACTGCTGGTGCTCAACCTGCATCTGCAGGCATTTTTAAGTTACCTAGTCTAGGGAGAGTTGGAGCCTGCAGTGGTCAGGTGCATGTTTGGTCAGTTGAATATAATGGTTATTGGTCATGTGGCATGTGACTCTGCAAGTGGCATGTGATGGTTAGCTATGTGCTGTGGTCTGTTGCATATAAGTCTATGTCACTTGAGGATTGACTCCATCTGGCGGTCATCTGCATATGATGCTTAGCTGCATACGAAGGTTAGAAGAAGCATGTGATATTAGCATGTGACAGTGATTGTCATATGATGGTCAGTTACATGTAAGGATCAGCCACATGTGACTTTTACAGATATGCACTGGCCAATGGCATGTGATAATCAGTATATGTCATAGTTCCTTGGGTCGTCACATGCATGCAATGGTCAGCATCATTTGAAGATCTGTGATGTGAGATGGTCAGCAGGCATGTGATGACACTGCCCCAGGATCCCACTAGTAGTCAGACATTGCCACCTGCTAGTGAGGAAGAGAATCTGCAGATGTCGATCTGATTCTGATTCGTTGCTCCAGTTAGTGAGTGACCTGGAGTGAGCTAGTAACTCCTTCCTTGCATCTTGGCTTTCTCATCTAAGATTAAGTTAAAACCGTAGGTTAGAATATTAGAGTAGCAGTTTAAGTCATTTGAATACAGAAACGAATCAAGGAAACTGGCCTTCCAGGAAACATAGGCCTATGTGTACTATATAAAGTCTTGATAGTGTTTTAAGGGAGTCACAGCATTGGAGTTGGTTATGGCTCTGTTCACAGTGGAGCAGAGTGGAAAGCATCATGGATCTTACATATCCAGGAGCTCAGGAAGTCTAGAGGAAGCTATGCATATCGCTCTGCTCAGAGATCTCAGCACAGGCTGACCTTTACCAATGAGTCACCCAAATAGAAAGGAATGACTTTTTCCCCCTAGTTCCGGTAAAAGTCTGGTCCAGCACTCAGCCTCACAGCAGAGTGGATGCGCAGCTGGACACATGCCTCTCACTATAACATGGGATGGTGTGATGGTTAGGCCTCATTTGAACCTCATAGAGAGAAATTACAAGGGTGAGATTTTTAAAAAGAGGAAAGAAAAGATGTTAGTGTATTGTTACTATAAGATGAACCCAGTGAATTCTGGGAGAGCAAAGACTACAGGCATTGTCAGATCTGTGGCGTTTGAAGCTCAAATGTCCCTCTCCTGTCTATGTATTAAAGGGATACCGTTCCAGATTAGTACTGTTGGGACATGGTGGAGCCTTCAGAAGTTAAGTCTAGTGAGATGTTGTTAGGTCATTGGGAGAATAGTTTTGAAGGGGATGGTGGGACCTCCCCCATTTTTCTCATGGCTTCTTGGCCATGAGGTGAACAGTGCTGGAAGACACTCCTTCCATTGCTTTTAGGTAGCCTCATGAAAGACGGAAAAGCAGTGGGTCCACCTGAGCACAGACTAGAGCTTCAGAATCCAGGAGCCAGAATAAACCTAAGTTTATTGTCGGAGGTGTTTGTTATATTTACAGAAAGCAGTATACTAACATATCTGTCTTACTTTAAAGGCTAGGCATCTATGAAACTGCAAGAAGTGCAGGCTCTTAAGGCCCAATGTCTTTATCAATACTAATCAATACTAAAAGTGTATCATATTTGACAAGCATAACATCCCATAGATGCTATTATAAAATGTTTTTTCTATATACTATTTTTGTAGTTACTATGTAAGAGTAGGTATAGATTTTCTCATCTGTGTTTAATTTTATGTTCCACTTGCTTCTAGTGTGCCGGGTGTATATAAAGTTCCACTTGCTTCTAGTGTGCTGGCTGAATACTGAATTTGTCGGTTCCATTTGTTCTGGTGGCAGTAATGAACCTTATAGAGACTGGTAAAGTTGTTAAGGACCCACAGAAGAAGCATCAGGCTGAGATTCAAGCGTAGGCTTCCCATTCCACAAACAATACTGTTTCCATGAACATACCTCCTATGTCCAGCCATAGACTTTCTGTGATTTGAGATACTTGCTCCATGGAGGACTCTTTAGCTGTGAGTGTTCCCTCCTTGATCACTGCAGTGGAATTGCTTTCTTAGTCAGTGACCTTGTAGTTTCTCTTCTCATTTGAAACAGGGTCATTTTTGTCTGTTCGAAGTTAATCTTTTTATTTTAAAAAAGAGTACATCCCACACATTCTGCCTTGCTCTTGAGTCTATGGTTATCTATTTCATGTTGTCTCCCATTATCTTAGATATAACCCTTACTCTGGAAGACCTTGTCTGAAATATGAATGTGACAGTCATGGCCATGTTCAGGAAATCCCTAGGGATTAACCTAAGGACTGTTCAATTTGGTGCTCTGTAGTATCTTGTGTTTTGAAATGCTAAGACCAGAATAAATGATCTCTCTCTCTCTCTCTCTTTTTTTTTTTTTTTTTTAAAGAGAGTGTAATTTCAAAAGCAGTGAGGCCAGACTGGCCAAAATGGTCACGAATTTTCCCTGAACTTGCTAGGAAGTTATGAATTTGGTCTAGGACCTCAGCAGTGGGCCAGACTGGCCAAAATGGTCACGAGTTTTGCCTGAACTTGCTAGGAAGTTATCAATTTGGTCTAGGACCTCTAGTGGTAGTGTAATTCATTGCTTAGAGCAATAGAAACTGCCTAACTTCTAAAGGTGTTTGGAAGATGTCTTTGTAGGATGGGCAAACCATGTTTTCTGACTATACAAAGGAAAGATATAGAAAATCAGTAACCTATACAAATGGACCCTCTAACTTTATTCAATTATAATACATGGTAAAGTAGATTGGCATATAGCAGAGCACCAACTTCTCTCAACAGGTTCCCTGGGCTTGGCCCCAATTAGAGTGCCCCCTTTCTTATTATTATGGGTGGATTTAAGCAGCCATTGACCATAATCCTAATGTCTGTTAGTCTATCTTGCTCATATTTTGATTGAGAAATCAGAAACTTATATTGGTTGAAAGACCAATTGGTTGAAAGGTTGTTAAGGCCTCCCATCTTCTGACCTCTCTGTCTCTTAGTCTTTGGGGTCCTTTCCATTCAAATCTTCCCTTAGCAAGATGATGCCTGGTCACAGACCAAAATGCACCCAGGTAAAGGCTTCCTTAAGAAACAGAGACTCGGTCTTGAAATGTGTTTGGCAGCTCAAGTTTTACTAATTGTCAGTTTGATTAGTGCTTAGTGGCTGGTGGCTGCAAATCATTTCCTGCCTAGCCAAACAAAGAGAATTATGAAGAACAAATAATGTTACTCTGTTAAAAAATGCCTTTGAAAATTTCCCCAAGGAAAGGAAACTATTATTATCCCAGACAAATAAATAGGAAGATGGGAATAGAAAGACTGGGCAAAGTCGCCAAAATAATCAGCCGAAATTAGAAGTCAGCCTTGCTAATGGCCACCCAAGGGCAAGAACTCTGCTGGTGGTTGGCTTTGCCAACTACAGGAAGGGCCAAGTTAAACAGGACATAATTAGAGATATATTTCTCATGCTTTCTCCTGACCTCTGACCTCTGACCAGAAAGGTCTTGCCAAGTTTCTTAGCAGCTGTCTAAACCTTCTGGCTTCTTTTGGTAAGAAAGCTGAAGTAGAAAGTATTAGCATCTATGAGCCTCCTGATGCCTCCTAGCCTAGCCACACTTCACCTCTGGAACCACTAGTGTCCCCTGTGGAGTTGGAGATGAGAACCACGTGTACACAGCATTAACCATTGAGCCATACCTCCAGCTCCTCAACCTCATTTTGTATGGAGGAAAATGGCCTTAAGATCAAGTTCTTATCAGGTCTCGCTGTCGCTACAAAACAAATTCTAAGCTAGTACCTTCTTTTGCTTTTTGACTCACCAGTGTCAGATTCCAGGCTCAGGATTATTTTCAAATAATCCTCCTTGGCTTTGGTTGGAGTGAGCACGAAAACTTTTCCAGGCCTTTGGTTGATAAATGTGAAACAAACTGGAGAAGTATGTTAAATCTGCACTAGATAACAATGCCAGAACTGACAGGGCTGCAAAGGACCAGGAAACTTAGGATCCTGAAGATTTGGGAGTTTCCAAAATGGCTTGATACTTTCCTCAACAAAGATATACAAAAGACATCTTGTAAACCCAGGAGAGAACCCATCTTTCTCTCATTTATTATACTTTCTACTGCATGAGAGTTTTGGAAGGGAAAAAGTCATACCTGCCCATTTCCCACTGGAGTATGAATTCCTGCAATAGTCCAAGTTATATAAGAAAATCTCTCTTTCTCTGTCTCTCTCTGTCTCTCTCTGTCTCCCGTCTCTCTCTCTCTCTCTCTCTCTCTCTCTCTCTCTCTCTCTCTGTCTCTCTCTCTCTCTCTCTGTCTCTCTCTCTCATGGGAATTGGTAAGTATAAAATATGGTCAAGTCAGCAGGTTTGAGAGAGGGAATAGTTGATGCTGTAGCCTGACTATGAAGGCAGTTGAAGGTAGACCTTTTTCCTTTGGTCTTTAGTCTGTTTCTCTAAAGGCATTTGGAGACTTGAGGGTTTGGGAAATTTCCTCTAGATGTCTCCAAGATCTTTCTATTTAAGCCCTATCTGTGCCTTTCCCTCCCTGAACTCTATATGTGTCAGTTACAGTTCTCTGAGGTTTATGTATCTCATAGGCAATATTCCAAGATTCTTAAGTCAAGGGAGAGGATCAGTGTGGAGCAAGCACAGGTGTGGTTGGCCCAGGACAGAAGGGAACAACGTGAAGAATACTATTCCCTGGCTAAGTGGAAATGCTCATAGTTGGAATAGTACGAGAGTAACCTCTCATTCCACTGTCCTGGGAATTCTTGCATGAAACACATTGTGTGTATATATCTCAAGAACTGGAAGAGCTTTATCACTTCAGACTGGATTGCAACAACCTGCACAGCTTTGGATTTGACTGGGCTAGGCCAATAAAGAAATAAAGAAAGGACAGACACAACACACTTTCAGAAAAACTGGGATTGGGTGGGAGGTGCACTGTGATGGAGATACATGAGCAGCCTGTAATCTCAGCAAATTTATTATACACTGCTGCATGAGAGGACTGGTTTATTGTACATAGCTGACGGAGGAGGAGGGAGCTGGAGGTTAGCTAATCTCTGTTGGGTACCAGTTTCAGGTTTGCAGGGAGAGGGAAGCTGTGGTTGACAGTTTGTGCACACACTGATTTTAGTGGAAAGTCAGTTATCTGTACATCCATATTTGAGCCAGAGGAAGGCTTTGCCATTCTCATGGGTCTGAGTCATTGGCATCTATGACATGACTGTGACTATGTCAAAATTACATGTTGACTCAGAACTTCATATGCTTCGCATACTGTGCCATTATCTCTCATGAGAATGGCCAGAGTGGAGTCTTGTTACCACCAGTCTGTGACCTTTGGAAGTATATTCTTGCTTGGGTTTCTGTGACTAGACAATGTTGTGCATTGTCTTTTCAAGAACTCTTTTGGTTGAATACGACATAAATGGAATTTGCAATACTCAAGCACAAGGGAAAAGTTCCAGGATGAGGTGTCATTGCTCATGTACTATTTTCAGTTCTTTGGGTACATGAGGTTATCTGACATAGTCCCAGATCTCAGGGAAATCATGTTCTTTCCAAAGGGCAATGAAATAGCCAAGAATGGAAATACATGTGATTTTTTAAAAACTTGAAACAGTCTGGGATTTGGAACTAGAAAGGCCTTGGTTGGTCATATATTATCTTAAATAAATAGTGCAAAGTCTCAGTCTTCATATTGAGGACTTTGATCGTTCCTTCTGTTCATGTTTGTTTTGTAAATTAGCACATATATATAAAGTGCCCGTCATATCTCCCAGCATATAGTTTGACTTTAATAATGACAGTGCTGGTTTTATTATAATTTCCAATAGATGAGTCTTGGGTTGCTGAGCTCCCTATGGTCTGGTGTGTCCCAGCAATTTCAGAAAGTGGCTGAAATTTCTCTGGGCTTATGGTACTACATGTGACAGAACTGCATGTGTAGTGGGGAGGCAGAAGTAAGTACCGTGTGTTCAGGGCACAGAGCAAGCTGCCATGGATGGACTGGAGGCTTCACAGTGGTTAGAGAGTTACAGTAACATCTAGCCTTTCTCATCATCCTGTACTCAGTTCTGAAATGTTGCCCACGTGGCCATGCCGAACTCGACGTCATTTGCTTTGGATGCGAACTCCTTTCTACTTTGTCTACCTACATACATACAGGCTTGGACAGTGAAGCCAGTGAACTACCTCCATCATCTGCCAAATGCTGAGGACCCTTCAATTTGAGATTTCTTACACAACCCCCACTTCCTAATTAGATACAGAGTATTGTAAATTGAAAGGGGGACTTAGGTACCAGAATCCATAGATAACATGCCAGAAAGAATCCAGTATTCAGCCAAACTTCATAGCTGATTTTAATTTTCAGTAGAAGTAGGATTAGAACTCAAAGAATGTCCCCTACTGGTGAGCCAAACCCCAAGACCCACATTTAACTTTTATTGTGGAACACTCTGCAGAATTTTCCTCAACAGCTGTTTGTGACTGTGTTTGAACACCTCTTGTGTCAGTAAGGATATTACCTCTCACGACAATTCCCCCTGTCAATGGCTATAGAAGTTTGTAAGTTTATCTCCATATTGCATTGAATAGTAATACCTGTTGTGTTTTTCTGTACTGATTTTTGTTTTATTTTAGCATATGGCACAGTTACAAGATAAATAACATGATGAAGTGGAAACTTAAGGCTTCTTTAGAGAGTCAGTTGTGTTGGATGCTGTTTTGCTGGGGCAAACAGGTGAAGGAGTGTTTTCTGGAAATGGACACAGGTGAAAGACTAAGGCAGACTTGTGAAGGAACCTTTCACTAAAGCAGACATAAGAGAGAAAGGATGTTCTGCTAAAGCAAACATACAAAGGACATGTGATAAAGGATTTTTTTTTTTTTTGCCAGTAACATGCATATATTGGTCTGCCCTACATTGTGGAGTTGAGCTGCATTTGTCAGGACTCTGAGGACTCGGGCTGATTGGATGTACATGCTAAGGGAAGGCACGTGGAGGACACATGATGTTTAAAGGGTATAAATAGAACTAGACAGAGTGACAGAGACAGAGCTTAGCTTGCTGGTACTGCTAGCTGTGCAAAGTTTGTGGATCTCGAATCTTCATTGATCTTCACTTTCCTAAGAGAGGCGGAACTGAGAACTTTTCTTGATGATCCTCTGGGTCCCTCCTGCTGGTTGGAGCCAAGGCTGAGGCCTGACTATCTTTGTTAGGTCATGTCACTGCTGTTGCTAACCAGACTCTACTGAACTGGACTGTTGATGTATCAATAAAATGTTGGCGAGTGGATCGAGCTGTTGCTGCCTGTTAACCTGTGAACTGAACTGTTGATTTCCAGACAACACAGACGGGAGTTGCTCCAAAGAACCTTTCTAAACATGTCTACTTCCCCTGTATCTTTTCCTTTCCACTACCTCTGGTGGGTGGTGAACTACAAGGGAGATTAAAGTATTTAAGAACCATCATTAAAAATAAGTTTAAAATAATTAAAGTTACAACATTATCTTAATTGTTCTTAATAGGAAGGGGATATGCATAGCTAAAATCACATTGAAGGGATCTGAGAGAGGAAGATGAAGGGAGACTTTGATTGAGAATGGAGCTAGAATGATGTCCAAAACAGATGAAAAACACAGCTGAGAGGAAGGCACTTCTGGGTAAGATGGCAAATGAGAAGCTGCCATCTGTGCAACCTACAACGGCAAAAATTGAGTAAAACCAGAGTTATCCCTAGCAACCCTAATAGGCAGGAACACATGGAACAATATATTACAAGCCCTGAAGATAAATAAGTGCTGACCAAGATTGCCAAGTCCGGCAAAGGGATCTTTTAAAATTGATGGGGAAATAAGAACATTTCAAGACAAGCATAAACCAAGACTGTTTATAGCCACATTGGCATTGAAAACAATGCTTAAAGCACTGTACACCAAGGCAGAAGATAGTGTCTCAAAACTGCAGGAAAACTTATTTTCATTAGAGGAAGAAATGGATGAAGGGGAGCTAGAAAGGAATAAATCATATCTACTACAGGAAACAACACATTTATTAATAAGAGGTGGAGGGAAGAGGAAAAATCAGTAATCTAAACAACCATAAAATCAACCCCCACCAAAAAACCCCCAAAACCCCAAATCAAAAACAAATAACAAATAACAAAAACCAAAACCAGCAACAACAACAACAACAAAACAACCCTGGACATTCTTTTTAGAGCAGTGGTTTCAATCTTCCTAATGCAGACAGACCCTGTAATACAGTTCCTCATGTTGTGGTGATCTCAACCATAAAATTATTTCATTCTACTTCATAACTATGCTTTTACTGTTAGGAATTGTAATGTAAATTTCTGTGTTTTCTTACGGTTTTAGGTGACCTTTATGAAAAGGTAGCTTGACCTCAAAGGGGTCACGACCCACATGTTGAGAAACTCTGCTCTAGAACAAGTATAAGCAAAGGGGCCCTCTCTTCCTCGTCTTCAGACACTTTCCTTCAGTGTAGTGTCTGGAGTCTTAGTCAGAGCAGAAAGAGGAGGAAGAAAGGAAAGGAAGAAAGGGGTCACATTGTCCCATGATTCTGTGCTTAAAAGTCATTATGAAAGGTCACCAGAATAGTCATAGATCTAGTAAATACTTTCAGCAAAGTAACAGTACATAATAAATCTAGAAACAAGCAGGTCTTTTTGTATATTGCTAAGAAACAAAGAAAAAACTTCCACTCACAACAGCTTCAAGAAAACCAAGAAATAAACATAGTCAAGGAGATAGTGATCTATGCAGTGAGAACGTTAAGACAGCAAAGAAAGAAATTAAAGATATGAGAAGATGGAAAGATTTCCTATGCTCACAGATCAACAGCATCAATATTTTAAAGATGGTTATATTACCAGTCTCCAGATTTAACATCATGCCACTCACAAGTTTGGATAGCTGTTCCCTTGGTTAGAATGAAAAATTCTTTTATTTTTAAATCTCTTCTGATTAATTTTAGATTTAAATCTATTTGGGCAGATACATATTTCCTGATCCTGTTTGACTGAGTATTTTGTCTATCCTTTTACTCTAAGCTTGCACCCATCTTTAAATCTAAGATGTGTTTCTTGTAGATGACATTAGGTGGATTTTGTTTCTTGGTCCATTCATTCAGCCTGGGTCTTTGGAGAATTGAGGCTATTGATATTTAAAGTTACTGTCAAAACATGAGTGTTGATTGACTACATTATGCATTGATATTTAGTGGTGGTGTTTGAATTCTTAGTGTACTCTGTGTTTTCATAATTTCTTCATATATTTGTACAGATGTTTAGCTTTATTAATTTCTCTCTTCAGCTTGAAATAATGCTTTCTGCATTTTCTTTAGGTTCATCTGTTGGATGTACATTTTTTTATGCTGTTTATATCATGGAAAGTTTTTCCTTCTTCTGTTTAACTCTTGAAGGTAGTTTTTCTGAGTGTATTAGTCTAGTATGGCTGTCACAGTCTGTTAGGACCTGGAACTCACTGCTCTGGCTCTTTTAGCTTTCAGAAGTTTCATTGAGAAAATTGATATTTGATGGTTTTTTTCTTGATATGTGACTTGTATTCTTTTTATTTTCTCCGTAGCATGCAATAGTCTTTTTTTGTTCTCCATACTTAGTGTTTTAACCATGATATGCTGTGGTCTTGTCTCTTTGGAGTCCTGTCCATTTTTTGTATATACATGGATATCTTTCCGTAGTTTCTGAAAGTTTTCTTCTATGATCTTTTTGAAGATTTGATCTGTGCCATTGGCTTTGAATTCCTCTCCTTCATCTGTTCCAATAATTTAAAGACTTGGTCTTTTCATGGTGTCTCACATTTCCTGTGTGTTCCTTTCCTGTTCTCTCATTTTTTTCCGTACCTTTGCTTATTTCATCTAGATCCTCTAGTTTATCTTCAAGTCCCAATACTCTGTTCGCTCTTTGATTCATTCTAATGTAAGTCTTTCCTTTGAATTTTCTAGTTGTGTTATTGGGTTTTTAAATTCCATCTTCATTTCAGTGTCAGATTTTCAATGCTTCTATTTCCTTATTAAAATCTATTCTCAAATCTTGAATAGTCTTCTTCATTTCTATCAACCTTGTGTTAATTCTTTTCTTGATCATCACCTAGGTATTTATTATCTTCAAGTTCATTCTCTTTAACTTCATTGAGCTGTTTCTTTGAATTTTTTGTTGAATTTGTGATTGTTCTTTTAAAATCTATGTCTTGGGTTTCACCTAGATAATTCTCATTGGCAGACATGTCTTAGGACTGGTTGATTTGGATGAAAGCATGCTGCCTTGATTTTTTTTTTTTTTTTTGTACTTTTATGATGAGATCTTGGCATATAGACTTCTTTTGTAGGTTTTGAGTCTGGTATGGACTGAGCAGGCTAGGCAGAAGAGAAGATGTATCAGTTTGGGCTGGACCTGAGGTTGGATATGAATAAGTTGTAATGAAGTCAGATGTATACAGGGCATGGGCCTGGTGTGCAGGGCGTGCATCCTGGTCCAAGCTTAGAACAGGTGTAGCAAGGAGATGAATTGGCAGAATCATCAGGCTAGACATAAGGGAAGGGCATGCAGGCTCTGTCTGGTTGAAGAGGTTGGATGTGTCTTGTGAGGGTCTTGTAGGCTGGGGTCAGGCACGGGTGACCACATCAGGCCCAAGCACTGATGTGGGATCTCAGGATAGATATGAGGGTTTGGGAGGATATGTGAAGGGAAGAATTAGGTGGACTCATTCATCTAGACCCTAGAGAATATCTGTTACCTGTAGATATATTAAACATGTATTAAAAGACTGATCACTACCCATACTATCATGTGTAAATTTTCTATCAGAATCCTGGTGTTTCTTAAGCATGCCTCCCACTATCCCTATAGTTAGTACTATAAATCTTCTATCAGAGTCCTACTGCTCCTTTAGCATGCCCTTCTTGCTTATGCATCTTTTAAAGGATATTGGTGTACCTTTTGTTTAGTAAGACTGTCTACTTAGAAACAGAGCTCATGAAACGTGAATTCTGAAAAGTCTTCAGGCTCATTGGCTCTGATGCTCAGTCACCTGGATTCAACTCTAGACTCTACCACTCATCAGCTATTTAGTCTCTCCTATAAAAAATCAGATTCATCATGGCATCCACCTCACAACATCATTGAAGGGACTTAGAGATGGGAGGCATATAAAGTGTTGGACATTGTAGTTGGCAAGAAGTAAACAAACAAAAAAGTCACAATGGCTCCTGCCATTATAAAGAACAGAACGCACATAATTAAGAATCTTGGCAACTGAGAAACACCGCATATGGTTCTATATCTATTGTGTTATCACAAAAACAAACCACTTGTTCTTTGCTGTTGGTTAGCATTCAGAATTAAGTGACAGTTGCTCGCACTCAGTCTGAACACAATAAAAACAGGCCACAGCACAAAGGCTTCCATTGTCAAGTGATCCAGTCAGTGTTAGAGCTCTAGCTCCCCTTCCCTGCTGTCCCCTGCTTTCTGCACCTCACAGGAATCTCTCACCTCTGTCCTCTGAGCCCTTGAAGATGTTGGTATGAGAGGCACTGTATCGTAAGTGTTGTTGAGGCTTCATCTAGCTCAGAATGGCATGAGCTCTTTGAATGCGGGGCCACATCTGACTCCCCGTATGCTGACCTTAAGAAGATTTATACAGGGGCCTGGAGGGATGGCTCGGTGGTTAAGAGCACTGACTGCTCTTCCAGAGGTCCTGAGTTCAATTCCCAGCAACCATGTGTTGGCTCACAACCATCTGTAATGAGATCCGATGCCCTCTTCTGGTGTGTCTGAAGACAGTGACAGTGTACTCACATAAAATAAATGAATCTTAAAAAAAAAGTTTATACAATCAGCAGAAGATTAAATCAATGGTGTCGTGAGGACTTGGTAGACAGAAAAGTTCCTTAAAATCTTGGAAATAAATTTACCTCCTGGAAATTCAACTAAAGCCCACATGTAATGTTCCACCTGCAAAAGATTAAGCCAAACAATATCCCAACATGGAATAAAGAGGTGGCCAGTAAGTTCCACCCCTAGCTGATGCTGTCATCATTACAAGGGAGGAGGCAATAGAGTAAATCCTAGAAGCATGTGTTATTAAAAAAAATAATGGCAATATACTTCTGCAAGCTTTCTATTTTTAATTTTTTTTAAACAAACCTGCAAATGGCTCATTCCATCATGCATTATACTGTCGATATTTCTGAATGAGAAAGCTCCCCATTTAGACTGAACCAGGTCTAGCTAACTCGCAGACAGGAGGAACCGGCACTGGCAAATGGTCAAAGGAAGATTTGGAAGTTAACATCCTATGTGGTAGAATTTCTTCCTTGTCATACATAAAACTTTTGGTAGACTATGAATAGATAAAGTCATCACCAGCAAAGACACTTGCTTCACCCTTCTGCATAAGAGAGTATGACAGATCTCCAAGACAGAGTTGAGAGGAGATACCATGTGTCCATGACCTGCTCAAGTGGGACCTGATGGTACATCATATGTGACGATCATTATGTCTTGAATAATCTCTACCTTCTTTGCCAAGGCTGGATCTGACTCCCCCAGGCTCACTCTAATGCAAAGGGATAGGGCTAGAATTCAAAACCCAGACTCCAGGATCCAAGCACAGGTCCTTTCAGCTATCTCTCAGCCTCTTGCGTCCCCACAGTGTCTTCCTCGGTGCCCTAAATGTACTGGATAACTTTCAAGTGCTTCCTGAATGAGACTGGGGCTGTGCTCCTCAGAACTGTGAATGCTATTTCCCATCTTCCAGTTCTTTTGGTGGCTGACTGCGGGAAGCACTTGGCTCTCATCATCTGCCAATTGGGGATTTCACCTCTGGAAGTCATTTGATCACTTAAGCGCTAAGCTCTCTCAAGAGGTGGCCTGCAAGGGCCTTGCAGCTTTGATCCAAATTTTCCATCCAAATAACCACATAAGTGGAGAGGCTCCTGGTTCCAGCTAAGCCACAAATTGCTGCTCTCTTTTCTAAAGGAAAGAAAGCAAGCATGTCCACCACTGTGGCTGGGCTACCTGAGCAGATCAAGCGCTGGAACACACTGATTGCTTTGGGAAGCAGGGTCTTTCTTGAATTCTTTCCATTTTTCTGCTGGCCTTAAGGAGACTGAGGTTTATTGCTTATTATAAGCCTCCTGGGAGGGCATGCTGGCCTTATATCATCTTCTCATTCATGGCAGATTAAGTGTTTTCACTGTCCCAGAAACACTAATGATGTATGTATTCTGTTCCAGCTCCATCGGGATACAAGGCATTCTCTGCACAGATAGGTCATCATATCTGGCTCAGAGTCTGACCTGAGCCTGCTAGACCATCCTTTCCCAGACTCATTCACAGAGTGAGTCTTGTGCCAGTTACTTGATGCTTCTCTGAAATGTCATCAGCAGCCTTTGCAACAAAGGCAGCGTTCTTCCCGTCACACAGGCAGAGAAACCCAGAGCAGAGCCAGAGCTGTGGAGCAAGTAGGCTCTGGAGGACCTGATTTCAGACCCAGCTCTTAGCCCTGTACTATTGCATGCTTTTCTCAATCTGCAGAGTCTCAGCTTGGTGAACACCAGTGGGCTTGGGGTACAGTGGGAAGATACCTTGTAGAGCTGTTGGCTCTGCTGTGTACATTCAGCATCCATTAAGTTCAGGGGACCCTATGAGTGACAGAAGCTCAAGCAGCTCTTTCTCAGCTGGCAGTTTGGAGGGTTATTGTAAATATTATCCTTCTCTGAGAAAATGCCCCTTTGCAATGTGCTCACTGCCCCTATGTGATCACTTCTCCCTTATTTGGAGATGTTCACTTGACCCCACCATGGTAGGTCTGATTTATGAGAGGGAAGAATAGCCAGATGGGCAGGGCTCTCTGCAGATGTCCTCCAGAACCCACTGGATGGGGCAGCTGCCCATGCAGATGTGGTCCTGCAGCCTTCTAAGTGCTCCCTTTCTCATGCCTCCCATTTCTCAGGTTGCAGGAGATTGCTGGAAACCTGTTCGCCTAGGTTTAGTCTTGGTTTTATTGTGGGTGGTAGATAGTCACTGATTTGGGTAGTTCTTTCTCCTCCTTCTTTCTCTCATACTAATCTGTTCTTGAGCTGGGCTTTCTTCCTGTTGCCTTTGAGAAGACCCTCAGAAGTGACTGGTTTGTGTCTTCCTCATTATTGCTGTTGGCTCAGGGATTCTTTGATGGATAGGAGCAATTTTCTTTGAAAATTGGATGCAATATTGGCAATTCTACAGGACATACATTACATTCCTCTGGGAGGGAGCTGTTCCATGGGACCTCAAAATCGAGTGGTTCTATTCAGGAGGGTGTGGGAGAAGCAGAAATAACCAGAAAGGGATTTATTTAAATATTTTTGCATAGCTGCTCTTTCTAGTGTATAGATTTGGCCCGTTTCTGTGAAGTAGTTCCTTTTGGAAGGCAGGGGACTGTGAACACATGTTAAAGGTAAGGAACTCAAAGGAGAGGAAACAGAGGCATGTCCAACCGAGAGTCACAGTTCTCTGATTCTAAATACTCCTTGATTCTTCCTGATGTCAGAAAGACCCACTGTCACAGGATGGGCCATATCCTGTGGGAGGTGCTGGACACTGAGTATCAACGAGACATATTGCTTTCCCAGAGCCGATAATTTATCATGATCATACTCATTATTATTATCATCAGCATCATGCACATGTGTGATGTGTTTGTTTAAGACATGTGGACCTCAGGGACAATTTCACTCGTCTTTGGTTCTCTTCTTGCATATGGGTTCTGAGCATCAAACTTGGGTTCTCAGGCTTGCACAGCAAGGTACCCACTGAAATTCTCACTGGTCTTACATATCCATAGTTTAATACATTAAGTGACTCAAGTTCACCCAGCAGTTCATGAAGTAGCTTTTGTGATTTCTATGATTCCTTCCTGGAGATAAGGAAGCTGAGACATGGGGCAATAAAGGAAGTTGTTGAAGATCACCCTTAGGACATGGTGGCCCTGGAATTAATATATAGGACAGCTGGTGCCTGTTGCATGGATTCGTGTTTCTTGGTGCCTTTTGCTTTGCTTACACCTATATATATGAGGAACTCCAAGTGTTAGCATCCATCCATCTATCCAAGAGCTCTTTTGTTTGGAGACATGTGGGTTCATGTTCCACCTGACCGCTGGGCATGGCCATTGGGGTGGTGAAACTCAGGGAGCTTGATCGTTCTTATCCTATGCTGCTATGTTTGGTTACTGGGCTTCAGGGAAGTGCTGAGACACTGCTCCTGGGGTGGGAGAATGCAGTCCAAGTTGCTGGGGGTGCTAAAGTTGGGGTTCCCTGATACCTGGGGACCCAGTCACCACTGGATGCCACACAAAGGAGTTGGGAACGAAGGATTGGGGGTCCACTGGCGATGAGGTCAGGACCATTGGGGGCCCACAGGCTGAGGATGGTTTGTAACCTGTGGCTAGGGGAAATGAGAGCTCTGGATTAGCTCAAGGATAGTTGTCCTTAGCTTGGCAGTGGTTGTCTGGTAGCACAGAGAGGCCTTATACAGGAGCCTTAGGCTGTGGCTCTGTAGGTAAGGCCTTCTCCACAAACCACTATGGTGGTTCTTGATGAAAGAGACAGTCCTTGGTTCCAAACTGTTGATTGGTTGTTCATCATGGTAAAGGATGCATACCAACTTCTCAGGATGGACCAGAGATTAAATACCTTTTGCAGGGAGGAATGTTCAGAAAGGGAAGCTTATTGGCTAAATCCTCAGGTCTCTAGGTACTACATTAAAATGGAGAACTGTTTTGGGCTACATGACCAATGTGGGGCATGTGTCATATGTTCCAGGCCAGGAATCTGGCAGGGACCAGGGAACCGCCTACCATCTCAGGTGGATGCCTGCGTGCTGGGGACTCAAGTTTCCTGGCATGGTCCATTGTCCCACAGAGAGAAATCCTAGACGGGTTTAGGAGCTCAGTGTTTCCTTAGTGTTTGACAGCAGTGGGTCGTATCAGTCAGCAGATGAAAGCAGCTAGAAACAGCACACTCTAATAAATATAGTAGTCCCATTCAGGCCTTGGGGATTAGGAATCTGGACAGCTGCTGGGGTTACAAGTCTCAGGTTGAGGTGCTAGGCCCCTGAAGACTTGATATCTCCCTAGAAGTCTTCCGGTAACCAGGGCCTGTTTGAAAAACTATTCAGCTATTCCTGTAAGTTATTAGTAGCTGCTGACTGGGGGTCACATCTGAGATACTTGTCTCTATCAAAGCAGTATTTTGGAGCCAGGACATCCAGAAAGCCATTCAGGAACTAGGTGCTATGACAGCCAGTATCACCCTGGTGGACTATTCCTCTGGAACAGGTGGGTGGGATCCACATGTGGGGTCAGTTGGACCTTTTCCATGTCATAAGAATAGCTCCATGTCTCAGGGTCAGGGGAAGATTCAAGCATGTGGGTGCTGTGTGTGGCTTTTGAGGGCAGCCACTTCTTCAGCTGTCAACTGGCGGTGTCAAGGCCTTGCCTCAGCTGTCTCTTCAGCAGACAACCAGAAGTATTGGTGTTTTACACTGAGAGGCTAGCCCAGCATTTAGGAACTGGATAACAGTCATGGCCACAAGCCGAGCTGTTCAGGAGTCCATACTCAGGCACTGATACTAGATGCTGGTCATTGAATCCCTGTTGGCTCTCAACCAGTGGCAGGTACTTTTGAATTTAGAAGCCTTGGGCTCAGGAATGCATACTGGAGTGTTTGGGAGCTCAGCTTCAGGAGTCAAAAGCAGGCCCAATCACAAGGGCGGTGCTTGGTTGTACTGGGTCAACACTGAATATGCTGTGAAGTCTCACATTGTCATGAGCCTGGGCTTGTGAACATACATGTGAACCACACTATGAGTCTCATGTGTCTGTAGGTCCAAATCACGGCCTGAGGATGGTGCTACTGTCCAAGACAGGAAAGGCAGGTGCTTAGTTAGCCATCAGGCGTCCCTCCCACTGCTGTGCTGTCTGAATGTCACTGCTGCCCATTGCCATTATCTTTCTCATTCAATCTGTGCTACTGAAATTAGACAAAGTAAGGCCACTCAAAAGATGTCTTCATTGGATCTGATGTTGCAACATCAGGAAGGTAACAGAGGAAAGTGTCCCCTAGTCAGCCCAGCAAGTGAACTATGCAGTAAGTAGCTTATCTGTGTAGCCCAAGAAGGGTGTTTGCACAGGCCACCCATTTGTAAGTCACAGCCTTGCCTTTGCCAGCAGTCACCATCATTAAGTCTTGTGTTTTCCACCAATCAAAGCCTTCCTACTGTCATTGTAATTCCTCCAGGGAAGGAACTCAAATAAATGTATGCCGAGGTTAAAACTGGCCAAAGTGGAAATGGTTTACCCAGGCTTGTGATTGCCAGATGTCTGGTACAAACTGCTTTAAACAGCCCTGGCAGGGCTGTGCCTTGAGGAGCCAGGGCGGTCAGCTGTAATCTTTTCCACAGATATCTGTAGACATCTGCATAGTGTTCAGGATGACTGCTGCTGTCATAGAGGTGATCCAGTTGGTGGTTAGGCTGACAGGCTTTTCCACTCAGGGCAGCTCTAGGGGATCTAATAGATGCAAGGAAGTGAGATTACCCTATTCCCAGCATCGTGTCTGCATATTTGAAAGCAAATGTCAAGAGGGAATACTTCCAATATAAACTCAAAAACCTTATCATTAACACTACACATGATTCTTAATAGATTCCAACAGTGCTTAAAATGTGTTTTATACCTGCCCAGTGCTCAGGGTGAGGGAGAGAGTGCTTCAAGTGGTGTACTTTCGATCTTAAGTTCATCATTCTGGTTGGTCAGCCCCGGAGTTGCTTCTGCCTTGCTCCTTGGGACTTGTGCCAAATTCTTGGCAGCTCACCTCATCAAGGAAGGAAGGCCTGGAGTGGGGAGGGTACAGGCTGGGAAGGGAAACATCATTTCAGGGGAAGTTGTGTTTGCATCCCAGATGCATCTTTTCAGCAGACCTGTGCCACCCTGGCCACTGGAACTTCTTCAGTGAACAATATCTCAGCACCGCTCTTCTCAATTCTGTCACCTAGCTAGCTGGCCACAAAGGCACAAGCTGACACACCCAAACTCAAGCAAATGCTGTGCAGAGCATGATAACGTGGGATGGGATTGGGAATGGCAGGTATCTCTTTGGGGTTGGATAACCAGTAAAGCCTTTCGGACTTTGAAATTGAGATCTGAGCATGGAACTGGAGCCAGCCACAGAATGGTGGAAAGAAGAATTTTAGAGAGAGGAACCTATTTGTGCTGAGCCATGGGCTAGGGGTAGGAAAGGTGTGGTTCAAGATAGAGATTGTGTGGTTGGAACATGGTGTATGGGATGGTGAGACAGGAGGCTGGAATGATCAGGGAGAGCCTTGGAGGCCATGATGAGAAGGTAGAGTTTATTTCAGGTGCATTAGGAGGTGACTGGAAGTGACTGGGAACATGGTATTGTGACACAACCCCTCTGTGGTATGAAGCTTCCTAGAAGGTACAGATCTCCAGGGCAAAGGCATGAAGTCTGGCAGTTGGAGTCCTGGCAGGGCAGAATAGCCAGCTCCACCACTCTTTACTCTAGTTCTCCCTGCAAACAGGTTCAGGCACTGGACATACACCAAATATTCAGCATGTTATTAGCCACTGAGGGTGCTAAACAGTCTTATAAAAATCCCCGGCCTCAAAGAATTCCCAGGCTCTGTCCATGAATGGACAAGGAAACTATTTGGCCAGTTCTGGCTAGCAGAAATATGAATGTTCGCTTCTCAATGGGGAAAAAGACACAGGCAAATCCAGCCTTTGTAAAGATGTACCTAAGACTAGCTACAGGATATGAGTAATTGCTTATTGGGAAATCTTAATTAAAACAGCACAAATAAGTACAATGCAATACAATCAATATTAATGAACAATTAAAATGTGTTTGCTCAGAGACAGTGACAGGAAAGAAGAACATTATGGGGGGGAGGGAAGTGTGGCAAAGAAGATGGACTGATCTTTGGCATGATTTCCAGGACCTTTCAAGGAATACAGTGGAAAGGAGAGAGAGCTCAGGTCAAGCTTAACACCCTGCTGTCATCCTTTGTCCCAGTGTTGATAGCTTCACCTTTAGTGAAGACCTCTACGTACAGAACCGTTAGTCTAATCCTCAGAAATGAGAAATGTCCTTAAAAGACCTTACTGAAGACCTGCCTGGCAAAAGAACAAGACAAGACTAAACAAACAAAATACTTTTCTCTTAAATGCCAATGTGTGTTAAACTGCCCTCTAGTGGCACAGACTGTCACAGTCTCAGGTCCCAATCACAGGTCCCCTTATTTGCTGCTCTGGATACGGAGTTGTCCCCTTCGCGCACCTCTTTCCTGGTTGATACATCTGAAAGTTGTCAGGTAATGGAGTAGAAGGCTAGCAGTTGGAGAGAAAGATGCTACACATGTGTCATGTAACATGAATCATGCTCCATTCCATGTATCTCTTTCTCTTCCATGACATTCCACGTGCTTCCACTCACAGATACGTTTTCTCTTGTCTGTACCAGCCCAAGGAAATCTGTACTAGCCTAAGGAAAACCCGTGCCCTCACTTCCTAGCACCTAGCCTGCATTAGCAGTATCTGTGAGGGTGTGTCTGTCCACCCAGGCATCTGTGAGCATCAGGAAGACGGAGCTGAGTTACCCCTCCTTGTTTAAGAGCAGAAAGAAAGGGATTCAGAAAAGGTGTCCCACCATCTGTGCCTTCAAGAGATGCATGTGGTACCACTCTCAGGGCAGGAGTGAGAAATCATGTCTGGCTGCTGCTGTTGCTGCCCTACCACCCCCTGAGTTCCTAGTATACTTCACTGCTTTCTGTGTCTCATCTGATTTGTCAAGGGAGAAAATAGTTCTTACGGTGTGGTGGACTGAGTAGGAGTTAGCGAAGTTACTGTGTATAAATGCATGTTTCAGAGGGGTCTAAAATGTGAATCCTCTTGTTTTTTTTTTTTTTTTTTTTTTTTGTGAGCAGGACTTTTGGGATTATGATGAAATATCTGCCTCATAAGCTTGCGATTGTGATTAATTATGACAACCTGGATATAGGCTTAATGTAGTGTGTATTAAATTATGATAAAAGTACTTGCCATGAACAATGCCATTGCTATTGATGTTGATATTAATTTTATCAGCTCATTTACTCCTCTCACTGAGACACTGGCATAAATACTGCTTTTATCTACAACAGAAGGGAGAAGGTAGGACTCACAGAGGTCCAGAACTTACTCCAACTAATGAGGCAGCACTTCCTGCAGAGCTGTCATGCTGATTTCTGGTGGATATGTCTGAAAGACATGGGCATGAGGTCAGAGCTGCCTGGCAAGTGTTTGGGGTGCCAGTATGTAAACAAAGTTAGGCCTGGGGGTGATGGTGAGAGATGAATTTATCAAACTAACATGTCAGCTATTTGGAGTTGTTAGTTGTGATAGATAGGAGAGAGGATGAAGTGGAGGACCAATAGAGGAGATAGTCGGGTAATCAAGTAGAAAACTACAATTTGGAGAAGAAAAAATGCTAAATAATATATATATTAAAAATCAGAGTCAATTCCCACACATAAAACTAATTCTTTTAATTTATGCAAATGATTCCTTCTGACATTATTAGCAAAAATTCACAAACATTGTTCCTGTTTAATATGCATTTTTTTCAAAATGAAAAAACTATCACTCACTAGTCACTCCATATCCCCCCACTTTTGGGCAAATCAGACACTCAATAATCTTTTAATGGAGTCCTTAGCAGGAAAGGATAAATCTCTACTCAGGGTTCTAGTAGTTAGGCCTCTTACAAGGGCATTTGGAAACAGAAAGGAAACAGATGCATGCCAATCTTCAAAGAATCTGTAAGTAGAGTAGGGACATCATGGAAAGAACTTCAGAGGATGAGGGTTGCTATGGCAACGGAGGTCAAAGTGCTATGGGAGCATGAGGGAACAGAGTAGGCAAAAGTGAAATCATGCCTTTTTATTATTCTCCATTTAACATTGTTTTAGACTTTACAGAAAAGTTGCAAAACTAATTCAGGGAATTCCTGCCTCTTTGCATGTCTTCAGTGCTGGAACCCTGACTGGGGTGATGGGGGATTGAAGAGATGATAGACACACAGGCACAGAGAGGCTAGACTGGGCTCTCTGATGGAGAAGCCACAGTACCCTGGAGGCACAGTGTGCTTATTATATACAGTTGAATGGGGAGGCAAGTTTATTGCCAAGAGGCAGGGTTGACAGTATACACCAAAAGAAGCATGTTTAGCTGATCTCAGTAGGAGCATTCTCCATAGGAGAGAAGTCTTAGGGAGATGGGAAGGCTATATGAGACATTTTCTGTACCCACTATCAATATCTTCGTATAGACCACAGGAAGCCTCATCTGTGCTGCAGCTAGGAAAGGCTTTGCCACTGTCATGGGTCTGAAGAACTGGGATCTTTGCTTGTGTTTATGCCAACAATACATATCCATCTGGGCTTCAGTCCCTCCCCACAGGGGATTACTGATCACCTTCTGTGATGGTTCACTGGGTTGCTGTCTCACATTGCCTCATTCTTTTCCTCTCTCCCCATGGCATGCTTGCTTTCTGACCCAGTGGCAAATGAATTACAGAAACGGTGCTCCCTTCTTCCTAATTACTTCATTATGTGTTTCCTAAAATCAAAGGCATTCTTTTACATAGACCGCAGCATAAAAATCGAAACTGGAGGATTTACATTGAGATGGAACCACTGTTGTCTTCCCCAGACTGCCACAAGAGCAGTCTCCATAGCAGACTAGAACCTTAGATCACACCTTGCATCTATTGCCACACTGCCAGCCTTCATTAATCTGGGACACCTCCCAAAACATTTTTTCTTTCTTTCTTTTTTTAAAGCCAAGGACAGTTCTGAAAATGGAAGACAATTATTTTGTAGACTTCTCTCAGTTTGCCTGACATTTCCTTGTGGGTTCAGGGTTCTTCTTGACAGAGAGACCACAGAAGCGATATTTCTTTCTTTACTGAACATTGTGTAAGGAGACACACAGTGATCATTTTCCATGTAATCGGAATGGTAACGTTAATCAGATGAGTGTGCCATTTCCTGCCAAGACCATCCACTCCAATGTTACCACTCTGGTGAAATAATTAAAACTTATGTAATAGTCATACTACTTGCTAATTTGCGCCACTAATTTTAGCATTTATTGATGAGTCTCACTTATAGATTCTGACTCTTGAAAGCAAACATTTCAGGTTATTTACTCTATTTTCTTTACTTGAAATTAACTTTCAGAGAAAGAAATTTCTGCAGCTATTTCCTGATGCTTAGAAAATCTCCATCTTCTTGGTCTATTGGGATATTAAGATGTGGAGAGTGGGAGTTCATAGGCAGTGGGTTAATCATCACAAGGTCAGGAAAAGGCTTATGTTTATAGTAAACATGGAGGACAGTTAAATGAAGGAATACAATTCTGTACACATTCAAATGCACATAGCAAACACTCATTATCCCAAGGTCACAGGCCAATGACTCCCAGAATCATTAAAAAAGAATTATTGGAACAAATATTTCTTTGTAAACAGGTATAAAGACAAAGGTAACTGAAAGCTCACCTGCAGAAAAAGTGCAAATTGTACATATGTATACAAATGAGTAAATTATACAAGACAAGGGAAAACATTATTTCATTTCCACATATACATGTAATACCAATTCTTACACTTTTTCTCTTCATTTTTAGCTTCCACATCTATGACATGCTCCACTTTACCTCCATGTACTGAACTTAGAACTCATATTTGGCTTAGAAGTATTATGTTTGTTAACTTTCTTCTTTATCTTTTTCTAAATAAATGATATGATTAATGCAGCTCTTTAGATTTTCCAAAGAATTAGGTTAACTATGTTTTTAAGATCCCCAAGAGCACTATTTGTGGCTTCTAGATGAACAACTTTGATTGTAGCCAAATATTAATGCATAAGGACTCAGGAAAATCCACGATCAGAGATGATACATCTTGCATGTAAATTGAGTGGCTGAATGAATGAAGTATAGAGCGGAAGTTGATTTTGTTAACATTTTCAAAGGACCCCAATATCATCATCGTGGGAGTTCATTGTATCTGTCCACCAATCTTGGAAAGCAGTCATGTTGTGGCGTGTGACTGATAGGTTTGGATCCTAGTGGCACCTTCAGTGGAAGGAGAAGGCAAAGGAATGAATGATTGGGCCTCTTCAACTTGGAGTGGCAGATATCCAGCATGTAGAGGACCGTTTCTTCTTACTGTCAAATCCAAGACTGGTCTAGTCCCAGCACTGCTAGACAAAGGGTGCAGGTGAAATCTTTCTTCCCATGACTTTTCTTGGCTTTGTTCTACAGGGTGACCCTTCCAAGTACAGGGTGTGCTTGATTCCTGGACTTCCATAACAAATGGCTATAAACTGAGTGTCTTAAAACGAAGCCACTTAGCTCACAGTTTTGGAGGCAAGAAATCCTAAATCAAGGCAGTTTCAGCCCATATGCCCTTGGAAGAGTCTCTGTTTCTCCCAAGCTTTTGGTGCCACGCCCCCTGTAATATTGAGTTTTTCTTGGTTTATACATCTTTCTGTCTTATAAACCCCTTTGTCTTCTCTGTGCATCCTCTTCTGTTCTAAAAAATGACACTAGGCATTATCACATTTAGGACCCTCATAGTCGAGTTTGTATACTCCAGATTGTATGAAGGTATGAGAGAGATTCCTATTTTAAGTTAATTTAAAATTCCATGTTATCCAGTATCCTACATAATACTGTTTTCCTATTTTTCCCCAATGAGGGAAGCTGATTTCTTTCTCTACTTGCTGATGCTTTTTAATTTTTTTTTTTAGACCCAGCTCAGACATAACCACCTCTACACCACCCACACTTAAAACCAAGGAAAACAATTTAAAAAATCTTAGTGTCATAATTATATAACTACCCCATTTTTATTACAAGTTAATCTTAGCGTCTCCTTTGCTGATTTCTCTCAACAGTGAGCTTCCTTCTGTAACAGCTATCACACATTCATTTGACTACCTCGCTCCAGTGCCTAGCTCAGTGTTTGGCACTTAGTAATTATGCACAGTGTTTGCTAAGTCCAATTTATTTCATATAATATAAAGGGTGATATAACCATGTACAAAAATGGCAGAGATTAAATGGATTTCTCCTCTGGTCTCTGACACCCATGTCCCTTGGCAAACATGATCTTACATTTCTTGCTGATACAACATGTGTGCAAATGGAGCTTTGTTTGCTCTCTGACCTTTCTGGACATCGTTAAGATTTCAGAGTGTTTTCCTTCTGAATCACTAGGTGCAAAGTAGGCAAACAGAAGAAGCCACACTCTCAGTGGAAAGCCCTGGGAGCTTCTAGCTCAAAGAGCTTGTCTTTTTCCTCCCAACTGCTCCTTGTCTTTAACTGAATTCAGAAGTAACAAGGTTTGAAGACTGAAAGCACACTTATTTCTCTACTTTTCTTCCCCTCTTCTCCAGTGAGCCTCTGAGGCTCACGTATTTCTCTCAGAAACGCCTCCTGACCATTTCTTCTCTGTCATCTAGACCACGGCTTGGGGATATCTTCTAATGGGTTTCTGCTTGTGATGGTCATTTTGATCAGGTTGAGATGAGGTTAGCAAAGCACACCACTGGGTGTGCCTGTGAGGATGTTCCCCAAGGGATGAACTAAGAGGGAAAGAGCCTCTCTGAATGCAAGCAAAAGCATCTCTCTTAGGCTGAGAATCTAGCAAAATAAAACTAGGAAAAAGAAAGAGAGATCCAGTTAGTATGTAGTCAGTCTTTCTGCATCCTGGCTTCTGTGCTGTGAGCTGCTTTCCTCTGCTACACCCAGCCTGACACAGTGGGTGGAAAGTCCTAGAACTTTGAACCAGGACAACTGATTTCCTGCTAAAGTTTGTGTAGATATGTTCTTTGAGTTGAAACTGCTGGAAGAAGGAGGGAGCTCAGAAGATTCAAGAAGCTGGTGAGACTTGGAAGGCTCAGGAAACAGAACTCACATGGTTCAGAAAGTTGGAAGAGTCCTGAGGACTATCCTTAAAGCTATAAGCAGTAAATGATAGTTTGGGAAAGGAGATTCTTGCTGAGTGGTCTGTAACTTGTTCAGGGATGTAGCATTCCTGAGTCACCCTGCTGGGGTGGCCTTCTCAGTGATTCCACTGCTTTTGAATAACTTATGTTCTTATACATAACCCCTCACCCATGACCCTATAACTAATGCCAAGTAGTCTACTTGCTAAAGTCATGTTTTTGGTCTGTGGTTGGTGTCCTCTAATAAGGTGAATTGACATTTGATGACTCCAGCCAGGAAAAGTCCCTCCACCTTTTTTTTCTCAGTTATTTAGTCAGTGATGAAAAACTGACTACCAGGAAATTGGTGTTGAGAAGATGATCCCTGATATAACTGGGCCTGATGCTGTTCTGCAGATTTCGGAACTGATTTCGGAAGGAATTCAGCAAAGCTTTGGGGTGCAGATCAGAGGAGCACTAGGATGCTGTAAGCAGACACTGATGGTAATTCTGGGGTAATATCAGAGGACAAGAATACTAGTATGAATGAGGGCAGTAAAGATTGTGCTCATGAGGTTTCTGATGCAATAGGACTCTATTAGGCATTAGAGTCGAATCTATTTCTAATATACCATGGCAAGGAACTTGTGGACGTACTATCAAGGCCGCAAGAATCTGTGGAAATTTGGATAAAACGTGGGTGGAAGAGTGATCTGGTGGAGGAGATTTCAAGGCAGCAGAACATTTAGGCTATAGCATAGATATGGCTGCCTGCTTTTAGCCAGGTTTACAATGAGGAACAGGAGGAGTAAGAAAAGCAAAAAGATTAAAAATAAATCAATGTGTTCTGAAAAGGCTATGTAGAATTAATACTAGTGAAATCATGGCTTCTGGAGAGATTGCAAAGCATCACGGTAAAGAAGCCGTATATTTTATATCAGGACAATGAGAAAGCAACCTCAAAGGTATCTAAATAATTGATGAGACCTCATGTATTACAAAGCCTGAATAGAGAGTCTGAGGGGGGGAAACTCTTGACTTTGCCATGCTCATTCAGGGCTGTGGAGGTTGTTACCTCAGATTTGTTTCATCGTGTGGCCAGGCAACACTGAAGTCTTTGCAGTTACAGTACCAGTGGATTCAGTTCCTGCTCAGACCCTGGTGTCATCCACACAATGCTTGGTTTGTAGTTATGTATAATTTAAGAGTCGTGAGATCATGGAGGCCTCCACTAGGTTTCAAAGGAAGATCTGGGTGGATAGGCAACATATGGTAGGGTCAGGAACCTATAAGCAGCACTCGAGAGAAGTGTGTGAAGCTGTGAGGGTGATACTGAAGATGCAATGAAGATTTCAGAAATTCAGTAATGTTAAGAACAAGACATGTTTTCAAAAGAGCCTCAGACATTGGGCAGTCATCCCAAGAGAAGTCATGAGACCTATGACTGGCCAGGTTGTAATTCTGGGGATGCTCAAATTCTTGGGAGCTTATATTATGCTATCATATGCCTTTGATAACCCGCATGAACCTATAGGATTCAGCATTCACCCTCCTGGGTTTTGGTCTTACTTTGGCACTATCTATCCTTCCCATTCTCTATTCTTCTTGTTTAGAATGAGAATTAGTCCCTGTGCCACTATATGTCAGTAGTGTTAACTTAATAAAAGAAATCGTAGGACTTAAAAGCTAAGAGCTTGCTTTGTGTCTCAGAGCAGACTTTAAACCTGAACTTTTGAACAGCGTTGGGACTGTTAAGGCTTTGGGGACTCATGGAAAAAGGGGAATTGCATTTTGCTTTATTAGATGAGCATGAGCCTTTAAGAGTCATGGCAGAAAAGTTATGATTTTAGTTGATGTGTCTGGGTATCAAGTCGACAAGAAGTGGACTGGTTAAGCTTGTCAACTTGATTAGCTTGTCAAGTGCTTATGAAACTAGTAAAACACACCCTGTATATGTCAAAGTCCTTTCAAAGGTGTTAAATAAATGGAGACAACTTTTCCTGAATGTGGGTCACACCATTTCCTAGTCTGGGAGCCTGGGTGGAAGAGAAATGGGGAAAGGAAAGAACCAAGCCAGATGACACACAGTGGGTTGTTTTTTGTTGTTGTTGTTGCCAAGATGTGAGCTGGTCTGGTCTACTGTACCCTTCTGGCCATGATGGACTGAATCCTCGGAGTGTGTGAACAACACCAACCTTTCTTCTTTCATTATTTTCCTAGCTGTTCTGCAACAGAAGTTAAAGGGCAACACACGGTCCAATCTCTCTCAATCCTTCTTTGCTCTTGCCTGATAGGAATCTAAGGTAGAATCATATTCATAGACTCCCCAGTATCCTACCCCAGGCCCTTATCCCAGGCCTCCATCACCCCACTGACTTTCATTCTCACTCCCAGACCTTTCCCACCACTCCCACCGGATTGCTGTCCCTGTTCTCCTCCTCACCCCCTCTCATCCAGTTCCCTCCCTCCATTCACCTCCGATGATGATGATGATTTAGTTTCCCCTTCTGAGTGAGATTAGCACATACTCTCTTGGGATCTTATTACCCAGTTTCTTTGGGTCTATGATTGTAGTATGGTTATGCTGCATTTTATGCTGGTGTCTACTTATAAATGAGTATGTACCATATGTGTCTTTCTGGATCTGGGCTACCTCACTGGGGGTGATATTCTCAAGTTCCATCCATTTGACTTCAAAATTCATAATGTTTTTGTTTTAATAGCTGAATATTATTCCATTATGTAGATGTACCACATTTTCTTTATCCATTTTTCAATTGAGGGAAATCTATGTTGTTTCCTGATGATTACTTTTTAGGGAGATTATTCTTAAAAAGATGTGGAAATATGACTTCTTCCCAGAAGTCATAGTTACCTTCTATTGTTCCTCAATTAAATTTAAGGTGTTAGCAGAATCCTCAAACCACAAATTGATCTTCTCTCAGTCTACGTATTGTGTTTTGTGTGTAGTTTGTCTCTAGATATTTATGCATTGCATACTTGGTCCCTAGTATTGCACTGCTGAGGGTGCTGAGACTTTAAGAGGCAGGGCAGGCACTAATCTAGTCATGTGAGATCTGGCCCACCAGGGGTCCAGCATTAATTCTTTATGGACTGATGACTCAGTCAGCTCCTACCAGGTACCACCTTTTAAAACTTCTATCACCTTTAAATTCTGTTACATGGAGAAGTGAATGTCAGCAAAACTTTGGGGGACGATTAACCATGCTTTAACCATAGGTCAGCCTAGCCTACCTTAGGGATTACATCCTAAGGAAAATGTGAGAATTTCCGGTCACTCTCTTCCAAAGACTTGCTTATGTTTTTGTGAATATATACTGCTCCTTGACTTTTTGTGCACAGGAAGGATACTTGTTGATATTACCAAGTGACATTACAATGACACCAAATAGTCCAGTCATATCCTTCCTCCAATGAATAGGGACCATTTACAGAAGGGAGAAGCCTAGCTTCAAGCCAGATTTGACTTCACCTAGACCAGCATTTTAAAAGCTAGCCTTGACTTTTACAGGCCAGCAGGACTCCTCATACTTCAACCTCTCTGGCCATCATTTTAAACTACAGATTTTGATTAAGGAGATCTAGGAGAGGCCTCAGACATGCTTGTCTAATAAGCTCCTGGTGAGGCTGTTGCAGCCTGTTCTTGAACCACACTTTGGAAGCAGGTTCTGGATATTCAAAAAGAAATCTGACCAGATCTGAGTCTCTAGTTCTTAGGGTTAGTCTCTTAGGAAACAGTGGTTGGTGGGTAAATTTGTCATTGGCTACATTAAATAATTTATTCATCCTAATCATCTGATGATTGGGATGTTAGCACCTAATGATTACTGTGGTTTACATTAGTTCTAACAACCACCGTGTACGAAACTTACCATCATTGCTCCAACATGGCAGAGGAGAAAACCCACAAGTCAGAGAGACAGAACAATTATTTTAGGAATGATGCCAGCAGGTGTGCCCATTAGCCTGGGGCTTGGACATCTGTGTCATCAGACACTATGGAAGGGGTACTGCTTATGCCTCTGGGTTTCTTGTCAACTTGCAGAGCAGCTTTGAATACACTGTGGGTGCTTCATAATCCCCTTCTTTCATTGATGAGATGGCTGTATCTTCATCTCAATGCTACAGGTTTTGTTTGTTTGTTTGTTTAGGTAGAAGATAATTTTCTTAAGAGCACAGACTCCAGCTGATCTGGAGAGAAGGCCTTCACAACTGAGAGACTTACTTGAGAGCACAGTTTTGGCACAGTAGGAAAACTTAAATTGCATGCAGCACTGCTGGAAAGTATAAATATGTTTGTTTTTTTTAATATGGCACATCTCTCTGTTTCTGTGTTTCTCTGTCTTTATTTCTGTCTCTGCCTCCACCTGTCTCTGTCTCTCAATCTCTATCTCTCCTTCTCCCTCTATTTCTCACACACAAAGTGGAATTACTGAAGCCTTGTAGATTGTGAACTGCTAAGAATCCCCATCATTGTGACTCTTTTTTTCTTGAACTCCATCAGATTCTTCTCCAAATATGTATATCAATCTCTTGCAACATTCTGCTCATCTATCCCTGTGGCTGAAACTCGGCAGGACTACTGAAACATTTGTGGAACTGTTAGGCTTGGGAAATGGGGATTTTTCTCTATTTCCTTTCTTTGTTTTCATTCTGAGACAATGAAGAATGAAGTTGTCATTTCTGAGTTTGCCACTAGGCTGCGCTATTGGTCTGTTCTCTGGTCCCTTGTTGCCTCCATCTGCTCTGTGGAAATGTATTATTCAAAGGGGGTGGTAGCTACCAATAGTTAGACTTGCTGTATATAATGCTGCAGAAAGATGGTGAGAGGATGGAGGAAAACCTTAGTTGCACCCCCTACTCACCTATACCTGTGCATACGTGGGTCTCTTCAGAATGAAACTCCACCTTGCCTACACTTTGAAGGACACACAGATTCATTGTGAAAACCTATAGTTTGCTCCCAACTGTTTCAAAAAGATGCATCTTTCTGGCTCTGTACATCAATATAAGCTGATCCCTCTAGGGAGATCTGCACCTATTTCCAGGCTCAGTTGAATTGCCTAAGAGTCTTCCTGGAGGATGCACAGGAAGTTTGAGGTATGGAGGCAACAGTGGGTGGCAGAACTGCTGCTGCCTGGCTGCGCTTGATAGAAGATGAAAATAGCCTCTAAGTCTGCTCCCAGCTTCCTCCTTGCCCAAGACAAAGCTTTCCGTGGGCCTGTTTTCCTAAGATTACCGCTAGGCGGCAGCAAACATACAGGAAAGCATACAGGAGAAACCAGGAAGAGAAAAGGGATTCTAGCTGGTACAGCTTAAGTCTAGAACATTCAGGGTGGCTATGTGGCCTTATACATGGCTTGCTTCCTGACCAAAGGAATCCACTTTCTTCTGCAATAGAGAGGGTAATATTTACTCTGTTGGGGTGTCTGGGGGATCTTCACATAATGTGGTATGTGTATCAAGTGTAGGGCCTCAAGGAGGCTAGGAAAACAGCATCTTAGTTTGCTTTGTAGCCGTAGGCAAATTTTATAACCTTTTGGATCAGAATCCAGCTTGTTAAAACACAAGGCTGGGGTTTGAGCTTTTTTAAATCATTAGGATTTGAGTTCAGTTCTTAGAACCTACACATACACACACACACACACTCACTCCAAATGTGGTGGCATGTTCTTGTAATTCCAGCTTTGGGCAGGCAGATAACTTGGGGCTTGATGGCTACCCAAGATAGCCTAGCCTAATCAGCCCTAGATGATTCAGAGACCCTGTCTCAAAAAACAAGGTGCATAGCTTAAGGAATAGTACTCAAGGCTAACTTTGAGTACACCCACATATATGTATACATATTCATGTGCACGCACACACACATACACACACACACACACACACGAAAATCCAGCTAAGATTGGACAAGAAGATGCTTGTCTGAATCTGTTTCATCTGCTATACCCAAATATGTGGGTAACTAGCAAATGATAGAAACTTTTCCCTAACTCCTCTGGAGTCTGGAAGTCTGAAGTCAACCACCAGGCTGTTCCATGTCTAGAGAGGCTCACCTTAACCCTGTGGTTTGTTGACGGTCCCTCTTTCTGCATTAGTACCAGGTGGAGGGGAAGAACAGCTCCCTACACTGCTCCTTTAAGGTCACTCATCATGTTTAAAAGGGCTGTGCTCCCTCGGATGAATCACCTCCTCAAAGCCTCACCTTCTGCTCCTACGACATTGGCAATTAGGTCTCAACATGCAAGTTTGGGAGATATAAAACCACCCAGATCACAGCCGTGATTAAGGTCTTTCCCCTTCTGCACTTTGACCATGCCTGTGCTCTCCACCACCTTCACAGACTTGACCTGGAAAATAATCAGAAAAACTAAAGACTTTGGAGGGAAATACATGAATGGGCAATTAGAGTGACCTAGATTATTTGTGCAGCACAGTTCACCCTTCACTAGGGAACAAGAATGCTCATGATATCTTTCTCTCCCAGACTGCTCCTAAGTTGTATGCAGACCACAGATAGTCCTTCCACGGACTAGGCAATTCCAAATCCTTTCAGCTCCACATTTTGCTCATTGATTCTCAATGGGCAACAATTATATATTGTTCATCTATTTATTTTTGAGTTATTTTTCTCTGCTCTTACTGCCACTGCCGGAGTGGTTTACAAAGAACACTTTCCATTACTACATGTTTGTCTCACCATAAAGTAGGGAAGCTGTCATGGAACTGTCCATGGTACCTGCCACGTGGTAATGATTCCAGAGGAGATTTTTAGATGAATGCATGGGGAAAGAGAGTAGATGGAACAAGGAAGGAATAAATGAAAGAATGAATGAGACATCTGTAATCATAAAGTCTCAAGCCCCACGGCAGCACTGTGCATGGGGACAGATCATGGAAGTATGTTATGCACTGGGCTGCCTCCTCCACCATGACAGACCAAAATAATCCTTTTTATTCTGTCCAGGTAATTCCTTCCAAGGTCAAACCTTTGCAATCCCACACTCAGTCTTTTTTTTTTTTTTTTTTCTTGATATTATGTGTGTTCAAGTATAGACTTCATGTTCTCTTTTATTTTCCTTGAAGGTGAAACTTTTGCTTTTTTTCATCTATAAAGATGTTTTTAAAACCCCATCTTGAGGCTTTAAAGATTTCTCTCCCAGCAGCTAGATATAGATATATAAAATCCGCCCACCTTACAAATGAAAATGATTGATACACATCAAAAAAGTTATCTGCATTGGATAATAAAACTCAGCTCAAGTCTCTCTTTAAAAACCTCACTCCATGAATTTAACTGAAAAAGCAGGTTTCTTAGAAATTCAGCAGTAAGGAATTTAAGTGCTTGGAAAGTTGGTAGTATGAAGGGAAAAAACACATTTTAAAATATTTATTTATTTCATTTTATGTGCATGTATGTGTGCCTGGCTGTATGTCTGTGTACCAGGTGCATGCAGGAGCCTGCAGAAATCAGAAATGTCAAATCTCTTGGGAGCTGGAGTTACAGATGATTGTGAGTCACTGTGTGGGTGAACCAGCATTCTCTTCAATGCAGTAAGTGCTCTTAACCACTGAACCATCTTTCTGGCTCCAAATTCAAATTGTTGTTAATGGCCTTGGCACTTTATATAGAATGTACCCTTTAATCCTTCCATGAGGCAAAGCAATTAACATTAGTCTTAATATAGGGCGGGGAGCATCTGAAATTCTGTTATGTTAAGCAATTATATGCATGTACACTGGTGATATTGATCCCAGCAACAGTTCTACAAATGCAGGCCTGTAGGACTGCAGCTTCAGGCAACATTTGTATGTCCTGTGGTCATAGGATTACTCCTTGCATAAGGCTGAGTCCTAGAGTGTCTTCTTCAGAGGACATGAGTTAGAATCCTAGCTTTTCCACTTATTAGCTCTTGAGGCTTTGGACAAATCATTGTCTTGGTTTCCTTGCTTGTAGAATGGGCATTCTAATGCTGCCTCTTTGTAGGATTGCTTTGAAGATGAAGTGACATCATTACTATTAATCCTTAGAAGCATACCTGAGCAATAGCAGGTGCTCAGCAAAGGTTAATTCAGTTGCTGCGTGTTGTGGGGATTTGAACTGTTGTGGCTTCCCACCTTTGCTTGGCAGTAAGGGCTTTCTAGCCTAACTCTAGTCTTAAAGTAACCTTGCTATGAATTTAAAAAGCAGCTTACCCCATCCAAGTCACTTTGTTTCAGCCTTCCAGAAACAGCTTAATAAATATTCAAATTTATGATGACTCTAAACAGCCCTCCCAGAGTGTTCCAGTGTGAAAACGCCATGCTGAGACCCTGGATCTGTTTTGAACAAGAGAACAGTTTCCCTTACCTAAGGGGACAGAAGGGGCTGAACATCTTTGATAAATGACTTCCCTAGCTCCAAATGAAAATGGCCTGAGGATGAAAGCCCAGACCTTTCCAGGCAGGGCTGGGGAGCAGAAGCTCACATTTTATAGGGGCAAGGACCTGGGAAAGGAGAATTGGAGTTCTTGAGTCCCTAGAATGAAAGGATTGGGGTAATACCAAAGCAAAGAGTCCTTGAGATGAGAAATGGCAGGAATGGCTGGCTGATCTTCCATCTATCACATTGCAGGCTACAGCTGACATTTCTATGGAAAATTTCTCATCACGGAGAAGTAATGTGTGGTCCTGCAAAACCCAGCCTTCTAATGGACTGCATAGTATTTGACAGGGAGGACTTTTAGCTGCCATCATGGTAGTTAGAAAACAAGAGATCATGTCCCATGTTTCATATCACGTACACTCTAGTGTCTCTGTAGCATGGCCTTAGAAGTTCAGGAAGCGTTGAAATCTTTCCCCATCACTTTCTTGACCTTCGACAATTAGTTTCTTCACCTTCACATGTAGATGCTAACACTCTTACCCAAAACACTGTGAAGGTTAAATGCGTTAGAGCTGGGGACGACATCTGACATGTGGTAAGTGCTCAACAAACACTGAGTGTTTATATCACTGTAGACTCTCCTCCATTCTTTATTTCAGAATAGGCTCAGCACTACTCTTGCTTAATGAAGTGAGATGCGCTCAATTTGATTTTAAAACAGCAGCATGACTGAATGTCTTAGTCACGGTTCTGTTGCTGTAAAGAGGATACCATAGCCAAGGTAACTCTTATAACATAAAACAGTTAATTGGGAGCTTGCTTACATTTTCAGAGGCTTAGTACATCATAATCATGGCGGGGAGGGTGGTGCTGGAACAACAACTGACAGCTACATCCTGATTCACAGGCAGAAAAAGAGATAGAGACTGAGAAAGAGAGACCAAGAGATGGACAGACAGACAGACAGACACATACACACAGATTCACCAGAGGGGGCATGTTGTAGTAATTATTTAAAAAGGCCTCTGGCTCAGGCCGACTATCTAAGCTGCAGCGGCTCTGCCTAGCCCAGCCACCACATTTCTCGGCCTGAGGCCAAGTGCACGCTGCAGCTAGAACTGGCCACCAGAGACACCAGCCCTGCCACCCACTAGATGCCAGCGTGAGAGATGGTTCTTCCAATCTCTGTCTCCGCAAGGCAGGGCATTGCCCAGACCATTCTGCCATCCATGCGGGCCCAGTAAGAGAATGAGACTCTAATTCTTATAGATTAATCAAAAGGCTTTATATGTTTGATAATGATTAATAGCAAGATGCCCATACAAAGAGAGTTGTATCCCAATTAGCTAACCTAATTATAAGTTTATAAGTTGTTCCCCATGAGTGCTCTCCATACCTGTGTGGTTCTCCATCCTCCTCCTCTCTCTCTCTCTCTCTGTGTGTCTCTCTCTCTCTTTCTCTCTCTCTCTCTCCTCCTCTTCCTTTTTTCTCCTCCTCTCCTAACTCCTCCTCTTCCTTTTCCTCTTCTTCTCCTAACTCCTCCCACCTTAGCTCCTCCTACAGGGGCAAGATATGGGGTCTGGCATGTATGGACTTTTGAAACCTCGAAGCCCACTCCCAGTGGCTTTGACAAGGCCATCCCTACTCCAACAAGGTCACATCTCCCAATCCTTGTAATCCTTTCAAACAGTTCCACTCCCTGGTGACTAGGTGGTTAAGTATGTGAATCTATGGGGCCATTCTTATTCAAACCATCACAATGGCATTTCCTGCATTGGGCTGATAGAGAGCAGCCCAGCACTTCTGCCTGTACAGTTCTTCTCATTCTTGTTGATGTGCATTGCATATCAATACACTCAATGTTGCGGTCTTTGTCCTGATTATGATACTGCCATGGAGTACCTAATACTCAGACTTCTCCCTTACTCTACTCAGTCAACCATTCATTCAGATACAATCCCTTCGGCCTCTATCTCTATATTTACTGGTACCTTGAATTGTGGTTCCATAGAGTATTCCCATGTTACAGGTATTCTTACTAATCATTATGGGAAAGAGGGAGAAGTGAAATCATAGCAGTGGGCAAAGTAACTCTGTAAAGTGATGTGAGCCATGTTCTTAGCTTGGATTCTTGCTCCTGTTTCTGGGATGTTCAGAGATCCTGCTAATTGTCTGCTTCTTTTCTGTCCTCTTTCTTTTAACTGCCTTGCTTTGTGTAGTCACAAAAGAGCACTGACAAGCTAGCTTAAAGCTTTGTTGTGTGGGTCACCCTTGGGCAGTGCGAATGTCAGTGAGAGAGGCAAAGGAGAAAGGCAGAGAACCAGAAACAGTAGGTGCACCCCTGAGTGACTGCTGCATCACAAGGGAACACACCTGGTCACTTGTTGTGTGTTCTTAGTGCACCACCATGGGACCATCTCATGGGTAACAAGGGGCAAAATACTCCTGGGGGCTTCTTGTTTCCTGCCACATTAGTTCATTTGTTCCTGGAAAATTGACTCTTCTGTCCTTCTATCTGATGTAGGGGCAGAGGGAGGAACAAGATCTTACACCATACAGCACAGTTCCACTTCAGTCAAGGAGTGGCCAGGGAACCAGAGCCTCAGCCTGCTCAGATTAGGTTTCAGTAATGGAGCGGCTTGATCTTTGCTTGAACAGGGTATAGAGAAGCCTGTTGAGGTCAGCTGTTAGAATAGAGGTGGTGGTTAGTGCTCTAGTTTGAGGCCAAATTGGGTCCTGGGGGTAAGTGGGTAGATCTGGGAGGAGGACTTCCTTCTCAGTAGTAACAACAGCCTCAGCTAGTTCCATGGTATGCTGCCTCCCTAACAATCTATTTTTAAAAAACTTGCTGAGCAGGGAAGTAGAATGATGGGTGAAAGACTTACCTTCTTATCTTTTGTCCTAGAACCAGACACGTATCTCTGCTCCCATCATCTTTTGCTAGTCGGTGGCCTTAACCCAACTTCCAGAGAGGCTGATAAATGCAGAGGACTCCAGGAATTTTATTTGTTTTTTATCTGCACAGCATTCTTCCTCCCCATTCCCTTCTCCTGGTCCATTAGGGTTGGCTAAAATTTACATAGCTGCCTCCCTTAACCCACAGGTCCAGCTCTTATGTTGCTGTGCTTTATGAAACAACCTTGCATCAGTATTCCTTTATCTGTCTCCAGATCATGAGGGCATCAATTGATCCATGCCCCTTCCTACTGGATGCTGCCAGGAATGGGACTCATTTAGTCAGAAGCTTTGTTGGAGTATCCCTATTGGGCTAGCCAAAATGACACTAAGTTTTCAAACTGCATTTCAATGTCACAGTTGCATAGCAGCTTTGAGCCCCACCTGCTTTGACTTTCATGTGATCTTATAGCACCTGCTCGTTAGAGGTGCCAGGTTAACACCTACACCATGATGATACATAGACACTTTATCTGCACAGCATCCTGTTACTGCATTTTTCTCTTATTATGATTTATTTTATGTGTTTTGTTTAGCTTGCAAGGATCTTTTGTTTAGTTTTCTCTAATGCTACCGATGCTGTCAACCCATGTTATTATCCTGAAGACTTATTTTTGGAGGACTCACATACTTCCCCGGTGTGGAGTGGGACCATTTGGGATGGCAATATACCCAATAGAGCTTTCTCTGCCTTTAGAGTCTCCTCCTCCTCATCATCATCTTCCTCCTCCTCCTCCTCCTCCTCTTCCTCTTCCTCCTCCTCCTCCCCCTCCTCCTCCTCTTCCTCCTCCTCCCCCTCCTCCTCCTCCTCTTCTTCTTCTTCTTCTTTATTGGATATTTTATTTATTTGCATTTCAGATGTTATCCCTTTTCCCTATTTCTCCCCACCCCAGAAACCCCCTATCCCATCCCCCCTCCTCCTGCTTCTGTGAGAGTATGCCCCTCTATTCTCTTCTTCTTGTCTGGCTTTTCAGGGTCATTATCACCCCAGCTATGGGAGCTGCCCAAGCATGGTGCCAGGAAGGCAACTCTGATTTCAACCTTTCAGCCTCAAATAGTCTGAGGGTTCCCAGTGAGAGACTCAGTTTCTTTTCCCATTGGAGTTGAAAACACCTCACAACATGGTGTCTTAATGTAGAGCTCATCCCCTTTAGTACGTGGGCATGGATAGCCCCTTTGCATTTTAATATTCAAAGATTATGAGAGATGATTGATAGGAGATCTCCTTCCTCATTTGGTCTGCCAACCTCAAGCTTTGTCTTCCTCTCAGCCATTCATGTGACTTCTGAAGGGGTGACCATTATTTTTAGGTGCTCACATGCCTTCACATCAAAGCCAGCATTTACCAGTTCCCCAGACTGTTAAAAGTCCCAGCAAACATCCTTTTTCATACCACCACCATATTCTAGGATCCAGATGCACCACAGAGTCGATTGAATCCTCTCACTCTTAGGTGTCAGGCTGTGCTTCTTATACACAGTGAACAGAGATAGGAAAGTGTGCCTTGAAATTTTTAGGTATATCTTGGATTTTTACCTTATGGTATTTTCCACAGTGAGATCACACATAAAGCCTTAGTGTATGGTTTCGGTAGACATGACCTCCCGTGGCTTTTTGTCCTTTCTCCCACAGGCAGTTGAGGAATGGAGTCTCATTTTATAGGTGGATAATCAAGTGCAGAGTGTTTAATCACCCCTTGCTCACACACAGGTGACAGATAGTTGCTTCCTGAAAATCCCTTTCTGCTGAACAGAGGCTTTCTCACTCATGCCAGATGATGTCATCTGTAGGCCCAGCTGTCCACAGAAACTCAAAGCTGTGAGTGTTGGAAGTCACGATTTCCTAGTCCTTCTTTGAGCTTCTAAAGCAACAACAAAAAATTACATACCTTGTTCTTCCTGTCCACAGTTCTAAAGGCTTAGAGAGTTCAGATGGCTTTAGAATTCTGCTCTGATGGAGGTTTGATGCACACAGGATAAGCACCGAATCATATTGGTTGGATGGTTTCCTTCTTTAAAGCATTTTTATATCTGAAAACATATCTGATCTCTGCTGCACCCCTGTTGAGGTTTCAGAGTCAGGCTTGATGCTCCTGGGGATAATTAAATGGTTTCAGAGAAAGTCAAGGTCACAGAGGGATTTCAGGGTAGATCTAGATCTTGACCAGCCCCCTGGCTTTCCAAGCCAAAGTCTAGTTGATTCCATTAGGCGGCATCTCACTTTAGAAAACAGAAGTGCCAGAGAATCAGAGCGAATTATTGCTGAAAAGTCTATGGAGCTCTGGAGTGGGAGTGCAGTGGGTGTGGGTATAGCTAGTGTGAGGGGAATAGAGGGGTGAGCTGAGGGTGGGTTTTGAAAAGTTTGATCTTCTCTGAGTCTCAGATGTCTCTTCTGCAGAAGAGGAACAAGTCATTGACTTCCTCCCACTGTTACTGTCTTCCAGTGAATCTTAGAATCTTTATATGTTTTTATCAGAGAGTGTTTTGTATAACAAATAGTCAACTAAATGAGTAATGTTGAATGAAGATTTGTTAATGCAAATGGACAGCCCAAATTGAAGCCTTTACAACTGTGGATTACACAGAAAGGACAAACCTCCAGTTTGTCAGTCTAGACCCAGCAAAAGAAAAGGATTCCCACCAGTGGGGCAGAACCAGGATTAGAGCCAAGTGTTCATCTTTCAACCTATTGTTAGTGTATAATTTCACTGAGATTCATGGTGGATATATTGTATGTCTCTGTGTGTGTTCACGTGTGTGCATGCATGCATGACTGTGCATGTGTGCAGGGCAGGCAGAAGCCCGCTTGTCCTGGGATTTCTTGTTCTTTCCAGGATAATGGTGACACAATGAGTAGTTTAAATACCTCAGTCCAACTTTTATTCTGAAAGATTCCATGTATGGTGAGGAAGAAGAAGAAGAAGAAGGAGGAGGAGAGGAGGAGGAGGAGGAGAAGGAGTGGAAGAAGAAGAAGAGTGGAAGAAGAGGAAGAAACAGTCCTTTTTTTCATTCAAATCCTCCCAGTCTCACAGTGCTAGGAGCACTGTCATTATAGAGGTGAGAAAATTGGGGAAAATTTTGGATGGATTTTTACTAAAGACAATTTTAGGTTCCCCAATTCTCTGGTTTTACATGGGTAATGGCTGCATGTGTATGTACCTGTCATTTTGCAGGTGTAACAAACACTGCCAAATATGGTTGAGTAAGACAAGAAACATTATTTTTGTGAGTCTAAAGGTTAGCTGTATGGTATTCTGTTCTGATCCAGCATGGCTGGAATGGCCTAGAATGTCATCACTTACTTGACAAGGTCTTCCATTGTGACAGTGATAGTCAAGGCTTCTTTGTGGCAGGAGAGATTTTCTCTATCCCTTGGTTTGTTCACATATGCAGAAGGTTTCTTGGGAGAAGTGCAGAGCAAGACTCAGTGTACATGGACTTTTCAAGTCTCAGCCATGTCACAGAGGTGTCACAAAAATCCATAGCCTGTCAGTTAAAGCCCCATGGTAATATCTGGAATAAGGAGGCAAGAAGAGGAAAATGAATAGAATCCATGGCTAATATGCTTTATACTTAGCCTAGATAGAGGGCAGGACAGTTGGAGGGACCAGGAGAAGTGGGATAAGTAGCTGTTACCCAGCCAAGCAACACTTGAGGGTACAGACCTGGGCTATCTGTTTGATCTTTCACCAGAGAGCTAAACCTTGCCTGGTTCTCTGTCTCCACCAGGACACCAGAAGGAACCACAGATTGCAATGTCCTTTAGGAGCTCACAGGGATGTGGAAAGCCTAATGGGCTGAGGAAGGTCACCTTTGGAAGGTCCAAGAGACCCTTGGGAAATAATCCAGGGTTATGTGGAAGCTTTCGGGACAGTAGAGATGTGAGGCAGTCATTGTGCTGTGAGGATCAGGAGTGGCTAGCAGGCTGACTCACTTGGGGACCCAGAGAAAACAAATCCAATAATAGCCCCTGCTTGACTGGAACATCTCTGACTATAGCTGGTGAGTGCTGCAATGTTGAAACACTTCAGTACAAAAAAGATACGGATTCTCTCTCCTGGCTATCTTATTCTCTAGGATTACAGTTCTCTTGCTGTTGCGTATTTTCCAAACAAGCCTATCAGTCAGGAGAGAGTAACTGTAGCAAGTCAACTCCCCGGTCTCAATGGCTGAACATGGTAAAAGTTTTCTCCCTCAGCATTTTTGCAAATGTTCTTAGAAAGCAGGTAACTTTTCATGGTATTTGTTCAGGAAGTCTGGTTTCCTTTGTCTCTTGTGTATTGTAGCTCTACCCTACTTTGGGCCCAGCATCTCACAGTGAAAGAATATTTTCTTAGCAAGTGGAACAATAGGCCCCCAGAAGACATTTCTAGTACTCTACTATCTCCATGAACAGTCGTGGGTGTTCGGGTTCATAGAGCTATCTATCATCAGCATGTTCAGAAACCTCCTCAGCAAGAAGAGTGTGTTCTGCTCTCAGACTGCCTTGTGTCCAATTGCAATCTATGTACAGCCCATCTCTGTCAGATCAGAATCTTACAGATTGTAAACAGGGATCAATCTGACCCATAAAACTGATGGGGCCTGATGCCCTGAAACCTTGGGCTGTATCAGGGTGTGGTCTCTCTCTGTGACAGTCCCTGTCAGTCTCACACCCAGAAGAGCAGCTCAAGGATCAGACAAAGCCTCCCCACCTGCTGCCTACTGCGGTTTCCCTGTGGGGAGAAAGAAGCTGGTTCAAAGGGCTGGCCTAGTTTTCAGCAGTGAGCTTCCCTGTGGGAGGAGGGAATATGCCGTGTGGATGGAGCACAGGGACCCATCAGAAGTGTTGTGGAGACAGTGATGCAATGCATTTCTCATAAAGAACTTGGATCCTCTGCAAAAAGAAATTGGGAGTAGTAAGAAAAAGATCAGCTAGTATTGGCATACATAGTGTCTACTATTTGAGTGTATGCCAGTGTACATGTATTTGTGTATAAAAACACCAAGCATTGTTTTGTGTGTGTGTGTGTGTGTGTGTGTGTGTGGTTTTCTTTGACTCTTGATACACAAGAATTTACCTGCTACGGTGGCATGGTAATGCGTTGTCATAATTGAAGACTTCAAAACTCGGAAAGTTCATTTAACTCTATTAAGGTCACACAGCCCTAAGTAACTTAGTGTGAGGTTAGACCCTGAGACCTTTCTGATTTCATAACCAGCATCTCTCAGGTGGGTTTATGCTTTCCAGGTTCCCAATTTTTCTGTCATGATAAGAGTCATAGCTGTCCTACAATAGACTTGGTCATTTGAGGGGACTTGTAGACACTGTACCTCAGTTAAGGCTTGCTATTATATTCTAAGGTTGTTTTTTTTTTTATGAGGAAACAATTTCATAAGTCTCAAGTAATTTGTCCTATGTTCCAGGGTCAGGAAGTTGTAGAATCAAGAATGGAATTGGCTAACTAACCCCAAATCTAGTACTTACTTTTAAACTGTGACTAGTACCCTTTATCTGTAAGGCTTGGAAGTACTTAAAAAAAAAAGAGAGAGAGAGACAAGTAATTGTCCTTACATTTTAGATGGTTGAAAGGAAAATTTAAAAAAATGTAGCATACAAAATTTATGCAGAATTAACTTGTTACTGCTCATGAATAAAACACACAGGCATCTCTATGGCTTCTTCATTGTCCATGGGGCTTTCGTACCACAGCAGCGATATTGAGAGTCTTTGTAGTAAATCGTCGTGGCCTGCAAAACCTAAGACATCTTTAGATAAAGCCTGCTGCCCTCGTGAGGGTTTCACTGGAGGAGGCAGAAGGCAGACGGCCTTGGACAGGAGCAGGTGTGCAATGCTTTTGAGTCTTGGGAGAGCTGGCAGGACTTGGACAACACCATCTTTCCCTTCTGGTGGTACATGGTGGCTTCCTAGTGTAGGGGCATTTCCCAGAGAGGCTGCATAGAGGATCCAGGTATGTCAGTTCTGGAAGCAGCAGCAGGTGGACTTCGTAGAAACAGATGTCTGGGCAAGTGTACACGGATCAAATGGGGCTGGCACTTGCACAGGGTGCATTGTCAGGGATAAGGGTAAAACTGATTGGGGCTGGTGGAGTACCAGACTGGAATAGATGAACCATGAGTGAGTATACTGGGGGTGATGGTGTGCAGGGTTAGGGAGCAGATATCACATTTTGTCCTAGAAAGAAAAAAGGGAAACTGGAGATGAATTCATGTGCAGTGTGTCTGGAAAATTCTAGCCAGTCCCAGAAGATACTGCACTTGACCATGCTGGCAGGGGTTATTCAGCAACCCCCCCCCCCAGCTCTGAAGCAGTAGAGGTAGACCATAAACCCTTTAGAGCATGGATATCTGTGTCAGATTCTATTCTCAGGCAGTTTAATAGGTACATTGGTGTGGGGTTTCTTCTTTTTTTCTTTGCTTTGTAAGAATAATGAGGCACACACATTTTCCTCTTATTTGGAAACCCTTAGGAAGATGATCAATCTTTTAAGAAGAGATTTACAAATCCTGTTGTGGAAAGGAAAAGGAGCTTGGGCTTGGAGGAGGGAGAAACTTCTGGGACAGAAGTTGTGGAGGAGATAACCTGACAGATTCATCTTCCTTGACCTGTGCATATGGGAGAGGTGAACCTTGTTGTTATTCCTTGGAAGAGCTTGAGGAGAATGGTGGGAAGGGAGGGAGGAGGATGGCACTCCTGAATTTCAATGTACTGATGTTGTCAAAGCTTTCATTGTCCAGTCTGTGGACACCATGTGTCATCTTCATTTGTGTTGATGCTGGTGTCCTTACTCAACATTTCTTTATACCTTCATTTCTTCTATGTCCAGTCAAGACCTGCAAGCGTTCCCCTTTTCCCTTGATGCTGACCTCCTAGGACATGGCATTTAGGGTAATGTCTGCAGCTGCTGGCGAGAGAGTAGGGAATGTCATATCACATTGAATGGCTGGTGGGCTGGTGGAGGGCGATGGGATCTTCTCAGAGGAAACTGGAGACTGTGTGGAGTAAATGTTGTTCCTTTACCCATCTTCTTACCTACTCCATAACGTTTACTGGGTCTCTGCTGTTTAACGCAGTGGGAGGAGTAGAGAGTGGAAACTGATCGTGAGCATAAGTTGTTGGATGGAGAGTGCTAAGAGCCCTGTGGAGACACTTCGTCATGAGACTTGAGAGGAACAATTGGACATTTGCATCTGGTAGTGGTTCCTCCTGAAGCACTATGGTTGGATCTGAGTCTTGAATGAGAGGTTTATTATAGATGTGTGGAGGTGAGAGGAACATGGCCTCAGCGTGGAGTTATCAAATGCACAGCGAGCCTTTGCACATGTGAGGGAGAGGACAACTGGAAGGAACCTGGTGGTCAACCCCATGTGTCATTCCCTGAATTCTACCCTGCTAGAGGGATCTGAAAAGTGGGGTTATAATAGAGGCCCCATGGCCACTGTGCTGAATGCTATGGCAGGTCCTAAAACATGAAAAATTAGATTTCCACCTCACCCGCAATCTACTATATATACAAAGGGAACAGAACCTTCATTTCCAGACATCTTCACTCCTGTGCTCACTGCAGTCACTGACACTAGCCAAAAAGTAGGCAATCGGGTCTGGTGCAATTCCATACTTGGACGAGACAGGGGGACTGCAAATTTGAGGCTGGGCTATATGGCAGGTTTCAGGACAGTAAGATTTAACATAACCCCTTAAAGCACCCAAAGAAATGGAGACAGGAGGAAAGAAGGGAAGGAAGGAAGGACAGAGGGGGAAGAGATGGAGAGAAAAACCTATTCCAATCAATTTATCTACTGGTAGTTGTATGGATGAGGAAAATATACATGCCCAGTGGAATACTATGCAGCTACAAAATAGTAAAATGCCATTTATTCTAACAAAACGAATGGGACCAGAAGACGCTGCGTTAGGCGAGATAAGTAACACACAGATAAACAAATAGTCCATGATCTCATTCACCTGTGAACTCTGCAATAGCTGATCTCATGGAGGCTGAGAGTAAGACAGTAGTTGTCAGAGGCCAAGGAAGGAAGATAGGTAGAAGGCATGGGGGAAGGTTAGCTCGTGGGTACTGAGTTGCAGTTAGCGAGGACAAATAAATCTGTTAACTACTGTATCGCAGAATGACTGTAGATCATTTCCAGCGATATGCTGGAAATTTCAAAGACTGGAAGGAAGGACACTGAAAATTTTCATCTCAGAAAAGTAATGACCCAACTACAGCAATGGATAGATTTGTCCTCTTTTTATCATTATTATGTAATGTGAACCATCACATGGTATATAATATATATATATATATATATACAATTTTTGTGTGTCAATTAAGAATCTAAAAATAAGAGATGGAACACTAAACTCTAATGTGCACATATGGTCTTCTCAGACATTCTTCTTAGTGCTTTCAAAGAATCACTTACATTTTCCCTATAGTATTAGCCCCAATTTAGGAAGTTGGGCAGGCAAAGGGACAGTCTACGGGGACAGGACACAGACAAGAAGTGATGGCCTCTGGAATCAGATGTGGGCTGTCACTCTGAATTGTCCTCTTAGCATAGAGTAGAGGGGAATGGAGCCCTGTGGAGAAAGAGGCCAAATGACTGCCTTTTGGAGGATTTGGATCAATTCACATATGGTAAGTGGATTCCCAGTGATGAAAAGCAGGAGTCACTGGGGTCAGATCTCTGTTGTGTCCCAAAGGTAGGAGTCTTTCAACATATCATTGCAACTCCTAAGGGCTATGAGGGATACAAGGAAGACTGGGGCCTTCCAGACCGTCCAGACCTTCCAGACCTGTGCTCCACAGAGCAGCTGTCTCTCTGTCACCCTTAACATTGGCTGCCTGTTTCTGCCCATGATTATTGAAGGCATTCGTGTGAAAATAGGGTTTTCCCTGTCTTCCAGGGTTCAGTTTCCTGCTGCTGTTTCCCACCTGAAGCTGTAATTCTCCATTTGTGGCTCAATAACCAGTTCCTGGGTGGCTAATTACAGGCCATATGCTCCTGGGGCTGGCATGCTGGAGAGGCAGACGGGCATGCTCCCACGCTCGCCACTGTTCTCATTTCTTTTTGGACCTGGTGCTCCAAGCCTATCCTCCAGTGGCTCCTCGTGGCTCTAGAAGGCTGCTTTCTCTCTTAGCCACTGTGTTGCTGCGCAGGTGACCCCGGCTGGGCTTAACTGGGCATGCACTAGTGATCCTGCCAGCATCTCAGTGTCAAACCAGTTGGCAAAAATCAATGAAAGCAGATGATGTCTACACTGCTTATGTCTCAGCCAGGTGGGTGATGGAGTGGAACAAGCTTTGGCCTGGGATTCTGCAAGTTGAGCTACAGTTTTTATTGAGGAAATTGTTATGAGATTTTTGGAGACCTCCCTACCTCTCTGATTCTTCGCATTCCTATTCACATGCACAGACATTGGTGATATCCATAGTTTGTAGCTTGGTCCTAGGTGTCTGCAAAGATTATGGTGGATATTAAAACAGATTGGAGCCCCTTTCAGATGTAAAGTCCTATAAAGAACTGAGAGTCTCTGTGATCTAGGACAGAGTGATGATGTCACAGAGCATAAAAGATATGCTCTTGTTAAAACACAAGTTCACTAGAATCCAGGGTTTGACTTAAATATCCCAAAAGTCAATTTGATCACTAGTTAAGTTGAGAATCCAGAGACTTGGAAGGCACAAAGGAATCTCATATTCTTTTTAAAACAATTTCTATTTAATTTGTTCTTTGATAGTATCATGCTTGTACACAGTGTGCTCTGATGACCATCACTCAACCTTCTCTGATCTCCCGGCATCTTTTTGCACATACATCCTACCTACCTACAAGTTCATTTTCTCCTTCTGTGTCTTTGTGCTTTGCTTTATGAATCCCAAGTCTGTGACGATGTGACGATGCATCTGAGATACCATGGGTGCCTAGTGAGCTCCTCAGTGCATTCTCAGCAAAGGCAGCATCGCTCTCTCCTCTAGAATATATCCAGCCAATCGGGAACTAGCATCCTAAATGGTTTTGTTGGGGAAGACAATTGCTTTAAGGTCACACAGGGGAAAGACATATGTGGAAGTCCAGATGTGTGAGGAGTCAGTCCGGGTGAAACAGGTCTGGATGAGCCCGATCTCTGGGAAAGGATCGTGCTCCTGTTCTCCCTACAACTTGACATACAGTCTGAAGGAGGAAGAAGAAGAGGAAGATGAGGAGCAGGAGGGGGAGGAGGAAAAGAAGTAAGACAAGAAGGAAGGAGAGAGAGAAAAGGGAGGAGGAGGGAAGAGAAGGAAGGGGGGTGCAATAGGTTAGAGGAGTAGTATGCAATTAAGTAGTGATAACTTGGTCTCTCTGTAGAGACTTCTGGCACGTGCATGATGACCTATGACAGGAATTTATAAAATCGTGCCTTGATGGTCTGTTATTGGGTTAAGTGGGGTCCAGTGTCTGCCCTGACACAGGGCTAGGGGCACTGGGGGAGACGGGACAAGGGAAGTTTGACTGCGCTTAGTCCATGCCGGCTCCAGGCGAGAGGGGGGCTATGTGAAGCTGTGCGACACTGCTCCAGGGGTGGGGGGCTCAGTCTGAGGTCCTGGGGAACGCTAGAACTGGCTCGGGGTCCCCGGGCCTGCAGGGCATCTGGGGACCTCTCCTTCTTAGGCTCTTGGGCACCAGGCTCCGCTGGGAGCTGCAGAAGAGCTGAGAATGGAGTGGGAGCCCGCTGGCTGATTCACCAGCCCGAGGCCGATCGAGAGAGGGAGAGCGTTCCATCTGGTCCCGTGGGGATAAGCCCTTGGCTTGGTCGGTGGGCACTGGCTTGGCTTGGTGGTCCTGTCTGGGAGCACAGAGAGGCGGAAGATTAGCGGTGGTCTTGTAGGCAAAGGTCTTCTCTATGGCTCCCCATGATGGATCAGGATGAAAAGAGGCAATCCATGGTTTTAAGGCTTTTATTGTCATGGTGGAGAGTGGATGAATAAAAACTGTACAGGGGCGGGTCTGAGGTTAAATGCCTTTTGCAGGGAGGAGTGTCTGGAAGGAAAGCTTAACTTGGCTAAGCCCTTTTGGCGTTTAGGTACCTGATTAATATGGAGATCCATCTTGAGGCTAGTGGCCTGTGGAGGGATTAGGGGAATTGGCCTTACATGATTGAAGGACGCAATCTATGGAGGCCTCATGTTAGGAGCCTGGAGTCTGGGGGCGTGGTGAAATGCCTGCCATCCCTCAGGGTCTCCGGGTTTCCAGCCTGTGCTTGACCAGAAACGAGGCTGGCTTTCACAGTCCTACAGTCTGTTGATTATGATGTTCCTCTAAATCATGAAAATACTGTAGTCATTCCTACTTTGATGATATCAGCCTTGAGGAGGGAAGAGAGATTAAGAAAATTTACTCTCAACCCTATGTTACTGGTTTTAGACAAACACCTTTTAAAGGATTGACAAATCTCCTGGGGTGTCACTACTCAGCTAGTGGGTAGGGGTGGGGCCATCTGTTCTCCTTGGGTTTCTACAGTATAGTTTAGAGATCACTAAATAAGGAAGGAAAGTTTGAGTCTGGGTGGTCAGAAAATGACAAAGGGCCACAGTACCCACTAACTCTTCTGTAGTTGTGGGTATCTAGAGATTTGCTCAGTAATCATGGGTGCTTTGATGAGAAAGAAGGGGAAAGTAAGTTAACACACATAGTTTTGTGTGTTTGTGTGTGTGTGTGTGTGTGTGTGTGTGTGGTGTGTGTGTGTGCAGCCACAGTACAACCCTGAGTTATGTTCCTCAGGTGTCATCCAGTTTTTCTTTGTTTGACACAGGGTCTCTTATTAACCTGAAACTCTCCAGGTGGACTTGGCTGGCTGTCCAGCAGTCCTCAGGATCTGTCTGTCCTATCTTCACAGCACTGGGATCACAAGTGGCCCCAGTGGTGGATGCCACCAAACAATTTTTTATTTAACATGGGGTCTGGTGTTGAACACAAGTTTTCCAGCTTTTAAGCCAAGCACTTTACTGACTCGGTTATTGCCCTAGTCCTAAAGGTGTTTAGATTTTGTGTTTCTGTAGTTTGTGTGAAAGAAATTACATAAAGATGGCTACGATCAAGGCAGGCTTATGTACAATCCATAAGGATGCAAGCTAAACCACAGAGACACCTCGATAAATTTGCAAATATGGGTGCTGGGGAGACACCAACCTTTTCTGTATCCCAGCTACTTAGTGCTGCTCTCTCTTGGTGACTCTCTTGGGGCCCTCTCATCTTTTCTCTCTAAGGCTCCCAATTCTGAGCCAGTTAGTTTTATGGGATTTCATGAGACCCGATGGGATGATGGATGAGAATATCTCTTACAACAGTAGGCATGTGCATACGCTTCCAGTGACAGTCAGTGATAATGCTAGCAAGACCAGTATCTGTCGTGGTAATTTCCTCACTGTATGAATAGGTGGCTAATGGCAGAGAGTACCATGCCTTCTGCTTCTCACTAATTTATATCCTGTATGCTCATTTTGTCTCCGCAGTTGACACATGTCATTTGCAGCTGTTCACTATCCTCGCAGTGGCTGTGGTATATCTTAATTCTTTTTCACATCATGACTCTTGCTTTCTCAACTCAGGAAATTTGCATTCGCCGGCTTCCTTTCAACTAAGTAAGAGCAGGGAAACAGAGTCCCTATCTTCAACCAGGTGGACCTACTAGAGGCTCAGAATCAGAAATGAACAATGCAGGACTGGAGAGCTGGCTCAGCCGTTAAGGGCAAGGCTCACAATCAAAAATATAAGAAATGAACATTGTCAGGTTGGGATCAGAACAGAAATTCTTTCATTTTAAATACTCTTTGCTTAAGTTATATTCATTATTGTCATTGTTTATTACTGTGTATGATCCTCATGTGTGCATATACCAAGTCATACTTGTGAAAATCAGAGGTTAACTTTGGGGTTCAGTTATTTCCTTCCATACTTCTGTTGGAGATGGAACTCAGGTCATCAGCCATGCACAGCAAGCATCTTTCTTCACTGAGATATTTCCCTGTTCCATGAAGATTCTTATTCTAAATGTGGTAGGCCCCTTGGCTCTAATATCCACAGCTACTGCTTAGTGATGATTGTGGTGCTTCTTTTGGGAAACCCCCATTAGTCTGGACTTGATAGACTTAGCTAATTCTTTGCTCTTTTCAAATATGTTCTGAACTGTCGAACCATTTTTAATATGCTCCCCTCAGGTATAGATTAGGCGGGATGAATTAAGTTGTTTGCAATTAAGATCCCTTCCTGGTTCAGGGAGTGAAACTGGAATGGGTTCTAAATGTCATCTTTGCTTTGAAGTGGCTTAGCTGAAATAGACATGCATCAGGAGGGAAAATTCATCTACTGCCAGCTGGAAAGAAGATAGCGTCACTCTGGTTTGCAAAGTCACACAACTTGTCGCTTGTCTGCTGGCTCTAAAACAATGACCTCTGCTCATGGAGGCTGCAGAGTTTTAGGGGACTACAAAGAAGAATTCCAAAAATAAAATCAGGAGAGATAGTGCATCAGTTTAGAGCACTTGCTTCTCTTACAGAGGACTTGACTTCAGTTCCTAGCACCTACACATTGGCTTACAAACACCTATAAGTCAACTTTCAGGGCAACCGTAAAGGCAACTTCATGGTCATCAAGCATACTTGGAGTATTCATACATACATGTAGGAAAAAAATAAATAAAATTAGCTTCCCTATTTTGTCTAAGACTCTGTTGTGGCTGTCATTTTTGTTGCCTTAACTTTTCTGAAATCCCAGAAGACCTACCGAAGTGTGCATCTTCCATTTGTTATTTCATTACTTATAAAGTTAAACTGAATAAAATATTTTTTCTTTTACAAACCTTTATTACATTCATATAAAATATATAAACATATCAAAACCAATGGAAGACATACATGTTACCGAAGAGAAAGAGGCAGAATCATTCAGAGAGAGTGAGGGAGAGACAGACAGGGAGACAGAGACATACAGGGAGGGTATACCTGTGAACATGCAAGTGACAGACATGGAAAGAAGTCCAACTTGTGAGATGACCCATGTGAACTGGCTTCTATGTCCCCAGTAGCCTGCTTACTGGTGTGCAAGCTCCATGGAGTTCTTTCTCATATTGAACCTGGGCTTGCTCTGTGACCTATAGGGTACGATGTAGGTAGCAATGTACCATTTCCTGGAGTAGATCTAAAATACATTCTGATTTCCCACCATGACCCATGTTTCTATATGAAAACTCCTTGGGAGGACTTTGTGCTATTACAGCAGTAGTGGTGTGATTCTGGGAGATGATGAAGCTTTAGGATGTTGACCCTAGTTGGGAGCATGTCTTTTTAGGTTCTTATACATGGTCTTGGTGACCTCTCCCTTTGTTTGCTGCATGCCATAATCGAAGATCTTTCACCATCTACTCTTGTTGCCATGAGGTTTGTCCTTACCACAGGCCCAGAGCTGGTAGAATTGTGGAGCAAAATCTTTTCTCCTTGAAGGTGGCCCATTGGGTATTTGAGTCACAACAATGTAAAAGTGACCAGCCTAGCCTCTTACATCATTTTCTCCATGAGATGTTAACTGCCATGTTGTAAGGGTGTTTAAGTAGATCTGGGGTGGGGTGTGGATCACAAAGATAAATTCTGTTTTCAGGTTGGACCAGGTCTGTGAATTAACCCAATCCATTCTGACAGATAACACAGCACCAGTGTCTAACAAAAGGGACCTGAGAGATTTCTATCCACACCATGCTACTGCTGTGTTTTGACCCGTGGGGAAATAATAAATGATTCTTGTTGTCTTAAGCCATTATACATCAGGTTGCCACTACTAAAATAGTTCTCCTGCTGAGCTTTGTCTTGGCAAAGAAGCTGGATTTCACATAGGTGTGTGAAGGGAGAATGATCAGAAATCACCTATCTTTTTAAGACCCACTAGTGTTATTGTTCTGCTTCATGGCCCCAGTCATTTCCATTTAGTAGAAATTCCTCCTGGGCTCTGATGGATAATTGGACATTATTTCTGGATTCCAGTATTGCCGCACCTTAATTCTCTTGAGTCTATTTCTTTGTAAGTAACTCCACTGGAAGGTGGATGAAGATGAATCGGGTGCTCTTATCTCACTGTCCACTTAACCAGGAAATGTAGAATCTATAGCTACCACTGGGGTTTTGATTATACATTTTGTCAGTACACATATTTCAGATCATTGCTTCAAAATATATGCTTGCTCTGTCACTTTATTTATTATTTACAAGTGCCACTTAGGACTTTATTGTGTGATATAAAACAGGTATAAAACATAAACTTAGAAAATACGACAGAAAAGTAAATGGAAAAAGTTCTAACATTTTCGTTTTCTGTCCTAATGGATATTTTGTTATGGCCAGAAATATGCTTCCTCTTCCTTTTTGGAGGCCACTGGTCATAGGTCAACACTTTATGTTCCTGTGCTAGCTGCAGATACTTTATGGACACAGATTACGCCATATTTACTTCCTCTAAAATCAATCCATTAGCGCTGTATTCATGCATATGTATATGTGTTTTTGTGCGTGTGTGTGTGTGTATGTGTGTGTGTATGCATGCATGTTTGTGTACTTGCATATCTGTGCATGTGCATGTGTGTGTGTGCATATCAGAGAACAGTCAAGGGTTTTGTTCCTCAGGAGCTGTTCATCTGTTTTCTTTCTTTCTTTCTTTCTTTCTTTCTTTCTTTCTTTCTTTCTTTCTTTTCTTTCTTTCTTTTTTTTTTTTTTGAGATAATATCTGATATTGGAACATGAGTCTTGCTAATTCAGCTGGGCTGCTAACCAGTTTCTCAGCTCTGGGCTTATAACTATGCATCTCCATACTTTGACTTTTCTTTTATGGGTACTTAGATAAAACTCAGGTTTTAGTGCATATGCAGCAAGCAACTTCCCAGTAGAACTATCTCCCTCCCCCACTTATGTTGAAAGAAAGAAGGAGTGAAAATGTGATATAATGGAAGAATTTATGCTTCAACATGGCACTATGTGTATGAAAGGGAAACCTTAATAATCCATGAGGAAGAACGAAACCTAATTTTGGTCTTTTGTTAGCAAAGGATAAGGCTTGAGATTGGGAATGTACTGTTCCTAAATAATAAATAAAGTGACAGACAATTATCTATTGTTCACTTTTTAGCATCTCTAAATTATCTGCTTCCCCAAACGGATCCTGAGCTAAGCACACTGTTAGAGGGAAGTTTCTGGACTTGTTTATTTTTGAGACATACTGTGTTCCCCTGCTTAATCCAGAGACATACCACACCACACTCTTGCACATCCATCTAGATCTTTTCCTGCAACCTGGCTTTGGGGCTTGGCTGTGTGGCAAAGAGCCAACCCAGTGAAGTCCTTTCTCTCAAGTACACATGTGTGAAAGGATTGCCTTGGCCACTAACTAGCTTGCTTCACCAAGACTGGAGCTGCCTGGATATCTGTCTTCTTCCATTTCCTGGGCTGAAGAGCTGTGGCAGACATGATTATAACCAGCTTGTCAGGTCTATTTGTTCAGCTGGGCATCTCTCTTGCCTGTCAGACGACTTGGCTTTTCATCCCCACTTAAGCTTTTGAGCTATGTAGTGAGTTAGAGCTAATGTTTCTGTTTCCTTGCTGAGTTCTACTGGCTTCCCTGATATGAGGCTGCACAAGTGACTGGGAACATAGAAGGCAGTGGATGGGAGACGGAAAGCTTGGTCCTATGTGTGTGTGCATATGTGTACACACATATGTATTCGATGTTATGGGGAAACAAGCAGGTTGGATTTAGAAGGTTTTAGTGTAATTACTAATCTTTAGATTAATTGTTACTGGATCTTGGACAAGACAGCCCAGTAGCCCAGTGGAAGGGAATTTTCAAATAAAGACACAGAAATTCAGAAAAGAATGTCACAGTAGACATGATTTTGGCTGCTCTAAACCTGGGAAGCCTAGGGGTGGCTAAGTCTATGTCCCCGAATCTTAGTGACTTACACAACTCACAGCTGCTCCATCATGGGCACTGGATTCTTTGCCTCCCGTAGGAACTCAGGTGGTGGAGAAGCTGTCTTTTGCCAGTGGCTGTGGCAGAGGAAAAGAAGAAAATCAACAAGGACCCTCATGCTGCCAACAATGTTACTGTTGTCCAGAGTGCCATGGCTACTTTGAGTACTTCATCTAAAGACTTCAGCCAAAGGATATGGCTGTTTGGTTCAGCGACAAAGAAGTAGAGTACATGATCCAGAGAGAGAGAGAGAGAGAGAGAGAGAGAGAGAGAGAGAGAGAGAGAGAGAGAGAGAACAGAGAGACAGACAGACAGACAGAGAGAGAGAGAGAGAGAGAGAGAGAGAATATTACAGTACTCTTGTGAGCAGCAGTCTATGGTCTGTTCCAGCTTGGGTGGTGTATGTTACTTTTTTTGTAGTCAATCTTACTAAGATTGAAGTCAGAAATCTACTATGATTAGCAGAGTAATGACCATCCAAAGATGTGTACATTGTAGTGCCTAGAACCTGTGAATGCACAACCTTCAATGTTGATGCATACCTTATGCACGTATATTGGGGTTAAAAGCTAACTTTTTAACATTGATTGATTGATTGATCAGTGTGTAGATGTGGGGCACAGTAAACATGTGGAGATCAGAGGATAACTTGTAAGGGTCTCTTTTCTCCTTTCTCTGTGTGGGTTCTGGGGATCTCACCCAGGGCATCAGGCTTGGTAGTAGACACTTTACCCACTGATCCATCTTGTCAAACTATGGCTGAGGATAGCAAGTTACCAGGATCACTTGCATTATTTGGGTAGACCTAGCTGCACTGTCCTTATTAGGAAAAGCAGACTGAAAGATGTGAGAAAGAAAGCACATTAGGATGGTGAGAAGGGGGCTTCAGGGTGAGGGATGGAGGCAATCTCCAGAATCTAGACAGCATAGATAAATTCTTCTTTATTCATCACAGAACAACACAGTCTTGTGAATACCTATTAGCTTAGCAAGACTTCTGTCCTGCAGACTGTAAAATAGTAAGTTTGTTTTACTGAAGCTACATAGTATGTGACTGTGTGTACTAGCCAGTAGAAGAAATAAATGTAGTTTCATTCTGAGCTTTCTCTAAAGCATTCGTTCTCAATCTGTGAGTCATGACGTTTTTGGGGATCACATATTAGATATTTTGAACATCAGATATTTACATTACAATGTATAACAGCAGCAAAATTACAGTTATGAAGTAACAGCAAAATAATTTTATGGTGGGGGGGGTCACTGTAACATGAAGAACTGTATTAAAGGGCCAGAGCAGTAGGAAGGTTGAGAACCACTGCTCTAAAGGTAGGCTGTAGCTCAAGATGCAGAATTTGTTTATCAGTGGTAACGACTACAAATGTGGATTTCAAATGGGGTGTGAAGGAGGGGATGGAGGCTAAATTCACTCATCCTAGTGCTGGTGATGGAGAGACAACTTCCAGGAAAGCAGAGTACAGATTTGAGCCATGGTATGTATGCTGTGATGTGTGGCATCCATGCCCTGCAGCATAAGCAAAGGTTCTCCATCAGAGCAATTAGGTGCTAATTACAATTCCTTACTGGATATATAGCCTTCAAGCTTGGTTCTATGGTCTTCTCTGATATTCACTCTTCCAAGTTTCCTTAAGGAAAGAATGGATGGGTACTGTGGTTTGAAACAGGAACCTTGCTTTGCAGCAAAACATTCTCAAACTCATTTGCTTAAAGGAACCCCTTATTCATTTGCAGGGCTTTGTAGATTTACCATCACCTCCAGTTTCACCCAATAGCTGATTGGGAGCTAGAACTTCTGGATGGCTAGATGGAATGAATCATTGGGAGGTTTGGCTAGAGATTAGCAGGATTGGCAGATTGGTTTCAGTTCTCCTGCATCCAAGTCTCTACCTGGTTTCTAGACCTGGCCTACAGCATGGTGATTAGAGGAACCTCCAATGGAAATGAAGTCAAACTATTAGGCTAAATTCAGGGTTGGTTCTAAAGCTGAGGCAGTGACAACAATCTTGTTATGACCTGTGAGTAGTAAAGGACTCCATAAGGGTATCATGCCAGGAGAATGTTTTACTAAGCGATTATTAAGGCATCAGTGACTCTGGAACATGCTCACAAGGTTATGCAAAAGGTCCTCTAGGAGACAGAAGAGAGAGTGGCTGACTCTGTCCATGGAAGCAGGATCATATCAAAGAGGATATGATATTTGGGAAACAGGGAGGGCTTGTCTTTGCACAGAATGTGAATGATTTTGTAGCTATTTGCATAGGGAACCGTTTTTAGCTAACTTGGCACTGGAAGTATATAGTAAGACATTAATGGAGCCAGGAGAAGGCAGAGAAGACACAGTAGAGGCAGGATGCAGCCACGACTTTGAAAGCTGCCTAGGCTTCTGACACCTCAAAAGTCATTTCAAGTAGAGCAATTATGTAACTGGAGCTCTGGGGACTGAGTAGATGGGGGAGTAAGATAACTTCTTTGTTTACATTCAGTCATCTTCCTCTTTTCACTACATCAGAGACACATTTGGATTATTTACTCAATAACAATATAAACAACCCACGTTTGGCATATGCTGTTGTGAATGGAAGAATTCCACCACCATTGTGATTTCTGATTCAGAGCATGATGTAAAGCATCCATCAGAACTATTGCTGCCTGCCCTCATTTCACCAGCCACCCAGCCTCTTCTGCTTTGGAGCAATCTGAATCTCAGCAACGTAAAGTAAACAAATTAACAGAAATATCAATTTCCCTCACTTTGCCCTGTTCATTAGCCTTCTGGATGATTTGATACATTGCTTGGATTCAGCTGGGTAGCCCTGGTTCAGGGTGTGGGTCTGACTGAGTCTGGATCCTGTTTACAGGTTGAGCTGAGGGCTGTATCCTGGGATGAAGGACCAGCAGTCTCCTTGGGGACTCAGTCAAAGCCTAGTGGCAGCAGCCACCATTGCAGTCCCTCTCCTGCCTACATCCCCTAGAATGCCAGTACATGGTCAAGTTAAAGCAATCCTATGGTATGAAGAATTGGACTTAACTCAATCTGTGATTAAGGGAAGGGAACTTAGACTGGGCAAAGTTAAGCTTAATTCCATGTATTTTGTAGGATTGAAATGTAAATCCTTTGAGTCAAGGCCACATCCTATTGGTGCACTGCAGCAAGCCATACCCTACAAGAGTCTCCAGTGATATTTGTGTTTCTTTCTCTGGCTTATTTCACTTAGGATGTAATACCCCACTTTATTCACAGATGTCAAATCTCCTTTTGATTACTAAGTAATACTCCACTATCCATATGTGCCACAATTCATGTCTTAATTGATCTTTTGATGGATGGTTAGATTATTTACGTTGGGTGCTGAGAATAATGCTAGAGTGGATGTAGGGGACATGTAGCTATTTCTTGGGACTCCTGCTTTCAAATTCTTTAAATACTTAACAAGAAAATGAGTTGCTAGTAACTGCAAAAAAAAGGAAAACAAAACTGTTTTTATTTAAATCAAGAATGTGTGAGGACACTTTTGGAGGTGCTAGAGGCATGCACCTGTAGTCTTCTTTATGTGTATGGCGGACAGGAAGAGGTGGTCACCTCTCTGATTCTCTGTACACATGAAAGGATAGGCTGGTGGGTAAGGCCCAGTTAGCTGACTGGGTAGCAGTGTAAGGGGTCGAATCAGGGAGGGTGCTGAGAATCTGTGGGTGAAAATTTCCAAATGGAGGAACTAGAAATGAGTGCAGGTCCTAGCACAGGGGAGCAGCCAAGCATGGTGTCGTCAGTGTTTCAAGAAAGTGTTCAGTGGGACTCAATGTGTAGACAGAAGGAGTCAAGATACTGGTCCTGAGTGTGAGCATCCGCAAGGGTATTCCATTCTCTGATGAGTGTGAGCATCCGCAAGGGTATTCCATTCACTGATGAGTGTGAGCATCCGCAAGGGTATTCCATTCTCTGATGAGTGTGAGCATCCGCAAGGGTATTCCATTCTCTGATGAGTGTGAGCATCTTCAAGGGTATTCCATTCACTGATGCGTGTGAGTATCTGCAAGGGTATTCCGTTCTCTGATGAGTGTGAGCATCCACAAGGGTATTCCGTTCTCTGATGAGTGTGAGCATCTGCAAGGGTATTCCATTCACTGATGCGTATGAGCATCCGCAAGGATATTCCATTCACTGATGAGTGTGAGCATCCTCAAGGGTATTCCATTCACTGATGAGTGTGAGCATCCTCAAGGGTATTCCATTCTCTGATGAGTGTGAGCATCTGCAAGGATATTCCATTCTCTGATGAGTGTGAGCATCTGCAAGGGTATTCCATTCTCTGATGAGTGTGAGCATCCACAAGGGTATTGCATTCTCTGATGAGCATGAGCATCCGCAAGGTTGTTTCACCGAGTGATTCTTAATTAGGATCTATAAAGTGGGTCTTTTTTTGACTCAATGTAATCTGAAATGTTTGGTTGCATCCAACCATTTATAATACCTTGAATCAGCTGTAGGAAAATAAAAAAGCAGAGGAGAATCATGAGTTACAATCTGGATTTTCATTTTTCTCCTTACAAGCAGAGAATCGAGATTCACTGGCTCTATGCTCTGATGGACAGCAGCCCTTAGGAGCTGAGTGACACTTACTTCCTTTTGTTGGAGCAGAGACTTTCAGTGTGTGCCACTGTTCCCAAGGGTTCATGTGAGTCACTGTCCCCAAGTATCTGTGTGTGCTACTATCACTGAGGGTCTCTGTGTTTGGCAGACTTGTCCGGCTTCTAATCTATCTTACCTGTCTGGATGCATCCGGAGCATGAGTTTGGAGACCTTTGCCTTCTGTGGAATTGCAGGTTTAAGCGTTAGGTGCCTCTCAGGTTGCTATGAAGATTTATTACCGTATAATTAAAAAATTAAAATTGTATATATTTAAAGAACATAATGTAAATATTTGATGCACCCTTACATTAAATAATGATTATCATCATCTAATTAATTTATACTGCCTTTGTCATACATAGTTACTGTTGTAAGGTGTTCACCAGAGAAGACAACTTATTCAGATCAGGGACCAAGCTGATAAAAAGTCGTTATTGGCTGTTCTGCAACTACACTGGGTGCTAGGGACCCCAGCCATTTGTAGGGTGAGATTTTAAGCACAAAACCCACATCCTTGGTTGACATAACTCAGATAGGAAGCACAGTTAGCCAGAAGCAGAACTGTAGAAGCCAAAAGGCAAGGTTAGTACATTTAGGGAATTTCTGAGAACTCTGGACTTTGATGGATTAAGTCTTGGTTCTCACTTTGGCAGATGTTGCTGCTTATGTGCTGGTTTCCAAAGCCTGAATGGTCCAAGCCATCATGGTGTCAGTTGTGCTAAGTTTTGGGGGTTTGCTACATTCCCCACAGGTTTTATGGGCATGAGTCAAGTTGCGGATTAATCTGGGGATAGTGGTTATAGCACCTTCTTATCTCTAGTAGTTTAACAGAATTTATCCCCTGAATAAGAAGACAGTTGAGCACATGGTGTCCTAAAATGAGAGCTAGGAACAAAAGGGTCAATGGCTCGGAAATTACCATAAGTAGTTAGTAAGGGGGACCAGGAGGACAAAAATTGGCACTCATTAGAGTTTTGATATCTCCTTTTTCTTCCCTGAGGTTATTTTGACCATAGTGAAACTTCTCTAATTATCTCTGATTGATTGGTAGAGAAGCAAGAAGTTCTTTCCAGTGCCATATCGAGATCTTCTTGCCTCATAAAGAGGAGGTCCAATCCTTTGCAATTCTGAAGAACAACCTGGCTACAAAAGCTAACTGGGCTTCCGAGAGGGAAAGGGAAATGTTCAAGATGGTCCAGGTCTGTGTCTTCTAAGCTGGATATGCTCAGGAGACACACACTGGGAATACACATAGGGGAATATCTATATTAAGGGAGCTATAAGGGCAGTGGTTCTGACCCTTCTAATGCTTCATCCCTTTAACAGTGTTCCTTATGTTGTGGTGACCACAACCATAATATTATTCCATTGCTACTTCATAACTGTAATTTTGCTAGGTTTGTGAATCATAATGTAAATATCTGATATGCAACCTCCAAGGGTCACAAGTGACAGGTTGCGAACTGCTGTAGTAGGGATATCTCAGTGACATTAAACAGACACCTTTCCCCTGCATGTTTCCCAGGGGTGGACTTTTGATGGATTAGGTCTTTGTTTTGATGGTGTTGCTGTCTACATGCTAGGTTCCAAGGTCTGAATGGTACTTCTATCATGGCATCGGTTGTGCTACTGTCTGGAGCCTACCAAGGTCTTAATGCCTGTTACATTATTATTGTATTGGCAAGGCTGTATGAAGTTGTGTGTGGTGTGTGGGGTATTAGAGAGAGAGAAGACAGACAGACAGAGAGAGACAGAGAGAGACAGAGAGAGAGAGAATGCCAGAGAGACATTAACTTAAAATCTACCTTAATAGCAAATTTCCAAAGACAACACATATTATCATTACAGTTGCAATATTATCTGTGAGATTCCCAGAACTCGTTTAGCCTAACATTGAAAGTCTGTACTCTTTGGCTAGCATCACTCCATGTCCTCTGAAGTTTTAATATGATTTGAAGTCCTTCTTTCCAGAGAGGTGTGCCCATACTTGAAACACTTCGATACAGTCACAGGTGGGTCTCTAAAGCCCCAACAGTGTTTTACCCTGGCACCTGGATTGGAGACTCCTGCTTTGAAAACAGTGTGCCTTTGTGTCTTTGCATCATGCTTTCCATGGGCATTTCATGTGCTGAAGCACACCTTTCCTTATAGAGTGTGAACTGTTCCCCTCTCACTTCCCCTGACAGCTCCTCCCCTCTCACCTCCTCCACACCCTCCCTGTCCACCTGTCTGCCTGTATTTCCTCTAGAGCTGTGTGTATGGGCCTTCCACCCTCTTTTTTTTCTGTTGCATTGCAGAGTTTCTCTGTGCTCACATGAACAGCACAGACACAGAGATGAAAGGCCAGCTCTCATGCACCCTGCAATTGTGGGTTTCTGTCTTCATTCCTTTCCTGCTATCTTCCATTTGCCAGTCAGTTATAAATAGCTTAAAGAAGATTTTATTTCCAGCTTCCAAGTGACATGTGCTGTCAGCAGCACCACAAAACACTTCATTGATGTTTTTAAGGGGGTGGGGAAGGCGAAATCAAATTGCTTATTTGCCCAAAGCGATGTTCACTGAACTCAAATCCATTGACTCACCGTGGGACTCTGCTTTTCCCAAGAGAATGGATTGTCAAATTTGGACTGCAAGTAACCTTCGGGCTGAATGGCTAGGCCTCCTCAGATTAATTTGGTTAAAGCCTTGCTTCACGGAGTAGGTTTGAGGGACTGAGCAGCCTTCCAAGGCTTGGATGAGCCCTGTGAGCCACAGTGGGGGTAGCCACTTCTGAAATCTTTAGGGCCTTGTCTGAAAAGTATAAGTGATTGTTTTTCACTCTGAGGCAAGTCAGGACAAAGCAAGAGAGAGAAAAGAAATTCCTTAGCATGCTGAGAGTTGTCCCAGAGGAAGAAAATCGCAGCCAGTGCTTTGCAATTCCAGAGATAAGGAGCTGTATGAGACATTGGCTTATGAATGGGGGTAGTGACACTATCTGGACAAGGGGGATATACACTAGCATAGACTACAAAAGGTGGATAATTTGGCTGTAGTTTCTGAGGCTGAGACACAAGCCCAGTGCAAAGTTCTGAGAAGCTGGGGATGCCTGGTCCCTGATAATAGTTTAAGTCGGGTCCTCAACCCGCTCTTCCAGTCCAATTAGCTCAGAGTTCTTACTGTTTGTTTGATCAGTGTTCCCTAGCAGTAGACCAACATTTTTAGTCATAGAAGTTACTGTTATTGTACCCATTCTATAGCTGAGACAACTGGATTATAAAGAGGGGAAGTCAATTGCTGGAGCTCTGTAGTAGAAATGGCAGGGACTAGAAGTGTGGTCCTAGGTTTATCTTCTTGAACTCTATTCATTGTTATCTTGATGAGGAAGACCTCAGATTGGAGAGTGGCTCCAGTAGGTCATTGGAAAAGAGCAAGCACATGAATAGCTGGCTCATTGTTAGTGAGATGGCTCACACTGCCCAGGGGATAGAGAAACAATTAGACCTTGAGTCAGCCAGACCAGCCTTAGCTCTTATCACTTTGGACTCTGATAAGGAAGATAACAGAAGTTAATTCATGTCCCGACTTTTAACTTTACTCTGAGATATCTATCACTTGCTAGGTTACCTGCCACAGTGGAATCTTCTAAACCAAATGGGCCATTGTTTTCCTTGTTAAAGAGATGGACAGGGTAGGGCAGAAAGAGGCCTAGAGTATAGTACAGAGGTCCCAGGTCTTCTATCTTTTAGAACTTCTTAGCGTTAAACCTGAGGTAGGGAAGGGAAATGAGCTAGGCGTTTGTTAGTTTGTTTATTTGTTTGCTTTTTATGGCCTGGCTCATTCATTCTTCTTTGGGATGCTATTACAGACATCCCTTTTCCTCATGCAGTAAATGAAGATTTCAAAGTGATCATTTACATTCACTTGTTTGTTTAATCTATCTTCACTATTCTTGGGGTAGAAGCCCCTAGGTGTGGTGATCTTAAAGATTTGATTCATTATTATGTCTCTAGTGGTCTGTTATGTCTTATGGTACCAGACTTTACAGGGTGTGGAATAAATGCATAAAGGAACCTGATCCCGTATGGGGTGCCATCATCAAACTGAGCTCTCTGTATGACTATGCCAAGAAGAATAAGCCAGATACATTAGATCCTGGGAACTGGAGATGGTGAGATTCATTAGCTGGGATGGAAGCTAATGTGTACACTCTTAAAGTTCCTATTGGGATTTGAGAGAAGTCAGTGACATTGTTATTGAACAGGTCTCCTTCCATGTGCCTATCAGGAAGTAACACAAAGAATGCAAGCAAGCATCACCTCAGCTTTTCCTCCTCCCATACCAAATCCAGAGGAGTCTCCATGAGGCTTATGTTCAGTCTTTCCTATGTTAAATGAGGACCTAGGACTTTTGCTGGTGTAGTCTGTTAGTGTTTGGGTGTAAATGTTCCCACAGGTACCTGTGTTTGAACACTTGGTCCCCTGTTAATGGTGCTGTTTTGGGAAATGGTAACCTAGTTGAGAGAAATGGGTCACTAGGATGGGCCTTGCAGAGCATATCGCCATAATTTGGCCAGAGCTTTATGCTTTCTAATCTCCCATGAGCCCAGGATTCCTTCGTAGCAATGATGGACAGAAACCATGAGGCAAAAACTAACCCTTTTCCTCTTAAGTCATTTCTGTCAGGTATTTGTTCAAGGCTATGAGCAAATGACTACTTGCTTGATCTTCTTCCTTTACTAGATTGTGAACTTTGACACAGTGCCTCTTGTGTCCCAGTAGATGGGAAACAAGCTTTTGGGTACATTTAATGTGTAAGAACCATGAGACAAGGGGAAGAGAGAAGCAAAGGAAGGCAGCTCATAAGTGCTACTGATGAGTGACTACTGCCAGGTAATGGGGATGTTGTATCATGGGGTCCTTTTGGAACCTGTTCCAAACATACCACAGAACTGTCCCATTGCAGCAGAAGGACTATTCTTAATGTAGCTCCTGTTTCTTAATTTTTTTTTTTTTTTTTTTTTTTTTTTGTTTCAGGATCAGGTTTTTGTGTAGCCTGGGTGGATCATTGTAAATGCTGCTCAATCCGCTGTTCTCCAGTCGTTAAACTGCGCCCACGCGCATGTCTGTTTTCAGCTCGTGTTCCTAGGAATTGATCTAATGTTTCCATGTCTGAGCATAGTGTTTATTGACTAGAGAGCACCCTTGCATAGATGTAAGGGGAGTCCTCGGGTGGGCTGAGGGAAGGGCAGAGGAACCATCAGTGTGGCTCTGTAGCAGTGACCACTTTGGTTCACTCACCTCTGTAGCCCCATGTAGAAGGTGCTAGGTATCATTTGTATGCAATAAATGAATTCTCCAGCCCTGAGTTTGCACAGCTCCAAGTCTTCTGCAGTAACAATGGCCTCTGAATGACAGAATGATACAATGTTAGTCTGTTGTGGAACAGACAACAGTGGTAGCAGGCTTTGGAATGGATAGGAAACTCAAAAGAGGCTGGGGAAGCCTAGTTAGACTGTGAAGAATAGGTAAGATATCCAGAGAGAAAGAGTAAAAGACAATTTAAGCTACCATGAGCCCGATGCCAGTCTCTAATCCCTTACTAAAATGGTTCTAGCTTCTCTTGCCATACTTGGACTTGGCTATCCTGGTCTGCACTGCTTGCCAAGTATCTTCTGCCTGGCTCTGATTTTCCAGTTCCTGGAGTAGCCCCCTCTCTCCTTTGCCATTTCTTCTCACACCCTCTGACTAAAGAGAGAGTTGACATTGTGACAGAGTGGATACCAGTGAACATGGACTCTAGGCCTCGTTCTGCACTCACAGCTGGACACATTTTTGGCAGTGTCTCTCAAAATTTCACCTCATCTTTAGTAGGAAGAAGTCCATAAGATGGCTCTGACATCCCTATGCTGCTATGAAGGCTGAGTGTGTAAGCATCTTGGGGCAGACCTGACTCACAAGTTTGCTACAAAAATGGCTAAGTCAGAACACTAATTTCTCCCTCACAGAGTGAAGGTATAAGACAGTTGCTTCAAATATCTTGTGCTGGTCTCAGCTCAAGATAGGTACTGTGCATGGCACTGTCTGTATTTTTATTTTGTGAGAGCTATGCATTACATCAGAGATCTGAATTTTCTTTCTTAATACATCCCAGCCTTCAGTGTTCCCTGCCAGAAGCTGGTCCTTTTACACACACACTGTGGCATGTGTGTAATGTAGTGAAAGGGAGGCTCCTGGATTGAGAGCCCAGGGATGGTGCATGGAGAAGTTTAGGTGGAGATGATGGCCTGATTAGGTCTGGTGGAGGTACTCTGACTTTCCCTGCTGTGCGACCTGAGAAAAACTCACCTGTTAGTCTTGAACCTGCTGGGGACCTGCAGTGGGATCCACTGTGACTGTTTCTGGGGTTTTTGGAAAGACTAGGGGAACAGCTGGCACTTCACTCGCTTGATGCTTGTTCAGGAGGATGAAGGGGGCAGGCAATGTGTCTGGAAGGTGGGAAGCAGGGAGCTGAAGGTGGCAAATGTCATTTGAGACAGACCCTGTTCTTCACTATGATGTGGAGAGAGCTGCTTCACTGCCCAAAAGGGTCTGCTTTTGTATTTGGATTTAATAAGTCCTTGTTGTGAGGTTTTTTAGAGTTGTATGGTGAACACAGGACACAATGAACAAGACAGTGTTCTGTAAAATGCACTAGAGATGCATGTTAACATTCCTTGTTGCTGCTGACCTCCCTCCTTTGCCTTCCCTCCTTTCTTCTGTCCCTCCCTCTCTCCCTCCCTCCCTTCCAATGTCCCACTCCCCTCTCTTATTTCCTTTCTTCTTTTCTCATGTATCACAAGCCTGGTTTTGAACTTGTGCAGCTAATGGATCCTCTTTACCTCTCCTTCTTGAGTGCTGGGACCATAGACCGGCACCACCATAACCAGGGCTTCATGTTTGCTTAGACAACCATTCAACCCATTGAACTGCATTCCCGGCCTGCTCTTTCTTGCATTGATTTCATAGGGTTGTAGTAGGTGACTCTGCTCTTTTGGATGCAGAAGCTACCCAGGCTTACCTGATTTCAAATGCTGCTTCTTTTTTTTTTTTTCAGTTTACAGACAGGTATGGGGATCCAAATAAGTCATATGAAACAGTATTATGCTGAACAATCTGGAAGGGAAAGGCTTTCTTCTATGGAGATATTTTGCAATGTTCTAGTAGGGGTAGGATCTGGTTTGTGGTTACTTGTGGGGGTTCAGAGATCACACCTAGGTTCTTGTCCCAGATCTGCTGTGTGCTAGTTGTCTCTGTTCTTGCACTAAGACAGTTATTAAACATCAGATGTATATTTCTCCAAGGTCTGGGATATCTAGGGCCCGTGACTGAGACTCCAGCAATCAGTGTCTATTGAGGACCCATTCATTACAGACAGGGTTTCTTTGCAGTGCTCTTACATGGCTGAAGGGGCAAAGGGGATAAGTCCTTTGAGCTCATATGACAGAAGATATAGAAATGCAAACGGAATGAGCATCTCCTTACTTCCCTTTTATAATGTCATTAATCCAGTTCACAAGGACTCTACCCTCTTCACTTGATTACCACTAGGAACTCCATCTCTTAATACAATTGCAATTACATTCCAACCAGTGGATATTGAAAGAACACACAGAGACTGCAGCATGAGCTCTGTGATTTGAGTCAGGTTAGTAACTTGTCAGGGTTTCAAATGTATCATTTATAAGGAGAGAATTAAAAAGCACCCCACTTAAGTAGTTGAGTTTTAAATGGCCCGAATGTTTAGAAAATATTTGGAATGCTGCCGAGCAAAGAACATTAGCTAATACCTGATGTTAGGCTATTCTACAATTTTCAGCAGGTACAGGTAAGGAGACCATGTACTAGTGAAGCCAGCATAGATCTAAGACTTGGAGAAACTGACCCATATTATATCACTCAGGTATCTTGCCATTCGATGCCTGAATTGAAGCAGCTACTAGGATTTCCTCCTTGAAACAATTAGAGTCAAATGTTTCTGTAAATTGCAGTTGGAGTGTACTGAGGCAATGATTATTTCTATATAAAAAGCACTGTGTCAATATCATATTAGACATCTCCAAGCTAAAGCTTGAATTACCTCTCAGGTCTCCATTGCTCATTACTACGCTCTTGTCCAACTCACTAGTCTCACTCTTTCTGTCCACATGTCCTTTGCTTCTAGCCTTCCTGTGTGCAGTGCAGTGCCCTGGGTCTGTCCTGCTGTCTCCTCCTTGGTGGCTTTGCAATGCTGTTCTTACTCTGGGAAGGCTCACTCTTCCTGACTGACTTCTTCCTGTCTTGGCTCTTCTGCTTGGAGAAGGTCTCTCAAGTTCCCTGAGGCTAGGCTTAGGTGGTGGTCCTTTCACTGGCCTGGAAAATCTCCATAAGGAGATTCTGGTCCTGCCACATCTTGTGTTTTCTGGAAGAGCTCTTTCTGGCTGAGACACATCGCATTTATTGTCCAGGCTCTTAGCTATGAATAAAGTAGCTGTGCATGCCTAGGGTCTGGCACAGTGTCTGCTACATAGAAGGTGCTCAAATCAAATCCATGGTGTGATTCACGAGCACTCCAGTGAATGGAGAATAAGACAAAGAGATGAAAGACAGGGACAACATGACAAATTTCAATGCACCACAAACCTCTGTGTAAGTTGTTAAAAACTTAAGACTGTCAGGTACTCAAGGAAGCAGCCTATGCAGGAGCCATGCACGTGAGCTTCCGGTTGGTCCTGCTGGTGGCTGGTTTGGCTGTGTCATTGATAGTGAGGCCAAAGTCTACCTGACAGGTGCTTGATTTAATAAAGCACCCTAAACTCATACCAACCCTGACATGCTCAGGGAATACAGCTACAAATTAAAGAGATGGAAACTCCACTCTGGTGCAAGCCAAGATTTAAAGGACCCTAGTCACTCTTATTTATAGAGTTTGGATTTCCTTTTAACCCTTGGGTTAGAAAGGGACAGCTGGCTTGCTCTAAATACTAATGAGTCCTGGAGTGAAGTACCTAATAAATGTTCCCACCTTTCTACAGGGAAATCTCTCTCTGCTAATTGCTGTCAGCATCCATCAGGATCAGGGAGCACAGTATCTCAATAGGGACCTTGGGGCCAAGCTCTTGTCTCTAGGAGAAAAATCTCTTCAGGAGTCTGAGGGATCCTTGAGTGACTGTCCCTGCAGGATGATTCAGTATAGAGACCAAGAGGCCTCTGAAAGATGGTTCTTGGGGCTACAGAGCCATGGAAGTGGTCTGAGCAATTAGTTCAGTGGTGGTGAGGTTGTGTGAGAGTGGCCCACCCCTTGACCTGGTAGACTTGTGGACCTCTTTTATGGCTCAGAGTGGCTCTACAGGTTTTGTCAGAGATTTTCTGTTTGTGGAACAAGAGAAGTTTGCAAAATATGGATCAACTCTGGTTCTCTACCTATATCAGACGATAAATACCGTTTGAGGAGTTGGGTGGGGACATGGACATGTGTTGAGGTCACATAAAGTTGCTACCTGGGCCACAAGCTCAGGTATCCAGCTGAGCAGGCAATGACACTGTCAGTACACTATCTCTGCTTGTGACATACTTTGACTAATGATCAAGCTCCCACTCATGTCTGGAGTTCTGAGACTGACAATGAAGAAGAGTAATGGGCATGGAGCTTCAGAAGGAAGGTAAATCTTTTGCTTGAGTCACTAGCTAGGAACTTTACACTTCTATTAATTTATCGTATGTTCACTGTTTGTGAATTGTGTGCATGAAGCACACATTAGATTGGAGGACTTGATTTTACAGAGATGATATTGCAGTAGGGCAAGAGTAGAGAGCAAGAAAACAAAGTGATTGCAAATATGGCACATGATGATGGAAAATGGCTTTATACTGTGATAGGAAGGTAAAGAGCCACATGTGATGGGAGCATTGTCACAGTGTCCGTGAAGTAGTGGGAATAACACCTGAGAAAGCTATCTGAACAGAGTAAGGCTTGAGTACAGGAAGCCAGGCAATTCCAAGATGAAGTCAAGGGAAGAGTCTTCCAGGCAGAGTTCAACACCGTGCATAAGGAATACTGAGTATCCACAGGTCTCTGAATGCTTTCCCTTTTCCCAGCTCTTCAGTTAGCAAGCACTCACTCACATTCACCCTCTGAGATCACACACTCAGGGACCTGCTTTAGAGAAGCCCGTCTAACTGCTATATATGTGGTATGAATACTGGTATGAATTTCATACTGGTATGAATTTCATACTGATATCCGCGTTCCCCTTGTGGCTTAGTTTATGTGTAGAAGGTCATCACTAAAAACATTCTGTGGGGGACGTGGAGATGGCATGGGCAGTAAAGTCCCTACTATGCAAGACCTGAGTTTGGATCCTCAGCACCAATATAAAAGCCAGGGATGACTGTATGCATCTGTAATCCCAGGTGGTGAGGATAGGGGGTGGATCCCTGGAGCTCACTGACAAGCCAGCATAGCAAAATCTTAAGCTCCATGTTCAGTGAGAGACCCCATCTCAAAAAAAAAAAAAAATGACCACTAGTCTCCATACTCATGTATGCATATGTGCAAACATACCTGCATACACACATCCACATACCACTACAGGCTTGTCCTTGCTTCTTATGCATGCAAAATAAACAAAAGCAAAGACACTTTGCAATTTCTCCTTGTTTTCACATGCTCCTCATCGAATAACTGACCCAGCCAGACATTAAGGAATTCCTACTTCTTCCTGTCTTATGTGTCTGGATGCATTAGTGAGATATAGCACAGCCTTGCAGACTCATCCTACAGCCTGGTTCTGTAGGATGATCATGACCATGGCTACCCTTGTCAGATGGACGTTCAACTATGGCCAGTCACCTTAATGGACTTAAAATTCTTTGAACCTGGAAAAGCACTTGCTCCTGAACATTCCATTGCTCTTCCAAGCCTCATTCTCAGTTAGTTTTACCACTTAGATAACTGATGAAAAGAATTCAGATCAGGAATCCTTTTCTTCCTACCCCAGTCCCTTGGCCTGTATCTATTTGCTCTTCCTGTTTACTTCCTGTCATTTCAGTGAATGGTTGGTCTCAGCCCAACCTGAGGACCAACTTCCATTGAGATGTGAATTGCTAGACTTTCCTCTTGTAAATTGATAACAACATACATATATCTCAACATCTTATACCACAATGTATCCTCCTCTTGCATCTATTCCTTCACTCTGCCTCTGACTCCCCCACCGTTGTTCTTTTTACTCCTATCTTCCATTCCTCTGCTTCCTACTCCAGTTTTGATAAACTTATCCCTCTCACTACGGAATCTACCTCCTCTGGTCAACACCTCTCTCCTGATCTGGAGGGTTGAGGGCCTAGTTCTCTGCTATAACCTTTATTTCATGTACCTTGCGCATAGGTCATGACTTTGGGTCATCCTTGCTCCCAGCCCCCAGTGTATCTAAGCTGTGTATATTAGTGTTTAGTGTGCTAGCCCATCCTGGGCTTTTATCACTTGCCTTCTTCACTGCATCCCCTCCCCTGCTCTAGGTTTGAGTCCTATCTACTCACTGCTAGTTCAGTTCTAGATCCCATTGTCTTCCTTACCCGCACCATCTCCTGAGCTGACCTCATCCACTGCCATGGCTTTAAATATCATGTTCATAATGACTTCCAAATTTATATCTGTAGCTCTGCCGTGCCCGCTGCAGACTCGTCTATCCTGCTACCTGACATCCCACTTAGATGACTAATGGGCACCTCAACTTAATGCATCAAAAGGAGAAAAGTCTTAATTTTCTCACCTCACTTTCAAAGTGGTTCTTCTGTTAGTATTCTCTATCTGAGGCAATGTCACCACCACCCTCCAAATCACTCAAGCTCAGGCCCTAGGAATCGTCTTTAATTCTCTCCACTGCCTCCTCACCCCCATATCCAGCCCACTGAGAGTGTGCACTGTGGGTTTTCTCCTTAGGAGAGAGTGGAAATCTGTCCACTTTTTCTTACCTCCCTGCTGCTCCCAATGCCTCAGACCTCTGGGGCTGCTCCATCAGCTCACTGTACTGCCTGCTTTGTTTTCTAGAATCTATTCTTGTACACATTGCACTGTGTGCTCTTTTCAGCACAGGAATCAGATCTTACAACTCACCAGTTTAAAGGCTCTCTAAGATCTGCCTTGAAGTGCTGTCTATAAGTTCTTCCCACTCACTGCAGCAGCCTTGGGAGGAGTGGCCCACAGACCCTTGAACGATGCTTAGAAGAGTTTCTTCAGAGATCCTCTTCTGCCCATCTTCTCCAGGAGTTGTCTACACATGACATTTCTGTATAGAAGTAACAAATACTTTGGAGCCAGACACCAGCGCTGCCTTCTTCATTCTCTCATCCATGAGCTTTGTGAAAAGAAACCCTTTGTGTGTCAGCATGGCTTCACATCCCAGTTCACTTCTGTAAACTGGAAATGGGATTCTGCTTTACAGCAGATTTGCAGTGTGCCATGTTGTGCCCAGCATATATTATGTAACAGTAGTTACTTCCCTCCTCAGAATCCCACAGGTCTTCAGTAGAAGCACAGAAATGATGCACAGAAGCCAGGAAGGCTGTGGAGGACAAAAAGGACTGCAAATATTACAGTGGGATAACTGTACTTCTCTGTACCTTCTGTGGCAGAGTCAGTGACTGATGCAGGGAGTCACATCAGAGGGTCTTCTGGAAGGAAGTATGTCACATCCACGAGGGATGACCACACATGGGTCAATCCAATGAAAGTGACAGACCAGTTTGTCCCACAAATCTAGCTCTTCCAGTTATGGTGGAGTTGGCAATATTATGAAGGAGGCATATGAAGGGACACTGGTCCTTTTTGGGTGGCCATGGTCAGGTGGAGTGTGGGGGACACTACTGGTCCTCAGTTTTAGCTTTGCCAAACAGTCTGTACTTCCATAATATGAGCAGCTTCTGCTGGCTGTCTGCTCAGAGCCCACCCATTCTCTGCACATGGGATAAGCCTATACATTTTTCAGGCTTGCTCAGATAGTCTAGCTTCTAGAATGCTTATTTTGTTTTTTTTTTTTTTTCTTTCCTCCCTACCGAATATGCCTCTCTAAATCCCCATTTCTTCTGGAGCTTCCTTATCTTTTGCTATAGTGTGACTAGATACCCATACTATTTGAGCTCCCAGAGGACAGGTCCAATGTGTTTTCCTACCTCTTTTGCACCAACATTAAGGATGCCGTGTGGCAATGGGCTTTCAGAGCTAGTTCTTTGCATAGGAAGATCCCTGGCGAAGTCTTAGTGACAAAGGGACTTCTTCATTTCAGTAGCTTTCTGCAACCCTGCGTCTAAGCCTTCAATATTGTTATATTATCTTCATCTTACAGGTGATGAAAGCCTGTGTTGTTCACATCAAATTCTAGCAGATGAGGTAACAGCTCTAACTAGGATGCTGAAGTAACAACTAAAACTCTGATCACAAAATCTCCTGCATGAACCATCAAGGGTGGTGGAATTTGAGGGATATTGTGACTGTTTCACACCCCAAAGAAAACACTGTATGCTTTGCCTGTGTCAATGGACCAGCAGCCAGGAATATCAGCATTTCCTGGTCCTTATGGGTTTGGATGCCAAATAATTTTCTTTTGGATTTCAGGAACAAGTCATTTCACAGAAGGTCCAGTGTGAAATAGAGGTTGTTCTGAGTTTGGGAGGCCTTCTAGTCTGGGCATCCCTTCCTTGTGTGAGAGGCTATGGGACAAGAGGATGTCTTTTGAGTTGTGTTTCCCAGCAGTATGTTTAGAGATGACTTTTGTGTGGGACAGAGTATAGACACAAATGCTCAGAACAAAGCAGTGAGGGACTGGAGAAGGGAAAAGCCAAGCACTGTTGGCACATCACACAATTCTTAAGGTCAGTTCCAACTTCATACCAAAGGAAGCTCTGGGCATCTCAGCGCTGTCCTACTCATGCCCAGGTAGGGGAGCTAGGTGGGAGTTTCCCAGTCCTGTGTTCATTGGCCATTCCCACTTCATGTGTATGTCCTCTCAGAACATCCCTCTTCTCCTGAGCACAAAATAAAGTGACTCTAGCCTCCGGAAGGGAATCGTTTTTAAATAGTTTTCAGGCTTTGTTCAGACCAAAACCCAAGGAAGGGTGTGTACAAAAGAGTTCTGAGTTGAATTAGTAGAACATTCCTAGTGTCTACTATAGAGAAAGACACCATATCCCTGAGATAGGTCAGAAAACCAAGAATAAGATGCTTTATACTCCTCGTGGAGGGTGAGATATAGAGTAAATAATAGGTCTGTGGAATGTATGAGTCTCTCAGCTCCTGTCATGGCCAGGAACAAATAATCAGAGTCCATGTTCATTTGTAATTCAGAATACATATAGTTCCCCAGGATGCAAGCCATGAGGGTTAACCTGAATTATTCTGAATATAAAGAATATTAAGTATCAAGTAGTTCCATGTAGGCATTAATAAGTTCTACACAAGGACCAACTCTAGATGCTAGCAAATCCATAGGTCCAGCTTTCAGGTTTCCTGATTTGGAAACCTAGATCAAGCAAATGGCCAACTTACACAGCTGAGCTGTGTAATAAGCTGTCTAATTTCGAACATGAGCTTTTCTGTAGCATCCTGGGACTTGTCCGCACAGGCACCCATTAGCATTCTGACTATTGTTTCCTATTTTGTGTGTGTGTGTGTGTGTGTGTGTTTGTGTGCAGGTACCTGACATGTCCGTGAGTCCAATCACAGTAAAGAAAAAAATCCTTCGCCATTCAGGTAAAAGTGTAAAGATGTCAGGTGAGGTGACAGATGTCTGTTCATATGTGTCACACCTGTAAAATACAGCTGCTGAGTTCTGAGATATATATTCCCTGGGGTCCACCATGGTGTCGCTAGTGGTGGGCATCATTAGCTCTAAGAGATGAAGGGTCCTACTCAAGCCAGTCTCTACAGTGACAGTTCTTCAACCAGTGGAGACACCATCTCCCTGCCTTACATGGCCTCCCCACCCATATACTACAGCTGAGACCATACCCTGAGCCAAAAATCTCACTTAACTTGAGAAGCCTGAAGCTCAGGAAGGCCAAGTGAGACCAGGGCTCTTGGAAGGTTCAGAACCCAAGGAGCTAGACTCTGAAGGCTAGGGAAGCTTGAGAGGAAAATCAGGACCTTGATACAGAAAATACTTTATTATTCAAGACCTGAGCAGAAACCTTTGCACTTCAGGAATGCCCAGGAGACACGAGTAACGAATGACCCTGGAGCTTCAGACTACACCAACTGGGAATAACGAACCCATGTACTAGGCTCCCTCAATATGAATTCAGCTTATTTATGAGTAAACTGGATGGGTATCAAACATGCACTAATAGTACGGTCAAAAAAAAAAGAAAAACATTCGTAACATGAAATATATCTTTTATCAGTTGCAACTTCATGAGAATTGTAGTACCCCCTGAGGTATGACACATTATTATTTTTGTGGGTTCACTTGATTTCACTATGTCATATTATTGCTTTGGAGAGCTTTGGTTCTGATTAACATAAAAAGATCTGATTGAACTATTATTAAGTTTCTGACTTTATTTGTTGTCTTACATTTATTCTTTTGAATGCTTTTTAATTTTTTTGATTTGCTGAATAAATAAAGGAGAGAGAGGAGACAAGGAGAGAGAAGAGAAGAGAGGAGATAAAAGGTTCAACAGATCTTGTCAATAAAATGTGAAAAAAAAAAAAAAAAACAGTGAACGGATCTACAAAGCATAATGTACAAGGCTGTCAAGAGCCGGGGATGCGACAGCAGGTCCACCCCTCCGTGGTGTTAGTGAAAGGATCCTTAGGGTTGCGGGTCCCCTAGGTAAGTGCGCCAGACCAGGATGAAGTTCCTGGCTCTCTTCCCTCATGTCAGTTTATTTTTGTTGGAAGGGCAGGAAGACATGGGGAAAGATCAACAGCATTAACTTTCTAATTGAACATTCACTTACATGCTTTCTTGAACAACATACCAAATGTTACATAAAAATTACTTATTTTTAAAGACAAGTCTTGTTTTCTTATTGTATACCAGGGCCAACGAACAAGTCAGAAGCAGGTGTCACACCACACCTTTGTACCTCCTGGATAAAACAAACAAGCACCACCTCAGATTAGACCCGGGTGTGGAGATCTTGCTAGAAAGTCAGTGTGGACATCACAGACACTATACCCTCAGCTTCTTGCACAATTTCTTTTAGTTCACTTCCTTTTGTCAGACCAGGCCTCATGAATATGCATGTCAGAGTGCAGCTGAGGAGGTCTGAGACTGTGGGGCCTAGCGATGTCACAGACGTTACCAGTTTTGGGCAACTACCTGACAATGACACTCTCCTTATTTATCCACTCAGGGGCTAGAACAGAGAACCCAAGCACACATGTGCCCTGCCTTATCCACCCAATCAGGGGTTAGGAGAGAACCAAAGTCCAAAGAGAGCTAGTAGCTTCTGGTTACAAGAGGTGGAAAAGGAATACTGGCAAGTTATATTCCAAGAATAAAATCTGCTTGCTGGTGACCGCCAGTCGATTCTCATCCCACAATCCATAGAGATCCAACAAGTCCTATAACTACTGAACATCAACAGCTTCTAAATTGAGGTTGAAGCTTAATTGTTTTTCAGAGATGATCCAGGGTTCTGAACATGACATTTATGTGTCCATCTCAGGGGAGCCCAACAGCATTGTCAAGTTGGAATGTCATAGTGTGTTATCCCACACTCTGCTGTCCCTGCTTCTCCTCATACCCATAGGCACAGCTTTACCACTCATGTCCATCTAGAATTGGTTTGATTAGACAAAGGCAAGGCCAGGCAAGTAGTTCAGTTGATAAAGTACTTGTCTTGCAAGTGTAAGGACCTGAGTTCCATCTCCAGCACCCACATTAAAAGAATCTTGGTATGTTGTAGTTACAGAACAGGAGAGGCTGTTGAGGTTGATCTCTGGAACTCACAGGCCAGCCAGGCTTGATATATTGTTTTAGTTCCAGATGAATAGGGAGACCTGTCTCAGAAAAAAAGCTTGAAGATAGAAAAGGCCTGAGGAAAAGTATCGGCACTTATGAATATGCCCTTGCATACACATGAACACTCACTCATCCACTCACTCACTCACTCACTCACTCACTCACTCACTCACTCAATAAAGACAGCAGACAAATTACACCTAGTAACAGATTCTCACTTTCAGACAAAACTCTAGGTCTACCCCATCAGCCTCCACCTACATCAGTCCTTTGAGATGTTAGAATACTGTAGCTCTTTGCTAGGGTAGAGAGCTATGCAAGAAAGAGAATGGCTATGAATGTGCTTCAGAGCCTCAGGAAGGGAGAAGACATGGTGGGAAAGGATACTTGCAGAAACAGCCCTTTAGGGTATTCTTCATAGCATCAGTGTTCCGTATGTGCTTGGGGTTTTGTTCAGAATGGAGGGTAAAGAGAGGTGCTAGCTCTGCCAGGGAAGACTTCAGACTGGGAATAAAGAAATTAATGGAAGCCTCTGAAATTGTAATCCTAACCCACTTACAAGATCCATGCACACCTGGATTCAGCTGCACCTAGAGCTCAACTACCTTTGCACAGCTCAGGTGCAGGAGTCAATGGTTTGGGTTTATATTGTGTGTACTGCTTTATTAACTTAGAACTAGGGTAATCAGTATGGGATAAGGAGTGTGATGGTTGTAGGATGGGAGACATATAGGGGAAGAGGTTTGGATGGTCTAGAGATCAGTGGTTTTCAACCTTCCTAATGCTGCAACCCTTTAATAAAGTTCCTCTGTTGTGGTGGCCCCTTCTGTTGCTATTTCATAACTGTAATTTTGTTGCACCCATGTTCCCCAAAAGTCTTAGGTGATCCATGTCAACCCCCAAAGGGGTTGTGACTTCACAGATTGAGAACCACAAGTCTAGGTAATTCTTCCTTGATTGGAATGATGAAAGGGATCCTGTGTGGAGTGCGATGGATTAAGAGTTCTACAAAGACAGAGGTAATGTCCAGTTTCCTATTAGTCCTAGTCGGAGCAGTCTGGCAAAGCCATTACAACACCATCCTCGGCTTTCTCATTTGAACTAAGGAGAAAGTATTAAAACATCAATAATTCTTGAGTTTCAGATGCTGAGGCTCTGGGGTGCTGTAGACATGTACATACCAGTAGCACAGCAGGCTCCTGGGCATGGCAATTTCCTGTCTAATGCTGGTGTTTTTTCATTCTGTTTTTTTTTTTCCAGTGTGATCACACTTTGCACATTGGAGTTTTTCTCACCTCAGAGCACTATTCCAATAAGCAGCTGGATTCCTTGAAGAAGATGCTTACCTTTAGGTTGTCGTGGCTGCTGTGTAGTGTTAAGAGGTTGCCAGGGAGACCTGGAACTGATATTTAAAAATATCCACCAGGCCTTATGCAGACTTTGTCTTGTATATCTACACTATTCAAAGCAAAGATAGCCAGTTCCACTTTTAAATAGGAAACTGGGTTTTTGCAAGACTTGTCAGTGTGTCTTGGGCCACACAACTGGCAAGAGATAGAGTCTGAATTGAGATTGCAAAGTCCCACACTCAGACTCTGAGCAACAGGTGCTTGGTGTTGGCTCATGTATATGATTCCACCCAAGAAGAGTACAGGTCTTCTGGGAGAGGAAGAAACATAAGGGTGTGACTGCTCTCCTTCCCTCTCCTCTGCTCCTCCAAGGCCCTCTGGTGACTTATGTGGGTCTGTAAAGCACATCCCCACTCCCAGCTTTATTTCTCCTGTGCTTTCCCTAAGCTAAAGGGAAAGGTTCCAATATCTGTCTAATTACAGCTTCTTTTTCTTTATCCAAACACTGTCAAAGCCATTTTCTCTTCTTCCATCGCTCAGGAAGACTGCTCAGAAGCCATGGAGGTGACGACAGAAGTGAAGACAACTCAGCTGCAAAATTTCCCCAAGAGCTGCTCAGGGTGCAAAACAAGAGGGCTATCTATGCCTGGAAGAGAAATAAAGGCTCTCTCTCTTTTATTTTTATTTTTTTTTCAAGCAAAAGGTTTGAATAATTCCCCACATATATTCTACTTAAGTGGAGCAAAATTATAAATGGATATACTTCCCTGAGGGAAGATTTCTGCAGAGTCTTTGCTCTCTGCTCTTTAGGCTAAGGAGTCTGTATGTATGTGTATGTTATAAGTTTAATCTTACTTCCACACACTGAACACAATGCTAGATATCAGGTCATGAAGGAGAATGTGACATAGTTCTTATCTTTAAAAAGGTTCATGAGAAAGTGAGATGCAAGACCAAGAGGCCAATGGGAGATTATGGGATTATAGTAAAGGATGATACAATTTAGAACAGGATACCATGGGAGGCTGAGATGCTCCAAGTTTGATATGTGATCCTGGGAGAGGAAAGTGCATGAGAAGCATGGATTCATCATGTAGCTTCGTGTATGAAAGAGAGATGCAGGAATGGATTAAGGCTCATGAACAAGAAAGGGCATTATTTTGGGGATGTAGAAATATTTTGGTTAGTACTTACTCTTTTTAATAATAATAGAACTTATTTTTACCACATTCATTAATGCGTACTCATTGTACATATTAATGAGCTTCACTGTGACATGTTTATATATATATATGAACTGTTTTAATCATGGTTTTTATTCTTCAAAACACTTTTCATATCCAGTATTCCATCAGTACACAACTGGATTTGGTATTTATATTGACAGACTAAGTATTTGAAACTCAGATAAATTAAATGTTTTGCTTACAAAGAGGGAAAAATATCCTGAGGCCATGACTCAACCTGTGGGTTTGGCTTTAGTCATTTATGAAATGTTTGGAACATGGCAACTCTGTGTTGACCAACAGTTATGATGCAGATGTAAATGTTTGCATCTTCCTATAAAGGTTTCATACTCAGTGTTCAAAATATCAAGAAAAGATAGTTAGTATAAAGCAACTGCCAAGTGTACTGAGGGAGTTATACACAGTAAACTTGGGAAATTCAGATAGGAAATACAATATTCAGATGACAAAGGGATATATAAGTCTTAGTTTTAATTTTTAACCTGTAACAGTCTACAATCACCTAGGAAGGAGTCTCAGTGAGTAACTGACTAGATTAGGTTAGCCTGTAGGATGTGTCTCTAGGGGATTATCTTGACTTCATTAATTGAGACAGGGAAACACAGCCCACTGTGGATGGTACCATTCCCTAGGCAAAGGACTATGATTTCTGTAGGAGTAAAGAAAGCAAGATGAACCCAAAAATTCATGCAGTAATTTATTGTTCTCTGCTATTGACAGTAGATGGGATGTGACCAGTTGATTCACGTTCCTACTACCTTGACATACCTGTAATGATGGACTGTAATTTGGACTTGCCAGACAAATAAACACCCTTTCCCTTAAGTTGCTTTTGTCAGAGTATTTTATCATAGCAACAGAAAAGAAAAAAAAAAAAGAAAGAATGTCTTCAAAGTAAGCCTATAACTTCACTAGGAGTTGGGAGAAAAGAAGAAGGGCCAGCACAGAAACCTGTAGAAGAGAATGACAGTGTGATATGCTTTATTGAATGAGACAATGACAGGTAGACATCAGAAGACCACCCCTCTTCACTCTTACTTTATTTTCTAAGTCTTGTCTCCTATAAAAACTGCTCCTGTGCTTGATTCTGATAATATCTATCTTCTCCTTCCTTCTCCTCACCTGGTTTCATAGGTGCTTCCTTTTCTCCTGTAGTTTTCCCACTGTGCTTGTCCTAATCCTCTCTGGCCTATCAGAGGCTGGCTTTTACATAGAACTTGTCCTTCCTCTGTTCTCTGTCAGTACCCATCTTATTAAAGCCTCCATGATCTCACAGTAGTGACACCTTGCATTCTTGAGAGACTCCATTTTAATTATCTCTCATCATGCTGTAAGTCCTTCATTTTCCTTGTCTTGACTCCTCTTCACAGGATTCCTGGTGCTATGTACTCTTGTTAGTATCTGCATTAATCATTGCCCATCAGAAGTCTCTTTTGTTAAGTCTTTTCCATTCTTCAGAATCTAGGGTTTTGTTTTCTGCTGTTTTATTTTCTCAGGAAGTGGAAGAGAGCACGAGCAAAATGTTTGCTAATTTTTATGACAGAGCAGGAAAATTGCTATGAGACAAACTCTGGTAATAGAGGGTGAATTGTCAGTGTATGATGAAGATGCTGGAAGAAGTTAGGTCATAGTGGGTTTTTACAGGTTGTTGAGAAGAACTAGAGTCAGTTGACATAATTGGAGTTACTTAATGATAACTTGAAAGGCAAGCTATTTGGACAATATCCCTTGTTTCTCAAAGGAGGCTGGGCAGGAAAGAGCAAGAGCATAAGGCAGAGCCAGATGACATACACAAAAGGTAGTCATAATAATATCTGCTAATGGATGGATTGTGAAGCCAGTCCATATCAATAGAGGGCTAGCTCAGTTCCTCCACTATTTTGTTAATTGCAGAAAATACTTTTCTTATCTTTGCTACTCACAAGGCCAAGGAAGAGTTCAAGTCAATGTCTGTCAGATACAAGTGATGTAGAGTGATATACATTACTTAGTGAAAAGAATTGTAGGAGGTATAATTTTCTGGTCCTATTTCATGCATCAAGGAAAGTAGCTCCAGACTATAGGAGCTATATAATTTTTGTGCCTCTCCCACAGTGTGGGTTGTCCATGGCTAAGGGTAGGTAGGGTTAGAAGGTATTTACTCTGTCCTCTAGAAAGTCTCAGATTTGATTATAACTCAAGTGGTACTTAGACACTGTTTTGCAGTAGGATCCCATGTAAGTAGATAGGTAGGCAATATGGACTTATAGTTGTTCTTAGGTTCTAGAAAGCGTTCCGCCATAACTCAGTGGAGCTGTGGTTTGAGAGTGTATGCTGAGTTAAATAGCAATATCTAAGGTCACCATACCACCATAAGGTAGCCTCGATTTTTAATACATGGGACATATCTTAGCATAATTGATGTTAATCTGACAGTAGGTACAGGGCATATGCTGTATTCTAAATGCTTTGTATGGACTAGGCCATATATTTAATCTTCATGAAAACAAGTTCTATTTTTTTCTCTATGTTTTAGATGAGAACCACAAGGCTTATGGAGGAGAACCCCAAGGCCAAGTTACCTAGCTAGAAGGAATGCTGTCCTATTGGAATCCATGAAAGCAAGTATTAGATCCATTTTGGTCAACTTCCAACTTGGAACTTCTCAAGAGATGGAAGAGTTCATGACATTCATAAAACTCAATAGATATAAAGCAACTAATTGATGACTTATGGTCAATGCATATCACATGTTAGGGATTTAGAAGGTTCAGGGTAAACCTTCTTCCTTGCTTCCTGAGAAGAGCATTGTGGTTTTATAATCTGAATAAGCAATAGGAGGAAGAGTAAGTTCATGAGGCAGAGAAAAAAAATAGACTTTCAAATAGTTTGTTTCCAAGATATCTGCAGCAGATCACTTTGGTGATTTGGAGATGTTTAAGACATTTTTGGGCAAATAAAAGAAAATGAGGTATGTTTTGTTCCTTTATGATACTCAAAGAAGTATTAGCTTTATAATCACAGTTCAGTAAAAATGGAAGAAGACAAGAGGAGACAGTGAGAATCAGTGGGGCAAGTCCTTCATTTTGCATAGGACTTTCCCATCTGTGGCAAAGCTCTTTCATAGCAGTGTAGAGCACGTGGAATCATTGATCAGGCTCAGGGAATCTATTCTGGTCTTGACGCTTAAGCAGTAGGGTGTCTGGCATTGAATCTATTCTGGTAATAGTAATTCTCAATTGTTCTCCCAATTAAGTAATGTTTCATCCCTCTGCCATACTGAGTTTTCTTAGTTTTTGAATATATACTCCTATAATAACCCTGCTTTCCTTAATTAGCTTGAATGTTCTTTACCTACCTTCTTAGTGATGCCTATGTGGTTTAGGGAGTTAGATATCCTATTTAGGTGGACGTAAGGGAGGACCTGAGATGTCTCCAGAGACACAGATTCTTGTTCTATTTCAGGCTACCGATGGTGAGACACTCAGAGCTCCACAGAGAAGAATGAAGACCAAGGATAAATTAAGTTTCTCCGAGAGGAGCATGAAGATTGTACTGGGAACTTTTATCCTTTCCATAAGTTCTGACCACAGTTTCTTCCACCAGTATGTTTTTGTGATGGGAGATTTGGAAAATGGGAGAGATCTTTGACATCATCAAAATGAAAATATTTTATTAATCTGGACTCTTTGTGTGAGTCAGATTTGGGGAGCCACATTTCTGAGATTGTTAAATCTTTCTCTCTAAGATGACTGGAAAGTCTCTAAAATTTCTATAGACCCTTGAACACTTGTCTTACACTTCAAGAATTATAGGTAGTGAATATAACACTTCCACTCCCATACGAGGTTCTCCCTTGCTCACATATCAACACTGTGCAAAGAATTGTTACTAGCCCATTTTATTGAGCAAGAATGTAGGTCCTCAGATTGATGATACTTCTCCAAGATGTTAAATCCAAAACTCATTTCATGTTCTTTCTTTTTGATTCTTGGTATAAAGCTTGTTTCCACCATATAGCAGTGTGTTGGGGTCTTTCCATTGATAAAGTGCCCACTTTCTTGGATGTCCTCAGAAGAGTTACCTCAGTAGCTCACTTTACATAAGTAGGTCAAGTGTTCGACACTCTTATTATGGGACTTGAAGGAAACTGGATTCCCTTGCCCACACAACAATCGGCTTGAGACTCAGATGAACCTGCTGTGTGGGCAGGTCACATTCATACTGCACAATGACTGGGAAGTAGATGAAGATTCATAGGTGCACATCTAACCCCATCATGGAAAAAAGGATGCAGAACAGCCAGGAATCCCATGACCCAGCCATGTTCCATGTTCATTTTAGCTACTTGCCTAATTCCCTGTGCTTCATTGTCCTTGTGTGTCATTTAAGAAAGCCAACCATCCCATCCCTGGGGCAGGTAAAAGAATTGAGTCATCTTTCAGCCTCTGTACAATTCAAAAGCAGAACTGTAATTATCTTGGAGGCATTTGAACCCGAAACCTGGTGTATAATTGCTTCTCTCCACAAGGGAAATATGATGAGGCATTTGCTCATTTCTTTTACTCACTGGGGAATAGCAGTTATCTAGGGGCATCTGGTCTGGCTTTTAATCATGTGCAGGTGTTGTAAGAATCTGGCAGCTCTGAGCCTTGTTAGGTGCCCCTTCACAATCTCTTCATGTAGAGACAGAGATAAGATTATTTACACCCCATTCCATTATTCAAAGCCTCTTGGAATGTAGCATTAAATAATTCAGAGACCGTACAAGCTGGGGGATTGATGGGAAAGCCGATAGTTTTGCAAACACAGCATCAGCAGCTACAGAAAAGTCTAGTTCCAGTACCAGCACACAGGAGAACAACTGTTAGCTATTAGATGTTCATCAGGACTTTGAAGAGGGTCTTCGATGTGATCTAATACCCAATGGGATACTAGTTTTATTGTGTATGAAATTGTCCAACCTCCTGTCATGTTTTGATCTAGAGAGCTCTCCGTAGGTAGAGAGAGCTCCCCCTCTCCATGGGTAGGTATTGTATTAGGGTTCTCTGTGGCATTTGAGAGGTCCTGTTCCGTGCAAGGTGTCTGATAATTTTTTTGATGCATTGTTGCTTTATACAGGCTTTCCTTAAAGTCACCATGCTCTGGCTGTCCCGAGTCCAATCTTTCCAGCTCGGTTTTCTAAGTTATAGAATTACAGGTGTGTGCTACCATTCCTGAAGTGTCTTTGAAATGCAGGGTTCTCATTCCATTTGTTGCTTCTAGGCTATTTTCAAGAGAAATGGATCAAGCAACATTAGATGATTCCAGGGTTAGAAAACCAGAGCCCTAGCTTCTCTACCTGCTGGCCACTAGATCACTAGATCTCATTGACTCTGGAAACCCTGGAACAGGGTTCTCAGCCTGTGCATCACGACCCCCTGGAGGGTCACATGACCCTCTCATAGGGGTTGCTTAAGCCCATCAGAAAACACAGATATATACATTACAATTCATAACAGAAACAAAATTACAGTTATAAAGTAGCAATGAAATAGTTTCACAGCTGGGGCTCACCACAATTTGTGGAACTGGATTAAAATGCTGCAGCATCAGAGAATTTGAGGACTACTGTCTTAGAAGAAAAAGAAAATTGGGAAGTTGGATACAACGAAAAAGCATAGGGCTTGGAGAATGTCAATGAGGAGAGAGCTTCAGGTCAAGAGGACCAATCTGCAGTCATTTGAAGAGGAGTCCTGGTGAGTGATCTCCCACAAGGAGGCTGTCTCACCTTTAGAATCTTAACTATTACCTTCTTTACAGATACCATGACATGTCAGAAGCAGGCAGTGGCCTTGTGGACTCCTCTAACCCTAGCTTCCTGGGTCTCACTCTGCAGTTGCCTCCTATGTGTCAGATGTTTTCTGGCTTTACTTTCATGTTCTAGCTTCTCTTTCTGGCTTTTCTCTGGCTTAAGAAGATGTCCAGGCTGGCCTGGGGCTCACAGGTCTCTACTTTTCATCCATGCTTATCTATAGATTTTCTCTCGGTTGTAGTCTTATATGTAGTTCTGAAAAGAACCTAGTTGCCTTCTGGTCCATTGGCCCCATGGTATTTCCCATGGCTAGATGGCTCCTTGTTTTTATGTGGACAGTACAGATGTCTTTTCAAAGGGAGAAGTAGGTAGCTCATTATCTGATCTGAAATCTTTTAAGGGATCAGGAGTATTGGTAACACTCTAAGGCTACAAGTGATAGAGACCCAGTGGTATAGTAGAGTCTCAGATAAAATGTGATAGAGCAGACTCTAAAATACAGTACAATGCAGCCAAGTACTAGGGAAAGTGTGATAGAGCAGAGTTGAAGATAAAGCCTGGGCACTTGTCAGCAACCAGGGAATAGAGGCACAACACAGCTGGATATGTTTGTTCGGGGAGAGGCCACGTCATGCCTGTTGCTTCTTGAAGACAAAGGAGTTAGAACATCTAAATTGGGTAAAGAACAAGATGTAAGGAAAAGTGCGGAGATCCATTCCCAGAGAAATAGGCTGAAAGGCAGGAAGTAGGCTGTGTCTTTGGAACAAATAGATGAACCTGTGGCATAGCATCGAAGCAGAAGCAGGAAGACCTCTGAGGCTGTGAGACAGCAGGGAAGTCCTGTGCATGGGACTTCAGCCTTTATGGGCAGTGAGGAGAAGACCAAGGATGACATAGAACTGGGTTGGAGAAGTCGACCCAAAGCACATGAGTTGAGGGCTGATGGAAGCTAGAAGAAGGATGCTCTACCTGAACTGGTCAAGGACAATCTGAGGGAAAAAGAAGGAGACCAAGTAACTGCTGTTGATGGGACAGTCCTACTGATGCTTGTCACAGAGCATTGCCTCCAGAGAGGAATGTGAATCCTGGGCCAGGGAATGTTTGGTGAAGTCACTAAGAAACTGGGAACAGTTGAGACTTGCGGTGTGTGCCTGTCACCCCAGGGTATGAGGGATAGAAGCTGTAGGATTCTAAGTTTCAGTCCAGTCTAGGGTACAAGACAAGTTCAAGGCTAGACATAGAAACTCAGTAAGACCTATCCCAAAGTTAAGTACAAGGGCTAGAGATGCAGCTCAGTGTAGAATGCTTGCTTAATGTGAAAACCACACATCAAGCAAATAAAGAACTGAGGAGTCTTGTGGCTCGTGCCGGGTGATGCCAGGACCTGGAGACTGATGCAAGAAAATTACTGCAATTTCAAGGACAGCCTGGGCTAAATAGTGAGTTCTAGGCCATCCTGGGATGCAATATGTATTTATTTTTTAAAAATAAAGGAGAAAAAAAATCCTGGTTTCTCATGCAGCCAGGAGTCTAATCTCACTCCTCAGGATTTGAACTTTCAGTTCACATTATATTTTAAGCATTTAACCTGGAGTCTCACCCAATACTTCAGAATCCATCTACAGAGGATGCACTGCACTGCCCCAATATACAGACAAGGGTTGGAGGGCCAATGACATTAATTAACTGCACCAAGGGGACAAGTGACAACGGTAGGATTTTAACGAGAATCTCTCTGACCGGGATGACTGTTATCTTACTGTTGTGCTCACACTAAAAGTGACTGAGAGTAGCTTTTGTCCTCAGGCGTGGCACCCATGTTTCATCATAGATTTCATTTACCGTGGCCACCCAGCTTCCGAACAATAGTGATCACGAGGGCGCTGAGAGTATTAATCACTTCCACCTGGGTGGCTCTCCATGGCTTGTAATTTACTTGTTTTGTCAAATTCTGTTCTTTACAACAATAATTAACACAGGACAAATAGCCTCACCAGGCTCAAAAGTGAAAATAAAATTGTCTAGACAGGCTCAGGGCCACATAGCTGTGATGGGAACTATATCCTTCTATGTTTTAATTCAAGCCTGTTAGGGTATCATCCTGGTTCTATGCATGATCAGGTTTACTATACATGCCAAGCAACTGATTGAAAGAGGAAAGGTTGCCGTGGTAACTGTTTACTTTCCTTATCACTGTGCCAGTGTGCTTCCATCTGCATGCATGGCTGCAGAAGATAGGAATGAATGTGAATGAAGCACCTACTATGTACAGTATTTAGAGCAGGCACCATCTCATTTAATTCTAAAAAAGGAAGTAAACCTGGAAAGTATGTCTTGTCTTTGACCCATTTTAGAGGCAATGACCAGTGAGTTTAGTAAACTTGACCTAATCTTAGGCTGATCCCTTTAGAAGTTTCATTCTGAGCTTATGCTCAGCTGTTAGATGCAGACCTGCTGTCAGGAACTTGGAGAATTTCCCTCCTGGCTTAAGAATTATAGGTCCTCTCTACAAACATTAAGGGAATGGATTGTACTGATGGATTTTTCATATTTTCTTTCCTGAAAGATTATAGGTTTAATGAGGCAGGGACTAGGTTTGAGTTGTTGACCATGAATTCTGTGTGTTGCCTACATTTTAGATGTTCAAGAAATACAAGAGGAATGAATAAATCTAATTTTATAGCTGCAAAACTTCTAGTCCCAAGATGTTAATGCATATAGAGTCAAGATTCAGATTTATTGTCCTTCTAAACTTGGCCCAAACCCTGCCCTTAAGATTTGGGGACTGCACATCATCGTGTTTGTACAGTGAGAGGAAGAGGATCACATTGAAGATAAGGAAAGAGTCCCAGGAGACCAGGCACTCTTTACATCACCCCAAGTCTCTCTGTAAGGAGGAGGCTCACAGGGACCTTGTGGTGCCTATTTTCTGAAACTGCTTTTTGCAAGGATTGAAACTCCATGTGATCCTTTGGAAGCTGCTTATTTTGAATCACATGATAAAACAGTAAGTGCAGGAACATGAAGAACCCACATGAACTCAGACTCAGCTTCTGATATGTGGGCTCTTTTCAGCTGGCCATTGGCTCTTTGAGCAAGTTTCTTCAGTCCAGCCTCCTATGCCTCTGTATTACATTCTGCCCTTGTGTTTCTCAGGAAGCTTAGAACATTCCTCAGCAGACATTTATGATGCATGCTTACTTGGGACAGATGGACTTGTAACCTAGGCAAGAGGTTTCCCACCAGTCTCCTGGAGTCTCAGTTTTATTCCTAGTAAGCTTGGCTTTGTTCCATGGGTGGCAAGGACATGAGGTAAGCAGTGGTCCTTGAAGCACATCTATCCAGGTGTGGTGCTCTGCTCTGTCCTCTCCTGCTTTGTGTTCTGGCAGGTAATGAATGCTGTTACTTTACACTCTAGTCTGCAAGGTAGGTCTAGGAAGAGAGGCTCCTGCAAAGGTCCCATAGGAACAGTAAATGAAGAGATCAGTGCAGCACACTTACCTGGAAACTTGGCACATGACAAGGGCAAAGTACAAGTTCTGAGCAAATGGGCTTCAGGCTCTTTTGGTTCCAACAAGGTAATATTGACAGAATCTCTTAATCAAAGGAGCTACATACCACCCTGTGGACTGTAAGAGCCAGTGGTCAATTGCACCTGCAGAATCTTCACACTGCATAATATATCACATGTTTATTATCACAACTTGGTATCTTGGTCCAGCAAGCTCCTATTCACACTTTTGTGTTCCTTAGTGTCACCCCTGCCATAAAACTTGCTGTTGTGTTGTTCTCTGCTTTACAGCGCTTACTGCAGATCTTTAGAGTCATAGGCGCTCTACTGTACTTTGACAAGCTTGGCTGTGTTGGCTTCTTCACCCTCTAGACTCCGAGCTCAGAAGATTCTGAACGTTGGAGTTTCTCATTCATTAATCTCACTCAGCTCTGTGCCCAGCCCAAAGACTGGCACATAGACTCTGGCATCTCTTCTGCCTTGAATTGAAGATTCCCGTGATTCATAGTAGACAAGAAGTCATTTATAAAATTTGAAAAAAAATTACCTATCATTTGCAGTCCTTGATACAGAAATATAACAGTAGATTTAAATTACTTGCTTGCTTCGATTAAAAAAACCACAACTTTTAATAATGGAAAAATCTACCAGTGGATTGTGCAGATGTATGTCAGGTTTTTTCCTCCAAGAATTTGTTTTCTGCCTCATTAATAGAAACTCTCCCACACACTGAAAGAACCTTTTTCCCTCATCTGCTGGAGAGGACAGTGAAGAATTGACTTGAGTTTTATTTTTTTCGTGAGTGTAGAATAGGTAATTGCTTAAAACTGAGTTTGGGGCCACTGATAATCCAATTAGGGTCTTGGACATAATTGTTGCTGTGTAACCTGATACCTTTTATTCTTCATAGCTCTGACTTTTGAAGCTGGGTCTCTTGGCAACAGCATATCACTTTCTGTGGGAGAAAAGAACACAGCCATTTGGGAGAATATCTTTACTCAGCAATAAGAAAAAGAAACAGAAAGCAGACAGGAAATCATGTGCACTCTTGAAGTAAGACTAAGTCCTTTATGTACACACTGATACATTAGTGTCTTAAACATAATTGTCCTGTATCTCTCTACAGGCCCAGCATCTTTTCTTTTGGCATGACAAAAAAAATGAGGCAGTGGATATCTCTTCTGTGCCTTGAGCTTTGGTCAAATCATACTGCCAGGGTGAGAAACATGAATGAGGTGGAATTGTAATCTTCTTTTTTCATCCTCTGACTGGGACTCAAAGGAAAGAGAGCCTGACATCACCAGACATCCCAGAACTAGGCAACAGTGTAACTGGATTCTATTACTACTCCATTCACCTCATCTAACTTCTGAGTTCTCACCAGAGTGGAAGAATGTAGGTTAGAATCAGATCAGCAGGCATACATCACTGGTCCATGGATCACATCTTACCCTTGTGGGGGATGTGAAAGTCAATCTTGTGAAGGAAAAAATGGAATGGAGAGCAAGGGGCCAGTGGCTCCTGTGACTACTTGAAGATTCTTGGTCTGCTGTATATGGCATTGATCTAAGATGGTTCCCCGAACACCAGTGAGAAAACTAAAGGAAGCAAGGCCAGGGCGGTGGCTGTTTCCTCTGTCCTCAGGGAAGTCCTATCAGGTGATGAGGTTCTCCCATCCCCTGTTCCTTCTGAGTAACCTCATCAGGCAGGCTTTCCTTGGGGCATGGTGACAGTGTGGTAAAATAGGATTGTCCAAGGATTTAGGGGCTTGGGATTAGCTTAAACACTGTATATAATAAGCTTATATATGTCACAATAAAATCATATCTGCACCCTGATGCTGGTCTCTTGGGTCTGAGACCAGGATTTATCATGTGATTCACTTGCCTCTCACCCCTCCCCCATCCTTGGTCCTGTTCCCACATACCCTCAGACCTATTTACATGGCTAACAAATATAATAATTCTGCATGATTTCAAACCACATGGCATTTATTGCACTCCAGTTGCTCTTGTTCATTTCATCCTTACACGACTTTCTTTATTAAATGTTTAATAAATCAGAATTGAGCTTCCTCTCCCTTCTACAAAATGAAAGATGCACAGTTGAACTTATGGTTACCCAACTCTTAAGAGTCTATGATTTGGGGCCTATTTACTGCCAAGACACATGAATTAATTCTCAAGATTGAAAATTCAGAGCATGTTTCATAAAACATTACATGTCTGCCTCCATTTGCAGTGGGAGAAATCTAGATACCCCGGTCCATAGTCATCACAGAGCTGGAACTAAAGTGAAACTTTCTTAGTTTACTATAATCCCTACCATTTCCTACTATCTCACTCTAGTTGTTGACTTGCTTACATTATCTGCCTAGACCTGTAGGTGGCCAGGGGATCAGGAGTTCCCTTCTCAATTTATTAGCATTTAAGGCTCATTGGCTGGTTCAGGTTTGTCCTTTTTTGATGTGAGTTCCCATTTCATGGGTATGGTAGAGGCTGAAGCCAGTGGTGTGTCTAGTCATGAAGCTGGTGAGTGATGGAGATGGCACTACGACCTCGGAGATATAGGACTTCTAACTCCCAAGGACTTCAGTTGTCATATCTAATAGGTATATTTTCTGTTTCATTCATAGGTTCTGTCCAGTCCTCCATGTGCCTGCAGAAGACCAATCAGGAGAGTTGGATGGCTGGTGCTCTCAATCAAATATCCTTTAAAACCACTTGGATTGTGGAGCTGGTAGTATAGGACTGTAATTCCAGCTACCAAGGAAATTGAGACAGCAAGATTTCAAGCTCAAGGGTTGCCTGGGAAATTTAGTGAGACCCTTTCCCAAAATAAGAAGTAAGACCTGGAAGGCTGGGGACATAACTCAGTTGTAGGGTGTAGCATGTATTAGGCCATAGATTCTATTACAGTAGAAAAAAGAAAAAGGGGACAAAGAAAGGTAAGCTTAGAAAGCAACTGGAGTGTATTAATTACTTTTCTCTTGTGATAAAATACCAGGACCAAAATCAATTTAAGGAGGAACCATAAGCCCAATTTATTTATTTGGTCTTAGGTTCCAGAGAACTAGATGTCTGTAAAGGCAGGGAAGATGTAATGGTAGGAGAAGGGAGTTGAGAGATCACAGATAGCAGGGAGAACAGCAGGAAGTTAGCTGCAGCTATAAGCTCTCAGAGAACACCCCAGTGACTACTCCTTCCAGTAAGGTTTCATGTTCTACAAGTTCCATGACCTCCCCAGATAGTGCCTCCACCTGAAGATCGCATGTTCAGCTAACTAGAAGAGTCTATGGAACATTTTTTTTCTTTTGTTCAATCCAAAATACTTATCAGAACAGTCTAGGGATTAAATTGCAGATACATAAAAGATAGTGAATCCTGAAAATTTGAGCATGAGGCAGTGTTTGTTGTACCTGCACTACTGACTTTAAGAATGTAAGTAGTCCTTAGACTGTTAGAGTTTAATGGCTCCAGTTGGTGAATTTGTGAGTGTATTTAGTGAGGTAAATATATATATACCTATATTTTATGATATATAAACCCTGCATTTTCTGGCTTTGTCATTCTGACCTACTGACTTGTGATAAGGGATGCCTGCCTATTCAACATGAATGATATCGCATGTATATCACATGCTGTAGGTGTCTGTCTAGTACTAAGACTTGATTGTGGGCAAAGGATTTGCCCAGTATTCTCCAGTAGTTCTGTGGGAAATATCATCCCAGTGTGCCATTGTACAGTTGAAACTCAAGTTCAGGAAACACTTTTTATAAGTGCTTATGACTAAGAAATAGAGCTCTATACATGTTAAGCTATTGAATCGTGAACTATTCGTTAGTGTCTGTGTGTCATTTCTTTTACTGAATTCTTAACCCAGAGTGGAGCCCCAGTTTCCCTCCAACAAAATGAAAGGATTGAACAGATAAATTTAGGCCTCCTCACATCTTGGATTTTATGATATATCATACAAAAGTAAAAAATAGAATTAATATTACTTCCAAGCCTAAGCATTACCATTCTTCTGCTTAAAGGGCTCAGAGAGCTGGGTGTGAGAGCACACAACCCTATTTCCACGAACTAGAAGGCTGAGTCAGAAGGGATCTCAGTTTTGAGGCTCCTGAGTTATGGAGTGAAACCATATCTCAACAAATAGCAACAAAGCGGTCAATTAAAATATTTAGTGTGAGTATAAGGAAAACAAATTTGATACAGTGTATTCATTTGTCCTCTGGGACAGTTCATTTGTGTAGGACAAACATTTGACCCTGGTGAAAATCCTCTCCTTGTTCTGCACTCCCACTTTAGGTTTAGAAAATAGTTCTGACAAATAATTATTGATGAGGCTAAGCCCAGGGTTTCTGGAACAAAAGACGGACTCCAGGTATAAGCACTCAGCCTGCAGGAGACAAAGAGGTGATGATCTAAAGAGAATTCTAGCACATCCTCTGATTTTCAAAATTAGTCATGAGATCTCCTTTTCTCTTTTTCCTGGGGAGATTATTACAGGGGTAGCAATGAATAGTCCTCAGAAACTTCCCTTTTCTTCCTTTTCCTTTGTTTTGGTGGTAAAAAAAAAATTGCAATGTTCAGCGGGAGTACTTTAGATATCCCAATTTGGGGGTACCCTCTGAAACACCGTAGTTAGGGTCAATTGAGTATACTTCTTTTCACTGCACCAGACCTGATCAAGGTTGACCTTGTTCACCCAAGGTCACGGAGTGTCGGAACAGCTCGTCTGATCTGGCACTTGCTGGTCTTATGGCCCATGGTGAACAGAAGCCTGATGTCTTCTTTGATCTTCCTCATGGCTGGATCCATTGCAAGTGATTCTGATTGCCTAGTGCTCAAGGTTGTTACTCTTACCAGTTCCCTTCTTAGAAAAATCTGTGCTGTTTTAAGAGCCACAGTCCCTTACTTTGCTAGAGTGTTGGTGACACAGCAGCTTGCTTTTGCTCCATGGCTACCTTTGAGCACTGCTTACTAGTTTTTGTATCCACTTCTATTTTGGGAAGGATTTGATGTTTTTTCTTTACTTCAACATCTTTATGCAAATGTCTGTCTTTAAAATAAAAACCAGCCTTTTCCCTCTATTTAAAAAATGTAGTACATTACCTGTGGTAGAAATGACCAAGAATTATATTTAAATTATAATTTGGATGTTATCAAATATATACTATTGATAATAATACACATACCACCTTCCAATTTATTTTTCCTATGATATATATATATATACACACACATATGATATATATATAATATATATATTATATATATATTATATATCTATCATAGGAAAATATCTCATATATATTAACTATATATAATCTCCTGCTATATATACAAATTTGTTCTCAGAGTTTTTACTTAACTTGTGAGCATCTCTCAGGTTAGTTTTCTGGAAGGACTTTGATTGCTGCATCTGGGTGGATGGGTCTGCATCATTTAGCACATCTATTTACCATGTTCATAGTTTTTGATTTTCATGGATGATGCTGCCATAGATGCTTTTGGACAATTATTTGGATTCACATCTCTGACTTTTTGAGCTGGCAGAAGTCATTAAAGCCTTAGCATGTGGGAATGAAAGTGGCATTTGCTCAGAACCAAATCCTGGCAGCTCCTTGTCTCTGCTCTCTCCCTTATGCTCTGCTCTTGGGAAAAGTCCCAAACTATTTGGCAAAGTACTTAAAGCCTTGTACAATGTGATCCTTTCTAAGATATCTAGATTTCTCCTCCTTGGCATCCTTATGTCTCTCTGGGAGCATCTCCTTGCCCTGTGCTTTTTCACACTTTCCTACTTGAGAGAACTAACTCTCAGGCTCCAGGCATTCAGATAGAACCTTCACAATTTTGTCCTTTTCATAGGCCTCCTGTACCACTATTCAGTGCATGTTTATTTTAAAAATTCTTACTTCAAAAGCAGATTTTAACTTAGCAACAATAGGTGTCAGAGGATATAGGTCTGATTTGTATGTGTGACTGTGTCTGCTTTTGAAGTCACTTGAAGAAACATTAATAAGTATTAATGTAAAAAGTAAAACTTGAAGATGTTTTTTCCACCATCTGCATTGATCTACAATGGCAAAACTTCCTGTGTGAAGGAATTCTACCTTTGTCTATCTTTCTACAAAGACTAGCTCCCTTTATCTCTTTGATTCTGAAATAGTTTCTTGTTGATGTTCTCAGTTGTTGTCTTGGAGGAAGTCATTGCCCTGTGGTGCCCCTGCTGGGGTCATGGGGATCCAGAGAACAGCTTGCAAAGTGGTCAGGGGCACATAGTGGATGGGGGCTGTGTCAAAGAAGGCTTCTTATTGGAAGAAATCCTGAACTGAGTTTAGAAAATATGTATTTATTATGAAAGAAGACAGTAAAGGGGAAACAGTGATAAAATGTCAAAATACATGACAAACATAAGTATTTGCACATAAGCAAACCATATCACCGACTATGTTAAAACCCTCAGATAGAAAACAGAGACTGTGAGACTGGCTACAAAATGAAACAGGATCTAGCCATGTGATATTTATATAGAAAAGCCTCTTCGGATGCAAAGCACTGGAGGAAAATTAAACAGTGGAAATACACACCATCCGACAGTCATCACAAGAGAGGTGGAGTGGCTCTAATAACATCAGGCAAAATAAAAACCTAAATTAATGTGTGCGGAGTTTAAATGAAAAGCTGTAATGTGTCAATTTGTAATCTCAGACAGACAGGAAGGAAGAAGATGGAAGCCATGCTTGAGAGGATAATGGCTGAGAATTTTCCTGCACTGACAAAAGAAATGCTTCTCAAGACATGGGGATCTCAAGCAAGATAAAAATAACATAAAAACCACATCAAAGGCAAAGCTTGATAAAAAGCAGAATGCCAAAGTTAGAGAAAAGATTATAAAGGCACGAGGGGGGGGGGGGTAGTGAACACAGTTCACAAAAAAATAGCATCTACTTCAAGGACTGATTTCTCAGTAGCAACAATGCACCCTGGAGACCAGTGGTAGAGAGCCCTTCCAGGACAGTATGTGGAATCTACTTCAGGGAAATGACTGATCTTGAACCACTGTTTAAGGAGTGTGTCTCAAGTATCAGAACTGAAAAGAGAAGGAAATTTTCTAAAAAAGATTTGCTTATTTTATATATGTGAGTACTGTCTTTAGACAGTCTTTACTCTCAGTAGAGGGTATCATATCCCATTACAGATGGTTGTGAGCCACTCTGTGGGTGCTGGGAATTGAACTCATGGTCTCTGGAAGAACAGTTAGTGCTCTTAACTGCTGAGCCATTTCTCCTGCCCAGAGAAGCACATTTTTATATGGATGAACCTGAGGGAATTGGTCACTCATCAGCTGACATTTGGTGAAATGTTTATAGAGTGAAGACAATAACAGATGAAATATTTGGGATACAAGAAGAACCGGTCGTAAGGGAAGTGGTAAGAACGTATATAAAAACTATTCCTAGACATTAAAAAATGAAAGACAACAGAATCGAGATATACATGCATACTAGAAGGTAAGCTTGGAAGTAAGTGAAGGAAACCAAATGCCCCACTGACCCATATTGCACTATAAGTTCTTGAATTGTGAAATGTGTAACTATGTCCCGTGAATATGTTAGGGCTACTATGGTGGAACTTAAGATGATAGTAATATGGTATATAACCTCCAAACCAGGACATGGAAATGTCTGAGATGGAAATTTGAATTGAAAAATATTTTAAAAATGTAAATGACTTAAGAAAAAGAGGAAAGATAGAAACCAACAAGATGTATGGGCACATGGTACCATGATAGAGTCAGATGCAAACATATAAGTTAGTGGGGTAGATGTAACTAGAGAAATATTAAAAGACAAAGACGTCATGCATGATTTAAAAGTCCACTGGTCCTGTATTCATGCACACCTCAAACATAAAGCAATTGGAAGAATGAAAGAAAAACGCCCCGAGTTATATTCCTGGAAAATACTAACTAAATCTGCCCCAGCTATTTAATATTAGGCAAAATATAAGGCAAAATCTTGTTAGAGAGGAAGAGGTTTACCATACAAAGGAATAACTTTCCGTTCCTATGGATATAGAGCCAATTAAACTTTTATACATCTAATTAAACAGCCTCAATATATTCACCCAAAGATTGACAGAACTGGAAGGGAAAGATAATTCCAGCATCACAGGAGAATGTTTTCAAACACTTTTCTCTCAATAATTGATAACATAAATAACCAAATAATCAAAAAGGCCAAAGGAGATTTGGACAGTTCAATTATTCATCTTCATCTAAAAGAAACACCTAGAGAATTTCACCCAACCATTGTGAAGTTATCACTTTTTAATCATACAAGGAACATGTGTGAAATGACCACATATCGAACCATAAAACAAGACTGGAATTCTGATACTGGACAGCCCAAAGACCATTTTCTCCAGTTTCAATGAGAGAGACTACAGAGAGATTATCAATAGCCAAACTAACCAAGTCTTACATGTTCAAAAAGGAATAAATAAACCATCTCATTTTAATACCATTCATGAGTCAAAGGGGGAATATTTAGGATGAGATAAAAATATTCAATCAAACATTTGTGGGATACATCCAAATGGTTACTTAGAGGTATAAATCTTAGGTTTAAATATTTGTATCAGTAAATTACAAGTGCTAAAAATTTGCAGAGATTTGCATTTAAGAAGTTAGAGAAGGAATCAGACCTCCCAGACAGACAAGCAGAATAGAATAGTGATGATAGAAACACAGCTGAATGACATGGACAGCAAACCCAAAGTCACATCAACAAACCCAAATTGGACATCTCTGTGGCACGAGTGGTAAGGAAGACAAAGGAGTTAAAGATACATATTTAGCTGGGAATGATGGCGCAAACCTGAATCCCAGCAGTCAGGAGGATGGAGCAGCATAATGAGTTTAGGACCAGAGATGAAGGGAGACCTGGTCTTCAATTTCTTTTTTTTTTTTCCTGTGTGCTCATCTACATGTCTGCCCCCTCTCTCCATAATAAAATATATAAACAGAAAACCCCTGTTCACCTGCACCTGGGGACAAAGACTGAGCCCATCTCTTTCCTGCTTCCCATCTTGGTACTTGAGCACAAAGAAAATACAGGAATACCAGTTGTATACAGCCATGTGCCACTCAGGAGCTCTGTTACATTCCCAGAGTCATTTTATTTGGAAGATTTCAGTCTCCTCATGTATAATGTAAACAAATGAAATGCATTTTGTCTACCTGAACATGTAAGTGTTTTAACCACAGGACTGTGTTCCAGTTGTGAAATGGGAGGATGTATTCTGCCTTTGTTCCAGTGATGCCCAGGCAAATATTTAAAAAATGACTCTTTGAAAGCAAGCAAGCCAGGTACAACAACTAAACACAAACAAGCAAGCAAGCAAGCAAACAAAAAACAAACAAAACCCCATGATCTGCAGCAGTTGCCAATATCTGGAGTCTAAATACTCTCAGCAGCAGCTATCTTGAGTCATTGGCTGCAGGATTAGAATGACGTGTGAAGTTGGCATTGACAATCTATTGGGAACTATGCAGCACAACATGACTTCTTCAAGGAGTGGTCAGGAATCCACATAGTGGTTACAGATCTTACCCTAAATGACACAGTAAGGGCAGCAAGAGTTTGAATCCTTAAGTCAGGAAAGACTTGAGTTTGAATTTTGGCTTCACCTCTAATTGCAATCCCTCTAAACCATTTTGTTCTCTAGGCTCTGACTGACTCAGCAAGACAATAGGAATGGTAGCAGCAATGTCTACATGATATCTAGTCATCTTTTTATTTGCCAGCTACTTAGCATCACGTGCTTAGTCATAAGCATGGTGATGAGCCAGGTCCAGTACTAAGTGTGCTTACCCTGAAGATCTTAAGTTACGGGTATTTCTTTTGAGAGATTTTCCCTATACTTGGTTCAGCAGCAGCTTTCCTCCTATGTTGGACTCTTTTCTCCTGTAATGCATCTATGTGATTGCATGTCTGTGTCTGGGTGACTTGTTGGGCAGCATGATTTGTCTCCATGACACATTTCTTTTGTGCTCCAGTTGCTGATTTCCAGACTCTGTAGGCACTTATCATGGGGCATAGCACAGGTTCCCAACTCTGCATTACCCCAAATGAACTACTCAGTATCTTGTTCTATCCACCCTACCTACACCTTCTGAGATCCTTTGTCTCCTAGAGAGTGGGGCCACAGATTACCCAAAGCATTGGGAAGTCACAGGTGCTTCTCTCAAAGCCTTACTCATAGGGAAATGCTAGACCAGATCCAACTACAGTTTCAAGTTTATCTTGTATCACTCTTGCAGAAATCAATACATAGTGAATTAAATGAGTAAACCAGTGGTGAGAATTTCATGCACCATAATGGGATTTGAGGGAAGCTATTTTGGGGTGTAGCGAGAGCTATTGATCTCTCTGCAATCACATCATTCCGACAACTATACATTTTGTCATTCCCAAGCAGAGAGCTGAGACTTAATGAGATTGGCTCAAAATTGATTGATTGACTAGTTCGTTCATTCATTCCTTCTTGTATCTGGCACATATATTTTGAATATCCACTAATGCACCAGACATTTTTCTGGGTTCTGGACATACAAAGATGACCTGAATATAAGTACAAGGATCTCATTATCTAGTTGGAGGAAGACTCAAAAAACATAATTAAATGAATGCTATGATGGATGTTTATAAGAGATGCTGTTGGCACACTAAGGAAAGAGTGACAGCTGTGCCTCTGAGAGCTGGGGCAAGCCTTTCTGAGGCAATCATATTTGTTTGGGGTTATGTAATGAGGACAGCTTTATGAGGACAGCTTATGAGTGGGAGAAAGGAGTGGAGATGGAAGAGGAAAAGGAAGTCCTGGTGGAAGGAAACAGCTTGTTCATGCCAGGGCAACAGGACATGATGTGGCTCTTGGAGCCAGACAGACTTTCTTTTATGACGTGTATGGATATTCATGTGAGGAATGAAGCCATTCAGAGGCAGGGTATGAATGATATTGTCTATAGAGTGAGTCCCATCTAGACCTGAGGAGTCAGTACCCTGGGTATCTTTCAGGAACCTCTCTCCGGAGAGGATGTGAATGCACTTAGGCCTGAGACTTTATTGTTGGTCACGCAGAAAGTGGCATAAACGGAACATCCCGCATAAGTCTCATGGATCATGATTAGGAATCCTGAGATTCAGGGCTGTTTGTCCTAGATGCCTTTGTGGTCAGTGTCACAAAGTCACAAATCCTTATTTCAATGAAAGGCAGCAATTTCCCTCTTCTGCCTCAAGGTAAAGGCTGCAGCTGGTCCCAGCAATAGCATCCTTTCTTGCCTCAACCAGTCCTTAGATAATGACAAATCCCTTTTGCTTGCTCCCCATTATTTCGTTGTAAATGAGAAAGTAATAAAGCAAGGCTGCAACTGGACTAATTAAATCAGCCATTTCTAATCCCATCGATCCGGGAAGACAGTGTGGAGAGCCGGAAGGGAAAGTGGTTTTTGATTCAGAGTGAGCCAAATCCATTTCTGTCACAGTACAGGGACAGAAGTGAGAAAGAAACAGGTCTGGATTGGGATGTGAGGCCTGTAGGGGAAGGACTGGGCATATGTGAAGTTGGCAAACACCCCATCTCACAGAGCAGGCTGGACAGAGCTAGCCTCTGTTTTTCTTATGAGGACAAAAGGTCTGTAGCAGAAGGAAAGGCTGTTCGAGTGGGGATCTCACCCTTTGTTGCTGGGGAATATGTGATGCAGGGTTAAAAGAAAAATCAGTATCAAAGGCAACAAAAGTAAGTATGTGAATAAATAAATAAATGTTTTAAAAGCGACCTCCTGGAAGTCAGCCTGTGTGTTTTTGAGGGCCAGTTAAGTATCACATGCCAGTATTGAATTTAGAAGTATCGTTTCTTTGCTTTTCTGTGGAAGGTCATTTTTATCTGTCACGTGGACAAGCATAGCTCCTGCCACCTGTGGCTTCCTCTTGCATGTCCCTGGCCAGTCAGGTCTGGAAGGCTATCAGTTCTTTGGAGGCAACAGTGATCCATCCTCATTGCCTCAATCTTCCTGCTGATACCTAACTCTCTGGATTTCTTCTATTCCTTCCCCCGAGGATCATTCATTGTGTGATCTCTGCTCAGATTATGTGAAATCCTTGGGGGTTGTGCTGTAAAAGACCCCTCAATGTGAATTCCTCGAGGCTGAGCAAATTTCTGCTGAATCAAGCCTGGAGGCATGATGAGCTCAGGATCCTGGACACAATGAGTGATTTGGAGCAGTCCCAGGTTTTAGAACCTCTGAGTACTATTCTCGGTAGAAGGACACCTATTCATCTCCCTTCCAGCCCCAGTATGTTGAAATATACACAGCTCTCTTGGCTTTAGTTTTAGACACGGTCAGGAACATTTTTATTTGATTCCAACTTGTACACTTCTGCAGTGAGAAGACAATGAATTGTAACATCCAACCCAAAAAGCGAGCAGATTTTATGGTAGTTGGTGAACAAACAGCTAAAGGGAGAAAAAGAATTTATTTTAAAATGGGTAAGTTTGAGTTCAGTTGCACCCAGAATGAATAACAGTAAGTGGAATTTATGAGCTATCATTACTTCTTACCTTAGAGATATTTTATGACTTTCCAAAGTAAGCTAAAACATATAAGAAAAACCTTGACAGCCATCTAAACGTAAGATTTACAAGCTAGGAGAGTAAAGACTGGTTTTGTAATAGAATAATATCACTATAAAGTGCCCTTGATTCCCAGAGATGAATCCAAGGGCCAGTTGGACCCAATGCGCATGTACCTTCATGCCACTCTGACTGGGCCCAGATCCTGGTCTAACATTCTCTACAGATCCTTTTGTGGTAGAACAGACACAGCACTGCTGAGCATGTGTTGATCATTGATATTTAGATATATCTCTGCTGGCTGCTTGGAGAACAAGAAAGCAGAAGGCAAGGTCTCTGGCTTTGGACACAGAACAGGCAGCTCAGGTGATCGGCTAGTTTTGCTGGCTACCTGGATCTAGGGAAGGTTTTGTAAAGCAGCCATTCAGAAGTAAAATGGTTACTGTGAATTCACTGTAAGCTATCCAAATTGATAACATGAAGTAGTAATTCTTCAAGTGAACTGTAAGACCAGAACTAGACTGGAAGCCAGTAGGTGCTGCAAACAAGGAGGTTCTCTCTCTCTCTCTCTCTCTCTCTCTCACTCTCTCTCTCATGGTCATGTACAATGTAGACTCAGCCCCTTCAGGACTAGTATGTCATCCATATGGTGCAGAATAGGCATGCTGGAAGGTATGCGCTACTTGAAATTCTGTAATGTTCCCAGTTCCACCCATTTGCTCCTATCACTCCTCATTGCACTGCTTGTATTTCAATGTTAATTAATATTTCAAGAAACCTTGCTGTTTAAAGCTTAACCTTGTGATTTTGACTATTTGGGAGAGTCTCTGAAGATCCCAGCATATGGTAATTTGTAACTTTGTCAAGGCAAAGTTTTAATTTCAAGGGCTGCTACACTGGTTTGTCAAGGTGAGAAAGTAGCTGGGAATAGAGATTCAGGTGTCCCGATCATTGCTATCCTTGGTCATAAGGCACATATATATTATGAAACTATGGTGAACATTTAGAGCCAGATCTCAAATGTGCATCTGGACCAGACACTGTGCTACACATTCCTCATATGTCATCTCACTTATTCCTCCCTAAACTCAGGTGAAATTTTGTGTCTCATTTTATAGAGAAACAGAAGTCCTGAAGCAGTAGGAGCATTCCCCAAGTGTCACAACCAGTAAGTTTCAGGGTCACTATTTGAACCTAACTCTTTCCTCTGAAGCCTACTACATCTATTATTTCTTTTCAGACTTATTAAAGACCCAAGTTATGTGCAAGGAGGCTGTGGATTGCCTCTTTTTTAATGTATAGTGAGCAGCAGACACTATTCTATGTCAATCATCACAGCAATGGACAGAAAAGGGTGAAGAACTTATCCTCATATGGCTTCCATTTAGGTTGAAAGAGACAGGCAACAAGTATCACAAACACTAGACCTATCCTTTGTAGGATTATGACAAGTTCTATAGCAACATATATAGTCATAAGCCAGTGAAGAATAGTGCTTTCAGGGCTTGTTGCAGCAGGGACTCAGTCATTGGGGAGGACAGTACCCAGAAAGGAGGTGACACATATGCAAACACCCAGTGGGGAGATTGTACGTCATAAAAAAACGGGTAGAATGTGCTGGAATCCCCAACACTGGACATGGTTGTACAGCAGGCAGTGATAACTCGGGCCAGTGTGGCTCTAATATGAAATGAAGAGAGAGAGCTGAAAGAAGAGGCCAGAGAGGCCACAGGGGAAAAGCACTGGAGGCCAGGTTCTGTTGACCTCTCATTCTACTTGGAGAAAGACAGGTTCTGAAGCATTTTTTTTTTCTGTGAACAGTCACTTGTTATAACTTTTATTTTAGATCACTAGCATGTGGAGCATAGAGGAGGGCATGGGCAAGGAAATATGGGCAGTCCAGAGGAAGCCTTTTGTTGACATCTTTGCAAGAGATCCTGAAGATGGGGATCAGAGGAACTGAGAAGCAGTAAGGATGCTGAAGGGAGAGCCAAAAGAATTCACTGCATATTTGGATGTGGAGATCAGTGTTTAGATTTTCCAGTGGCAGAATTTACTTAATCTACTTTCCTTATATTGTACATAGTGCCCTAAAGAGCTCACAGGAAGTCTGATGGGGACTCTGAAGTATTTTGATTTTATGGTTTTGAATTTATGCAAAGAAATTCTAAGAGTGAGGACTAGTGAAAATCTTGGATTGTAGTAGTCATTAATATCTATTATCTGGTTCGGTGCTTGGTTCAGAGATAGATAGAACCAGGAGACATGAGGATCTAAAACTGAAACAGAAGTTCATCCCTCAAGGTTGGATGCAATAAATCACACTGGGAACAAGCTGAGGTGGTGACAGTAGCCTTCTGCAATGAGAAAACCAAGAACTTGTTGTTCCATGAAGAAGATGCTTGTAGAACGGGTTGTTGTCTTGGCATCATGGACTAGCAGATGTCTTCAAGTTTCAAGGCAGCAGATTCAAGAAGAATTTTATGGAAAAGAACAGAAGGGCAGCATAGAGAAATCCAAGCCTTCACTGTCTAGAAGGGCAGTGTAGCTATCACTGACCGTAGAATGACAGCACAGAGAGAAATGCCTTCAGGAAGTGTGGGATCTTCTTAGGGGTATGCTGGCATTTCCATGACAGAGTCATTAGCTAGAAAGAGAGGGGTCAGGATAGTAAGACTCCAGCCCCAGAACCATAGTGTCATTGATTCAGTAAACACATTAACTGGTAAAGAAACAAATGATCAACAGGAAGAAAATTCCCTGATGCTATTGTTTTATAGGCATATAGGCGAGACCCTAAATCTTAAAGATCTCATCACTTTTTAAAAGAAATTATTTGTAGGGTATGTGATCCTGTTTAGATGCTCAGAAAAATCAAAGGGGTAAGCCCATCTAGGAACAAGCTGATGTGATGACACCCCTTAGAGGAAACAGAGTGTGAGGCAAATGGCCTGAATTTTGACCTGGTTCTTCTTCCATTTAACTCTTCCATTGGATAATTTATGTAATCCGTTTAAAGCTTGGTTGATTTTACTTATCCATCTTTTTAAATTAAAAACATTTAAAAATTGTTTTGGATCAATTAGTATTTGTACATACCAATGGGTTACTTGTCTTTATTCCTTTTTCCTCTTGCTGTAACACAATATCCTAACAAAAGCAGTTTAGGGGAGAAAGGGTTTACTTTAGCACACAAATCTAGGTTACAGTCCACCATGGTAGGGACGTTTAAGTGGCAGGAACATGAAGTATCTAGTCACATTCATAGTCACAACCAGAGACTAAAAATGTTTCTTGATGACTTTAATTTAGGCTTGATTATAGTTTCCTTAGCGACAGTATTTCAGTTTGATTTGAATGTTTATAGATATGGGTGTAAGTGTGTGAATGTCTATACTTCTTTGAAGGTTGTATGTCATCCCCTGGTGCATATTCTCATGGAAATTTTTGTTGAAACCTTTTGCCCTTCTATAAAGTCTTCTGGCAAATACTTTTTTTTTCCCTCTATAAGCTGTCATGACCACTAGGCAGACACTGTCTCCTCTTTTGGTTCCAGAGTTCCTGAGACTGCTCAGGTGTAGCTTGTGTATTCACATTTCCTTAGGTAAATGTTAGGCTATACTTACACCCACTCTTAAATCCTTTTATGGCATCCTGGTGTTTATTTATAGTATCGTGTGAATCACCTTTTAATGGCAACCTTTTTATGTTTGTGAGTAGCCTAGAAACACATACAAAAATGGGAGGTATGTTACTTTCTGTGACAGAAAATTATTGGAGACAATTATAAAGAGAAACTATTTCTTTTGGTTCATAGGTTTAGATGTTTCAGTTTGTTGCTGGCTGACCCATTGCTTTTCGTTCTGTGGTGGGAGAATGGTAAAGGCGTGGAGTATTTGCCAGAGCAAATTGTTCACCTTACAGTCAGGAAACAGTGCGTGAAAGAGGAAAAGAATATGGTCTCACAGATCTCTTCAAAGATAATTCCCCAATGAGCAAAGGGCTTCAGTATAAGCTTCTTTTTAAAAGGTTCTACAACTCTCCAACAATGGCACCTGGAGACCAAGCCTTTAGCAGGTTGGTCTTTGTGAGATGTTCAATCCTCAAGTTAATGAAAGCTGTGTAAGGCATCTGCAATAAGTTCAAGTCCCAGAAACTGATAACAGGGGCTTTGTAGGGAGCCATCAGTTCCAGCTCTGGGTTAGAGTTCTCTGTTAATTACCAAATTGCTGTGTGGCCCTGGGCAGCTTGCATTCTTCTTTAGTCCTAATTTTGCCCTCTGATCGACAGACAGCTGAGAAGGATTCCTAACTCCTTTTCTCTAACATTTAAAACTCAAAACTTAACACAATGGTCCAGATTGACCAGACAGGGCACATGCTGTGAGCAACAACTGCATGCATGGCTTCCTCCTCAGCTAATTCTTCAGAGCTTATTCCTGAAGGCCACACACTCCCACTGACGGATGTCATCTCTGGCATTTATTAGAGTGACAGTAAATTTTGTAAACAATAAATTTCTCAGTACTTTGCTGATGATATGTCTTTAAGTGCTGCTTCAAAATGCCTTCCATGCCTTGCTTGATCTGTAACAAAGACTCATTTTAATAGTGTAATACCTCTTTTTTTTTCTGCACTTATTTTGGACCCTGATCAGATTTCTATAAATTCCCTAGAGCAGCTGGCAAGGAGGCCAAAGGAGTAGCTCAGCAATGGTTCTGTCAGGTCCGACACCTGATTTCCTGACTTATCTGTGTAACACAGATTGTATGATGCATATTCACACACAGAAAGATCTAGACTCATATCCCCTACCTTCAGTCACAGGGGGGCCAAATGGTCTTGAATAGACTAACTTGACCTTTCTGAGCCTAACATTAAAACGAGGGTTACGGTTTCATTGCACAACAAAGTTTCAGAGGAAGTAGGATGACTAGTGTGAAACATTTATACCAGTGAGAAGACAGTGCCTGTCCTGGAAGACAGTAGATGCTTAGCAAATGTGGAACCAATAAAAGGATTATGACTCTGAAGGAAGATTCCAGAGCTCCTGCTCAGAAAGCCCTGGAGGCCAATGTCAGGGGTCGTAAATCAAGTCCGCCTCTGTTTTAATACTGAATTAACAACCAGGCAGGGGGAAAAATGGAACATTTAAATATTTAAACCAAACATTTAATTTTTAAACACGGACATTCTTTTTATAACCTGGACTGCTCTTCAAGGCCTGTGGAAATTCCCTGAGCCTCTCTCTGCCCTCATTCATGGTGCATGCTAAAGAGCATTGCCATTGGGTATGCTCTGTGCGTGGCAGGGGATAATACACTTGCTGGGTTCTGAAGAAGGCACATTGTGTCCCAATAAAGGCATCACTGACAAGTTTCTATAAAGGAGACTAAATCTCTGTATAATAAAATGGGAACTAAATCTAAGCAAAAGAAATGACATTTCACGTCTCCCATGATTTCAGTCTTGCCAAACACTGTCCTAGCTTTTTGTACGTTATCTTTTCCAAATCGCACTAGGAAGACCATAAAAGTTTACACTGTCATTCTCTCTCTGTGAGGAAATTGGCTCAGGGAGGCCAACTATGTGATCCAGGATCATTTGTTTTGGATAGTGGATGCTTGTAGTCTGTCTTCTTAGTACCTGTCCCTTCTTTCTGTAGGAACCACTAACTTTGGCATGGATCTTGTCTTTCTTCCCTGCCCCTGTTTCAGATGATGTGTGTGGAACTAAACACTCATATAGTTCATATGTGTCTGTGTCTCATGACATAGAGCAGTGCCGTGGTGATCTATTCAGAGATGTGACTAATCAGAGTCAAGGAAGGCATCAAGATATTGCTGGCATGCTAGAAGAGGGCACTGCTCTTAACCATTCAATAGAGATTTATTCTATTTTTAGGTAGGTGTGTGTGTGTGTGTGTGTGTGTGTGTGTGTTGATATGTGCATACCAGAAAAATTCATTAGATCACATGTTACATTGAGCTACCCAATGTCACCAAATATGTTAGGAATGGAAACTGAGTCCTCTGTGAGAGTAATATGTGCTCTTAACCACTGAGCTATCACCCAACACCATTCTCTTGGTATTTTTTTTTAACTCCAAGTTAAGAAAACTTATTGAAAGACAACTATAACTTACAGGTAGTCTGGTTGAATATCTGAGGTTACCATACCTATTTAAGAAAATGATTTCTGTCTCTTCTTACTGACCTCTTATTTCTCATGCATGACTTTCATCTACTGATCATGAGCTATGAAGCAACAGTTATGTTATGTTCTCCATGCTCGTCTTGATCCATGTCTCTCTAATCTGTCTTTGGTTTTGTCAGGGTGCAATTACTAAACACCAGACATTGCTTATAATCAAATTTTTGCATAATCTCCTTATCTCTCAATTCTTGCTGACATCTAAGCCAAGAATCCATAGGACACTGCTTCCTTTTTGGGTACATTTCTCCTCTCCACCTAGTTGGCATGCTTATCACCTTGGCAACCTTCACGAGGGCACTTCTCTCTTCCCTCAATACCACATTAAATATGGCACATAATTCCCATTGCTTCTGGTGGTGGCTGTTCTTGAATTTTAAGGGTTGAAATTTTTGTCTCATGGAACTTTATGTAGCTGCCATTTCCCTTCTCAGCTCTGACTTGCCTAGCAAGATGAGGAAATCCCTCAGCTTCCATTAAGTCTCTTCTCAGAATCTCCAGGTTCTCTGAGTCACAGACACTCCTGGCTAAGTCTTAGACTTGAGAAGGCTAAGGACTGTTTTCATAAAAAGTATGGCAGGTAGACACCTATACTAACAAATCTATCAGGATCCTTTCTGGAATAAGTATGCAGGCTGACTTGAAGATGAACAAGTCTCCAACTACTATGGTTTGAATATGATGTCCCCCATAAGCACATTAATAAAATGCTTAGTTACTAGACCAGGGTGCTATTTTGGGTAGTTCTGGAAACATAGGCAGTAGAGCTGAGCTAGAGGCAGTATAATGCCTTCTGTCTTGAGCCCTCCATCCTAGATGATCACAAAGGGCACATCTCTCCTCCACTACCTGTTCTTGATACAATAATGTCCCGTCTAAATTTATGGGGCAAGGGAAATAGTGAGCCAAAAGACATCCTGCGTAAGTTGTTTCTGTCAAGTGTCTTGTCAGAGAGATGACAAAAGTAACTAATAGATAACATAAAAGCTGGAAATCACTTCAAAAATTTAAGGTAGCCTCAAAACAAACACAAAAACCCAAAGCTGAAGCAACATATAGAAAGCAATAATTATGACTAAAACAAATTTCATTATATAGTAAAGGATGAAAAAGGGGAAGGATAGTGAGACATGGAGGAATACATTCAAAGGGCATAATATACTTGCATAAAAATGACCTTGTATTTCCCTGTATTATAATAATAAACCAACAATGGCCACAAAGAGCCTCTACTCTTTTCTCATTAGGCTCCTCTGGATTGACAAGGAATACCTCCAAGTTTTGGCTTCTGACTCTCCCATGATATCTGCTAAGCTATATCCTGGAAACACGTAGACATTTAGCTATTTCTCGGCTATGTAGAACACGTTTGAAGGGCCACGCAAGTAAATGATGGGAAAGGAAATTGGTACTTGCTTCTCCTTGTCCCCTTCTTTCATTGGTCACAGGATACCTTGCAGGAAGAGTTAATATTCTTGTCTTCCTTGCTCATCATAAATGGCCACAGTAACAGACTGTAGCCTGAAACCTGGCCAGCCTTATGTATCAAGCCAGTGAGTACAAGGAAGCACTACCATGTTTCTTCCATTGAAGTGCTCCAGATTCTGCATACGATTGGAAGCTATGGTGCAAGGCATTGGGCCAAGTGTTGTTGGGTCATGCTGAGTCACACAGGAAACCCTAAGAGGGAGTCTAGTGTGTCTTTAAGGACCCATTTGAACAGAAGTATACAAAGCTTGTTATGACAAGAAGAATTGGTATAAGTCATAGGCCCTAAATGACTGGTTAACTTGCTTTGTGACTTTGACTACATTTCTAAGCCTCTCTGTGTGCTGGATTGCTCATGAATGAAACAAGAGTGATTGCTAGGCAGTGCCATTGCAGAATTTCCAGTTCTGCTCTCCTGAGCTTTATGTGGGCATAAAACTATTCTTTCTTAGTCCTTTCTGTGTCCAGGAAAGAGTCAATAAGGGTAATGATTATCCAAGGTCAAAGGCAGTTTTTCTTCTGGAATTATAACAGTCAAGGTTTAATATAGCCATGGAAGACTTCCATCTAATGTTGGTCAACTGCAAATATTTAGCACATCCTGGAGTGGAAGAAATTGTCACCAATCACCAGCAGTCACCAGCAGTGACTCTGAAGAAAGCTGAGGGCAAAACTCAGTGGTGTCAACATTCTCAGTTGTCACCTGTAATGACCAAGACTTGCCTGGAGCTCCAGCTGACTGTGTGTTTAAAAGTGACTGTTTATGAGGCTGTTGGATCTTTCAGAGGCTTTCATCCTTTGAATTTTTTGCTGAACTCGGACTCCGGAGGAATTTTGAGTAGGAAATTATTTAAAAGCAAAATAAAACAAAACAAAACAAAACAAAACAAAACAAAACAAAACAAAACCACCTAAAAACCTAAAGCCATTATTTGAATCTCAGCCACTCACCCCACACCAGGTACACATTTTTATATGTACCTCTCTTGCCTTCACACCTTCGGAAGTGAGCTGTAATTCATCCTCATTTTAGACGAGGCTCTTGAAGCTCACAGAAACTGAAATCCCAGTTAACATGTGACACACTCAGATTACAGAATACAAGCTTTTGATCATATTGTGAGTCTGTGTTTGACTCTACTCTTGGAAGAGGGTGAAGAAACATTGCAACATCCAGAGGGTGTAGAGATGTATAGCAAAAAGTCTTCTTGTGCCTATGACCTGGCCACTGTACCCATGAGCTCACTACAGCTGTGGTTCTCTACACAAGACCTGTATGAGACTTATGCCAGTATGGGGGAGGAGCTATCAAGTCCCACTTCCCTCTGGGAGATTATTGGGTGTTTTTGTTTGTTTGTTTGTTTGTTTTTTTGTATTTTTGTTTTTTGTTTTGTTTTGTTGTTGTTGCTGGGCAAAGAGATACCATTTTCTTCATTGGTGTAGACAAGGATGGGTTGCCCATGCTCCAGTAAATAACCTTCACCTCACATTTGTGCTAGTAATCCTAAAGAAACTCAGTAGGTCACCTGCAGAAAGGAGATATGAAAGAAGGTGGGGGTACTTACTAAGAAGTAGAACGGTCTCAGCAGGAGACAGTGGAGGATGAGGGGAGTGAGGAGTAAGAAGGACTAAAATTCATTATTTTCAAGTATGAAATTGTTGAAGAACAAAAATCAGGAGAACCACCTTGACTCTAGGACCATCGAGCAATGTATGCCTGTGATGTAGACTGCTAAGCTCTTAGAAGCAGAGTGGGGAGTTACTCGGCTTTGTGCTTGGCAAACAGAGATATCTGGAGAAGCATAGGAAAGTCGACAGAAAGCCGGAGTCAGATTTGATTATTTCTTCTCTCCTTTTCATACATAAGTTTGAATTTGATGCAGGCAACCAAGATCTGCCTCTTAACCAAATTGTGATTGCCAAATATGTGAAGAATGGATGTAAACTGTAAAACATTGCGATAGTGACATTTATTAATCTTAATGGCATACTGGGCACAGTCACAGCACTTCTCATACGTTATTTCATTTAATCTTTGTGACAATAAACCACCTGTTATCCTTAACTCATTTTTCAGATAATGAAACCAAGGCCATGACAAATTAAATTAGGCAAAGGGTGTAGTAACACCATTTTCAGCACAGGATTTTCTGTGAGAATATGTGGTGTGTAGACTGTATTGCCTTGTTGCCTGAGGACATCTGGGCTTATTATTAAGCGGAGCCCTTATTAGATGTTGGATCTTCCATGCCCAATCTAGGACCTAATTCCGTGGAGCTTCATTTCCCTGCCGTGACTTGTTCTTACCAAAATGCCAATATCTATTTCTTACTTCCCTGGGAGCTGTCATGCCTGAGCCTGAGGGATGGCTCCGGGGTCACAGCATCATCAGGAGGCTTCAGGCATTGGTGTGAACTGCTGTAGGGTTCTTCCATAATACTTCATCCTGGGGAGGTAGCCCTAGAGTTTTGGACATGGGCGTTGGGATTAGAAGGTTGTCTGCAGTTCTGATCCTTCACTTACAGTATGTGTGGACTTGCAACTCATGTTTCTTCCCTGAGCCTAAGACACATCCTGTGTAAGGATGATTTATCTTTACACAGTTTAGGCCATAGCTATAAAAACTATTTATGAACTTTGACTTCATAATTCTTTTTCTGAGAGTTAACCTGAAGGGGATAGATAGTCTAAGTGGTTTCCTTTGAGGGAAGAAAGGGTTGGAGAATGAAAGGAGTAGAATCCTTTATAAAGGGCCCCGGTCTCAGATAATGCATTGACTAAAGGTCATTCAACTACTACTGACACCCATGAGACCCTAAGCACGTCACTTCCTTTTCCTGAGATTTACTTACATTTAAAATGGACATGAAGATGCCTTTTTTTTCAGGCTCATTCTGGGTCTTGTGAACAATGAAAAAGAGAAAACATAATAAAGAAAGTAGGTTAAGGTTGAAAAAAAGAGAGGAAATAATTACAAGAACTTCAGGATCAAAAGTTGTCACTTTAGTAAAGCCCTGGATTGGGTTACTGCCTCCTGCTGGCCAGTGCAGCTGAGAAAGCTTCATCACTAGCATGGTTTCTCATATTTTTGACTCTGGAGAGTTGGCCACATGATATATAAAAATGCCCCTGGCCCCCAACTAATGCCCATTGGCACTGGATTGTCTTCTATTTTTTTACCTGAGTCAGAAGTACTTGTGACCATTGGCTTATTTGTAATGGACCTGGTTCCTGTGTCTCCGAGCTGGTGTGGACACACATATCAGGGTTTGGGAGGGTTCCTGGTGTCTGTGATTGTTTCCCCAGAGGAACTCCCCAGGGATGCCAGGTTGAAAAGCTGGCCTCAGCCTACCTTGGGAGTCTAGGAAGCAAGGCTGTAATTTTTTGTGCTGCAGCTCCTATTGACAGGTACCCAGGCTGTGTCAGCTTGGGTGTTAAACAAGCATCTGTTCTCCTTTGTTGGGAGTCATATTTATATCACCCTCTTTGCATAAGTGGAAAACAGTGGTGCAAGGAAATTAAATAACATGTTTAAGACTACATGCCCCATGGGCGACAGACGTGATGCTCCAACCTAGGGCTTTCAAAGTCTCTTGCCTGCCTTGTTTAAGTACTAATCTAATGAAAGAGGGAGAGCTTCATTGATTATAAATCTTCTGAGTTTCTCACTTTCTTCAGAAAGAATGAACCAACTGCACTTGCGTAATTCACTGTTCCAATGACATGGGTGGATATTGTCCTCTTATCCAGGTTCTGAAAATACAGAACAGCCTTATGTCAGCTCTCTGTGAAACTTGTATTTCACTGGAAAACTCATGGGTGTTAGCAAAAGCCACTGTTGTCTGACTTTATTTAGAAAATACCTATAGTTCCTGCTTTCTTCTAAGCTCCTTCTCTATTTTTACATAACTACCGAGCACCTACTATGTTCCAGAAAAATGGTAGAAACTGTGTTCTGCCTTATGTCACAGTGACTCCCTAAGAAAACTAAACCATGCACTTTGAAAGCAAGAGGATCAATGAACTTAGTTTCTTGTCTTAGGGCACACAGCTGTGTCTGGGAGAGCTGTGACCAAACCTAAAGTCTGTCTGGTGACCATGGTACCTTCACCTGATTTCTAGCTTTATCTCTGATTTCATTTGCTGTGTATCCTTGGGTGTAAAACTTTGCTTCTTGGTTCTTAATTATCCATCTCTTCTAAAATATGATATAACTTAGCCAGGTTTCTTCAAGGTCTGCTGAGTTGGGCACCTTTGGCAATAAGTCTTTGATGTAACAAAGTATAGGTGCCTCAAAGATTTCAGATACAAAGATGCCAGAGGCCTATCTGGCTCTACTTCTTTTAAAGCCAGCCTGTGCTGCCCTCTTCCAGAAGTGAAGGACGTTAATACCCTTCATGTGAAGAGGCCTGAAGCCTACAGGGTGCTCAGTCTTCCCCTTTCTGTTAGATCAACCTATGTTTGGAGTTTAGTTGACAACTCAGGTGGAGAGAGAACCACCATCACCCAGGCAACCATGAGGCTGGCTTTATGCAACTGACTCGTGGATCCTTAAATTCCCCAACTTTGGTGTTGTTGCGACCTAACGTGAACCATGAATCTAATTAAAACTAATTAAGAAGGGAAATCTATGTCTGAAGAACCAAACTTAGGAAGTTTCAAAATCAAGCTGTTGACACCCCTTCAGCAGCCTCACCATTGCCATGGATAATGAGGCGAAGAGAGGGCATTTCTACCATGAGCAGGTGTCAGGAGGTTTGCCTACGGATGTTTTTTTGCTGGTTTTATCAAATCTTTTGTTGTTTTTCTTAAAGTAGAAATGTGTTAACTTAAACCCTGCTCCAAAGTTGATACTAGAGTGGTGTGGGATTGAAGCCTGGCTGTCATCCTCAGCTGTGTGTGATGGTGTGAGTTAAGGGGACAACAGCTGCTAAGGAATAGGCTAATTGCAAATGATGATCCCAATTCTTGAGCAGTTCTTGCCCTCTCAGAACTTGATCTTGCTATTCTTCAATATTCAAGACTCTCTTCTCTCCTCTCAAAAATGTGACCGAAATGATGTTGGTTGATTCTAAACCTTTGCATCAAGAAACCATGCATACTTCTACTGTGTCTTCTGGATTCTAGTCACTAAATGTCAATATACTGGGTTGACTCTTTAGAGTATGAGAGACATGCATGAATTATGGAATATCTGAAGCCCACGCTGAAGGATCCCAAGGTGATCCTGTGTGTTCAGGCAAGAGTGAGGAGGGGAACATATGAAAGTTCCTGATGGACAGTAATTGTGTTTATTATGTTTATTTAATTTTTCCAATATTCATTCGAAGCAAGTGTTGTCTTTTCTTTAATGACACAGATACTGAAGCAAAGAGCCTAAAAATAACCAGAGAAGGCTGTACAGCCATGCATGTAGGCAGTTTGTGAGTGACCTAGTTCCAAAGCCTGGCCACATACCTCTCTAAAAGACACCTAACTAGATTTTTCTCTCCATCCTGAGTATCTCCAAAATAAAAAATAAAAGGAAGATAGTGAGAGGAGAGCAATATCATTCTTATATCCATCCCACAAACAAACAAGAGGGAGCTGTATTACTTCTGTTTGTGAGACCAGGACACCTTGAATCTGACGGACTAAGTATGGCAAGATGTTCTCACTTGGTACTGTTCATGCCTCATGAAGCTACTGGGATAAACTTGGCCACCATATAAATTATGATCAAATAAATTTCTGGTCAAATAAACATGAGACTTCCTAAAGCGATATCCTCCAATCTCAATTTGGTCTTTTTCCCCATGGGGTAAAGGGTGGGTCACATTGGAACACACAGTCCACTTGAGGTAGGGCTGGGATTTACCATAGGTCTGTCTGACCCTACCTTCGAGATTTTCTCATCTATGGAGCTTGTCTCTTAAAATAGTTGCCCTGGGGTTACAAAGCCATCTTGCTTGCTCTTCTAGTCATTTTTTTTTTTTTTTTTTTTTTTTTTACAATTGTCAACTTAAGGAACAGAAGGATGAAAAGGACATTTCAGAAAAGTTGTCCTTGATTTTTA